>OX493266.1:8569248-9018113 GCA_950370525.1 Bellardia bayeri | reverse complement strand
AAAGAAAGTAAATGTAAAATGATTGAAATTAGTTAATAAAATAAAAGAATTACTAAAAAACGGAGACAAGAAAAATAAAATTGTGTTTGCAAGAAAAAAAGAGATATAAATAAAAACGCCTACCTAAAATCCCAAAAATATTTTGGAAATTATTTCTTCATTTTTTATGAAAAAAATTTCATAGTATTTTGTTATGAATATGTTTATTTAAAGTAATTCATTTTATGTTTTATTTAGTTAAACATTTAACATGTATGTATTTAAAGTTTAAAAAAGAAGCGAAACAAATTGTGTGTATGTATTTTGTCCCCCAGAATTCTGGTAAAATAATAATAAAAAGTTTTGTTTGTGGTGTCGTCTACGTTTGTTTATTGTCATGTTGATGTAGCTGACTATATATGATTTTTATAACCAGACGTTTAAAACCAAATGTTGTAATATGGATTGCAGTCTTGCAGATCGACAACCAACAACTTCTTCGTCATCTTCAACAACGGCCGCATCAACTTCAGCATCATCATCACCAGCAACAGCTTCCACAATAAAACAACAGCAGCTATATACTGCTTTAAATCAACAGCAGCAATCTTTATTAAAGTATCAACACCATCCTCAATACGCCGCTGTACAATCCCTAGACGAAACGGTAAGTTATGTTTTTTTATATACTTTACCTTTAACAGATTTATATTTATAAATGTTTTTGTTTATTTAATTTAATTTGTTTGGCTTTAATTTACTTTTTTAATTTCCATTAAAAGAAACTGAGCAATTGACAACCATATGTTTATTTTCTACTCTGTACAGTTGTTTCTGTTTTATTTCATTTATTCTTTAACTTATTTTATTTACTTTTAACCCAAAATACCTAGTATAACCAAAAAATCTTTACTAAACTTTACAAATTTTAAACAATTCGTTCTTGTTTTTCTTTAAAAAGAAATCCATATTCTTTGTTTATTTCGTATATTCACTCTCTGTTTGCTTAAAAACTCTCTCTTTTTCTTTACTTTTACATTAACATTACAGTTTACTGAGTGTAAGTTTGTTTGTTTTTTTTTTCTTGTGCTGCTATTATTTGTTTACTTTTTTTAGGTTTTGTTTATTTTACCGTAATATGCAAGTGACACTTCTTCTCTTTTTAATTACAGGGCTGCCATTCAAGTGTTGTTTTCCTTAAACACTTAACAAAATTACTTGTACTTATAATTTCTAACATTAACCCCTAATTTTCTTTTGTTACACATCCTTTAAACATAATCAGGTGCTTACTCACTTTTCGTGAGTCATTTTCTAAAGCAATTGTTTAATAATAATAATAAAAAACTGTTGATTTTACTTTTAATGTAAGGTTGTTTTTTGTGTCATTTTGGTTTTTCTTCTGCAAGTCCTTTTATAAAAAATCTTTTAATGCTTTTTGTTGTTGTTTATTTTGTTTTAAGATGAGTCATAATTTGTATATTTTTGTTTGTTGATTTTGGCAAAAGTTTCAATTTATGCTGCATTGCTGTGGAATTTGGAATAATAACAAAAAAAAAACACATTTTGTGTGTTCGCTTCCTGTTTGTAATATATAGGTTGTTTTCGTTTAGGTTCTAGCAAAACTGATATCTAGATAGATTTTTCAGTTTCATTCATAAGTTTTTTTCTAGTCTAACAATCAGTTTAATAGTTTAAGGTATAATTGCATGTGGTTTAAATATGAAAGAGGTTTAAAGTGTCTGGAGTTTATTTGACAATAAAGACCAGATAAACGGGATGTTTAATGAGTCTATAGATTTAAAGAAACCTTGCTTTCTTTGTGCTGTTAATAAGGCTTTATAACTATATTGATTTACTTAATAGTTTGAATGTTTTCTAAAGATTTTTAGCTTCAATTGTAGGTCATTTGGTTGTCGCTATAATACGTTCCTCTGACTTTAATCTTACATTCTGATAAAGTTTACCTTTAGCATCAATCTTAACTATTAAAAAATGCCTTCCAATTTCTAAACGTACGGGGTTTATAAAGACTTCCTTTTACACAAGTTTTTTTTTTAAATAAGACACTGGTGAAACATAACCAAATGTTCCCGGATACTGTTCCTCTTTTTACAAGAAGTATTTTTATACATGTTAAAATATTTGAATATTTTTCTGGCCTCTCTGTCTCTGATATTAAGAAATTATAGCTGTAAAACTTCCTGAAAAATTATATAGGATCTATAGAAAAGCATATCAAAATTTCCGGGATTGTGGTAGCTTTTTAAAAGACCTATTTAGGTCTTAATTGCTAAGCTTCCAAAAAGATAAGGGATCCATTGAAAAGTTCCTGGGTCCTGGAAGGCTTTCTAAAGGAATTTATTGCATAGTTGTAAGGAGTTCTGAACAGATCTCTATACTTTTGGCACTGAAAGATTGTAGAGGATCTAATCAGCAGCCTACCAAAGAATCATGGCATCTTTTTTTAAAACAACTGTTTATAAAGTTTTCTGTCCTTAAGACATATTGATCATCCTGGATCCTGGAAGCCTTATTAAATGAACTGTTTATATTGTTTCTAAGTTTTCCGACAAGAGGATCTATTAAGCAGCATACAAATATTTCCTGGATCCTTCATTTTTCAAGTATCCATGATTTGTCAAGCAATGACTTCTGATTAATAGAGAACATAGACAAAGTTAACTTCAATGAGGGATCATACTCCAGGATGGCTAAAAGAGTTTTTGTACAGATCGTTTGAAACTTTTTAGTAAAAGAAAATAAGAGGAATACTAAGTGTTAAGGTAATTTTAATTGAAAATAGTTAAATTACTTTACAAATAGTGCTTAGGATCCAGGAAATGTTAAGAAAACTGTGTTTTAGGAAAATAGTGTCTGAATCCTCGTAATAGTTAAACTAAAGAGCGTTTAGATTCCAGGAAATCTTTAGAAAACTGTGTTTTAGGAAATTAATGTCTGAATTCAGTAAAGTAGTTAAACTACTTTATAAAGGTGTTAAGGATCCAAGAAACAAACGTACAAATTGTGTATTAAGGAAATAATGTCTAAATTATGCAAATAATTAAACTAAAGAGTGTTTAGGATTCAGAAAACTTTTAGAAGAACTAAGTATCAAGTAAAGATTCTCGGAATTTTATTACCTGGGCGACCTTTTTTATTTAAATAAATCAATATTCTTAAGAATTTTGTTCTAAGATAAAAACCAACATCTTTCTCTTACTCTTCTTTGTCGTACCTGTAGATTACGTGCTAGAATAACTAATTAATAAATCCTTTTTAAACTTAAACTATAACATAAGAACCGGTTTATGAAACTAACCTTTTTTCCTCTGTTTTCTTACTCCCGTTTATGGGAATGTAGCCCTACATGCTTTGTAAACTAAAAGACTGAAGAAATTTATAGTAAATTAATAAATTTCTTACATGTTATCTTGTGGTTTTTTAATCTCTCTCTGTGTGTCTGGTCACTAACTCTTTATCTTTTTAACATAATCATTATATGTGATTATATTTCTTGGGAAATTATTTTTTAAGAAATTGTGCTTAATAGCAAATGAGTGCATGCATCGAAGAAAAGAATATCAATATTTAAAAGTATGTTTATACTTATGTATGTACTGCATTTACATCAACACTTTGTTAAAAGTTGAAAGTTTTGTTTTTCAATATTTCTTTGTGTGTGAGTGGGTATGCGTGTTATAACAATTTGTAACACTAAATTGTTAAATAAATATAGTGTAAATTTGTTTATAATTGTAAATGTAGTTAATACTGTTTGCTATTTAACTAAATGTAAATGTAGTTATACCTATGTATAATATGGTACTATTGGTGGAGAGAGACAATATATTCTTGAAGTTACTTGTGGGAAAGAAAGTTTGTATAGGAAGTGACAATTTTTCGAATACTGGCAAGTTGTATTATCTGAGAGGGGAGTTTGGAATATCATACTCAATTTACCACTAACAAGTTAGAAAGGACTTGTAGAAGCTCGCTTAATCATGTTGGATCATGGATCATGCATGTTCGAGGGAAACTTTGCCTTGTTTTTCTAACGATTTAAGCAAATTTAGTCACCGAGCAGTAATAAAAAGGCTGTCATTGGTTGGTAAATCATGAATGCTTGAAACTTGATTTTTAATTAACACTAACGAGCTTGAAACGAGTTTATAAGAGCTCAGGGGGCAAATTACCGCATTCGTGATCGAATGAGCTATCGTATCGAAAAATAATTTCGATATCGAAATTATGATAAAATGTACTAATATTCTTGCTCGATATCGAATGCCATAATCTCAAATAAGAAAATTACGATCAATTTTACTCGATATCGAATGCGGTAATTTGGCCCCAGTTTGATGAGTTGCAGCATGATCCATGTTTGAAGGAGACATTGTCTTAATTCTCTAATGGCCGAATTCACAGTCTTTAGTTAGCTAATGGCAATGCTTAGTTTGCCATAAGAATAACAAGTAATAGTTAAACAATAGTTAGTATTTTAGTTTACCAATGGTTAACTAATGACTAAGAATTCGGCCATAAAAGAAATATATGATAGAGGATCTATTAAACACTATTGTAAAAGTTTCGGTATACTGGTCTGCGGTTTAAAAGCAGTATTATTGTAGTTTCAAAGGTTTCTGATAAGTTTTCTGCAGTGCTGTCTCTTATAATAAGGAATTTTAAGTTGTAAAACTTTCTGTAAGATTATAGAGGATCTATTGAGCAGCGTTCTGGAACACTTTTAAGAAAAACTAGTTATATAGTTCTGAAGGTTTTTTTTGTCAAGTTTTCGCTAGTGAAAAGTTTCCTGAAAGATTATAGAGGGTCTATTGAGCCGCATACCAGGATTGAGGATCTATTGAGATCCTTTAACACTTTTTAAAAGAACAATTTACAAAGTTGCTAAGAGGATATATTGAGATGGAAACCAGAAGTCTCTGGAAAACAATTATTTAAATAGTTTTTAACGGTTTCTGACAAGCTTTGCATTGTTATATCCCTGATTATAAGGAATTGCATTTTAAAAAGCAATTGGGCAGCGTTCACAATTGAAGATTTATTGAGATCTAGGAACACTTTTTAAAATAACTATTTAAACAGTTTCCGACAAGAGGATCTATTGAGCAAGATAGCAAAAGTTCCTGGATACTGGAAGCCTCTTTAAAAGTACTTTTTACATAGCTTCTAATGTTCCTGACAAGTTTTCGACAGTGTTTTAAGTTGTAAACCTTTCTAAACGATTATTGAGCAGCAAGCAAAAGTTGCACGATCCTGTAAGGTGTTTAAAGGGACTACATATTTATAATTTTTTTTAATGTTTCCGATAAGCAGATCTATTAAGCAGCATAATAAAAGTTCCTGAAACCTGGAAACTTTTTTAAAAGTTTTTGACTAGTTTTCTTAGAAAATATGAATTGTAAAGATTCCTGAAAGATTATACAGCCTTTATAGGATACCAAACCAAAACATCCAGGAACCTGTCTCCTTTTTTAAAGAAACATACCAAAAGTTTTTAAAGAAATATTAAATTTTCCTCTTATAATTGAACCTCTAGCAAGTTATGTTAAAAAGAGATGCTTTCCCCCACCCAATAGTTTCCATAAAGCGTACAGCGATAAAAAAGTTGAAAAAGTAACCGCTAGTACGTGTTAAACTCAATACATTAAACATGCTAACTGACGTTTGAGTTTTAGTATTTTTTTTTTGTTAAACAGAGAGAATATACATATTAACCAAGTGAATGGATGGATCGTCATATCATCATAAAAAGTGTTAAAAAAGGAAAAACAAAAACTCAGAAACTCAACTAAAAGAAATCTATAAAATACGTGACTAAACCAACAGGGCTTTAAGTGTAAGTTAAATAAATAAATATATATTGCTTTTCTGAAAAAAAACCAACTTAACAAATATACTTTTAAAGTAAACTACAGAAAGAAAGATAGAATAGACGTGTTCATTAAATCCTTTCCATTTTAAAAACGTCTCTATATTTTTTTCTTTTCTGTGTGTGCCGTGTGTTATTAAAATTCTATTGTTTTAGAAACGTTTTTATATTTTTTTTTGAACGCAACATGCAACATCTGTTATGTTTCAGTTACAGAGTGCGTGCTTAATTATTGTGACAACAGTATGGTTTCAAGGTTAAACATTGACTAAATGCAACAATATTAAGCAATCACGTTTTTTGTGCTTAAACTAACAAGGCGTAAAAGTAAACACATGCTTAAAAGAAATTTGTGTTAATAGCTGCAGACATTTCTATTCTTCAGAAACTAAGAAAAGAGATTAAATTGTAGTAAGATCCTGCAGTGTTAGGGGTTGTGCAAGATCTTATTATCTTAGAAATGGAAGGTGTGACAGTAATTTTTAAAATACCAGCTGAGCAACAGCAATGCATGTTCTTTGAAAATTTCAAGAGTTTAAAGATAATGGCAAAACAGTTGAAACACACTTACAGTTATCAAACTGTGATTTAGCAATAGGAGATACAATAAAGGACAATTTTGAAATTATAGAAAGCAATTGCTAGTCGAGAAGATAAGAGCCAATCTTAAGATTTATTAAAAAGAATTCAACAAAGTGATGCCGTTAAATTCTTATTTTCATGCAGAAGAAATCAGGGAAAACAAATTTGAAGTACCCAGCCTTTATGAATATGAAGCTAGAAAGAAACAGGAGTTTAAACACTTTTTCCCTGATTCTCATATAAATGGTGATTCCAGTAGATATACTTTTTTAATAGCATTTTTTTGACAGATCACGTGTGAGTCGTGTCATGCTGTCATGTTATTTTTGTTTAGTATTGTTTGGCATTTCAGAATAGAAAGACTTACGTCTAAACAACGTTTATAAATCGTTCAACTTTATTACGAAAATTCACGTTCTGTGAAGAATGTGTTATGTGCACTTCGCTCAACTTATAACCTACTAAGCGCACTATCATCCATTTTGAGACCCAGCATTCATTATTGGATAATATTCCACCGAATAGACCACGTCCAGCACGCTGTGAAGAAAATTTGGCGGCTGTAGCTGAGAGTGTATGGTGCAAACGTAACTACTATTTGATGACTGAATTTGAAGCTCGTGATCTCGGCGACATTTGGTTTCACCAAGAAGGCGTCACTTCCCACACATCGCATCAATCAATGGATTTATTGAGAGAAGACTTCGGTGAGAATATAATTTCATGTTTTGGACCGGTCAATTGGCCACCAAGATCGTGTGATATCACACCGTTAGACTTCTTCCTGTGAGGATATGTAGAGTCTAAAGTTTATGCAGACAAACCCGCTTCGATTCAGGTCTTTGAAAACAACAGCACGCGTGTCATTCGCCAGTTACCAGTCGAAATACTCGAGCGAGTCATCCAAAAATTGCACTCAACGGATAGACTATCTGCGACGAAGCAATGGCCAATATAGATTTCAAAAAATAAATGCCAAAGAATGTTCTTTCAAATGATAATAAACACTCCCCATTAAATTTGAATTTTCTGTGTTTTTTTTTTTTTTCTTTAAAAAAGTAGGGAACCTCGAAATTGATCACGCTTTATTAGAGTGAATGATTAGAGTTTTAAAATTTTCAACACAGGGAACTCAAATTTTGTTTTTTTTTTTCAAGTAAAAGAGATGAGGGAATATAGAAACGGATGCAAAAGGTTTCTCTAGCGAATAGACCTTCCAAATATTCAACTGATGGACTTTTTATTAACTTTAAATGATCAAGGAATAGATAAAAGATGACTTGAAATATATTTAGTAATAATATCGAATAAGGAGACGAACTAAAGCTACAAACACGAGCTTTCTAGATTAAGTTCCAGCTGACAGTCTTCAGGTATGGTCAGACTTGGCTGATAAAAGACGTAACCACTAAATAAAATATATTTGAACTTGTTTATTTATTTAAAAAAAATCGTTTGTTTAGGACAGGACACAACAAATATTTAGTTTAATTTATTTGATTCTAAAACAAGTGGTTACGGTTTTTTGAGTAAATATTAGCCAGTGTGACCGTATTGCTGTTGTTTTTCTTTCAAACTCTCTTAGACAGACGGCCTTAACTGTCTTTCCTAAAACTGTGTGTGGTCATTTTCGTCATAAGTTTTCCATTTAATACAAAAGGTTGTTTACTTTTCCATTAAACACTTAACTTTTAACTAAGTTTAGCTTTTTAATTACTTTATAATATACTAATCCACAAGTTAGTTAAAATAAACGCCTTTATAACTATTCTAAACACAACACAATTTGGTATTACTTCCGTTTGGAAATTATGGTTTAATGTATATTTTTTACATATCAATACATTACATCGGTAATATCAAATAGGTACATAGTATATTTCAACACTGCTGCTAAAAACTCATGTTGTAGTCATAATATTTTATTTATTTTTTTTTCTCATTATTATTGTTGTTGCTATTTTCTATTACAATTACATTTCTACTTTATACAAACTTACTCTCTATAATAAACACAAAACGCCATATGTCACATATGTTTTGACATTAATTTATGTAGACGCCATTTACGCGGTTACAGAGGAGCAGCGTAGAGCAATGATAGACACACTACTACTACCTAAACGTATGTATGCATATCCATATTATAATAGCAACGGTAACGTTAGCGTTAACTGGGTAGAGTAAGATGGCAGTATTGTTAACAATGGCAGCATAAATACAACACTGCTCAGCCCGACTCGACTGATGGATGTTGGCTTAAAAAAACACTCACACACACATTGCATACTATTGTTGGTGGCTGTTGTTATTGCTGCTGTTGAATAAAGTACTCTTCGTACTCATTTTTAGCAGTCGTTTTATTTCATACTTCGTTTAATACTAAAAACACACATGTTTGCATTTATTTCTTTCGCTACGTACATGCATACATCCATAGGTATAATAAAAACGTGTATGCATGGCTGTTTGTATAAACGTGCAATGACATTTTTGTCTTGTGGTTTGGTTTGTTTCATATTTTTACCCAGCAACTATGGAAAGATAAAAATACTAAAAAGGATTAAAATAAAAATAGCTATAAGAATTTTTGCACATCACATTCAGCTAGCCATCCATAGTTTGTGTGCACACAAAAATATGAGACATTTCTTTGTTGTAAATTTTTTCTTGTTTTTTTTCTTTACAATTGTGTAATGTGGTGTTGCACATTTTTGATCTTGATATCATGATGAATATACATACATAGGTATGGTTGGTTGGTATTGTTCATACTTATGTACCTATGTATGTACCTAAATCGTGTTGGAGTTTCTATTTCTAGTACAATTCGGCATAAGTATTTTTGTTTTGCTAAATAAGAACATGTACATTGGTTTGTTCTAAATGTTGTTGTTGTCTTTTTTAATACATATTGCATTTATTTTGGGGGAAGTTTTCCTGGGAATGTAAATTCTCTCTCTCTCTCTCTTGCTCTTTACTTTTAACTTGCTGTTGTTTAGTTGCTTTTTTTTGTTTTCTACCTACATATCAATGTGTAATAATAATAAAGCTTTAATTTAAAGATTTAATTAATGAATTTCTAATTATTATAATTTTTTTTGCCTTGTGAAGTGTATTAATTTATACATACCTACCTATATCAATAACAAAATTTTAATGTTATTTTTTTTGGCGATTTTTTGGCGTAATATTAAAAAAATCGTATAATTTAAAGATTTTTATTTGAAAACTAATGAGATTTTTTTGACATTTTGAAGACTTGTCTTAAATTTTTTATTTAACTATTAGAAAACAATTGTTTTATCACTTTTTTATAATTAAACTTCCCTATTTTATTTTGTTCAATATTAGAAAAGGCCACATTTTATGTAGGTATTTTTATTTGAAAAAAGTCTGTGCTTTTGTCCTTTTTTTATTTTAGAATGTATAAATTAAACTTTTTTTTATTAAAGATTGACATTTTGTAAAGAGAATATTTTCGTTTTTGATAATTTACGTTATTTTTTAAAGCAATTGTTGGAAAATCACACCATTTGTCAGTTTTTTTTTATGGAAAACTTAAGTTTTGTAACAAAGTAGCCATTTTAAACATTTTTATTGGAAATGTCTGGTTTCCGTGGTTTTTTGGTATTTTAGAATGTAGAAATTTATATTTTAAGATAAATAAAGACAAATTTTGGAATAAAAAATCTTGGATTTTTTTGAAAATTTAAATTTTTTAATTTTTTTAAAAGACCAGGGGCCAAATTACCGCATTCGATATCGAGTAAAATTGATCGTAATTTTCTTATTTGAGATTATGGCATTCGATCTCGAGCAAGAAATTTAGTACATTTTATCATAATTTCGATATCGAAATCATTTTTCGATACGATAGCTCATTCAATCACGAATGCGGTCATTTGGCCCTAGTAATTTTGTATTGGAAAACATGTATTCTTTTACTTTCTACAGGTAAACTGGACAGAAAAGTTATATTATTTTTTATTGGAAGACAATAAATAAAATTTTTACAAGATAAAATAATTATTTTTGAAAAGTTTTAGATATTTTTTAACTTTACTACATATGTATATAAAAAACAGGCATTTTTGTTAAATGTTTGTTATTGGGAAAGTTGTGTTTTTCTTTTATTTCTTCAAATAAACTAAATGTTTTTGTTTTAAAATTTTAATTTTTTCTTAACAGTTGTCTTTTAGAGACGAGCTTCAAACGATGTTGTCATCCAATGTTTGTTTTATAAGTTATACCTATAAAGCTAAAATATAAAACAAATTAAGAACAGTTTATGCTTTCTAATTAAAATTTAACTTTGTAACAATATTATGTACTATTTATTAAGGCAGAATTAGTCTGTACTTTCTGTTCCGTTCCGAATCAGCTGACTTGATTCTGTTAAATAGAAAATGTGTAGAAGTCGTTAGTTGTTTTGTTACTTTTCGTTCCGTTACGGACGAACCTGTTGAGAACAAAAAATTTGCTAAGTAATTGTAAGTGACACAAAACAGCTGGCATCTGCACAACAAACAAATTTTGGTTATTACAAAAATTTTCAATTTCTTTGAATTTAATTAAGTTTTTGTAGGTATAAATGTTATAAAAATATAAAAAAATAAACGATGGATGACGAAAAACACATTATGTTAGTCAAAAGTAATGACATATTGTACAATAAAAAAACCTTGATTTGTATTTTTGATTTATTTTCGTGGTGTGTTGTCTGTTTACCTAAAACAGCTGATACGTTTATACGGAAAAACTAACTACAAAAATTTAACAACAGAACGACACGGAACAGAAAAGCAACATAAAGTAAAGACTAATGAAGCCTTTAGGATTAAACTAAGGTTCGGTCAAACTTGGCAAATATTTACCAAAAAAGACGTAACCACTAAATAAAATATTTTGAACTCGTTTGTATCTTAAAAAAAATTGTTTATTTAGGACAAGATACAACAAATATTAGTTGTATTTTATTTGATGTTTGGTCTTGCAAAACCCTTGTACGCTTTTGTTGAGTAAATATTTGCCATGTGCGACCATACTCTACGAAAAACTCTTTTATTTTCTAAGAAATCATCTTATTTCCCATAAAGCTTTGACAAAAACGCCAGAATTACAGCTATCTGGCATCTCTTGACACTCTCTCTCGATGCTCTTTCATATTGTTTCTCTATGTTTTGTTAAGCTCTCTTCAGCTATATAAAAACACATGCAGTCAGCTACTGTTAAATGAACTCTACTGTAAAGTCTTATTGAATATTATTGTATAGTGTTGTTGTAGTTATCATTATATGTGTTTGTTGTTTTTGTTACTTTAAAACATTTTGTTTTTGGGGTATTGAGTATAGCCTTGCGCACTCAGACGTCATACATAAACTCGACTCGTAAGCGTGACGTTATGTATTTTCGGTTTATGTTCGTTTCAATTTAATTGTAGTCGCTATTAAAATATAATAAATATACAAAAACGAACTCAGTTTAATAATAATTTGTTACATTTAGCAATATTAATTTTGGAAATTGTAGTAGCAATTATTTGGTTATTAAAAAAAAAGAAGTTGAAAGTAAAACAAGTTAAAAAAACTAAACTCTAGTTAAAAGGGAACATGAAGAAATGAAACAGATAAAGAAATACATTAATAATATTAATATACATATTTTGTGACAAAAAAATATGTAGAAAAAGCATTCTATAGTCGTTTGTTTTAATATTTATTAATTTCATTATATTTTTTCGTGTGTGTAATATTAAATTGACAGATAGACAGACAGACAGCAACCACACAACCTTTTGTTGCTGTTATTGTTGTTGTTATTATTCTACTGTGGAAGTAAGCAAGAAGAAGAAGCAGCAGCAGCAATAAAAAATTGTGAGTGAATGAAAAACATATGTGTGCGTGTGAGCGCGAGTGTTTTGTTGATGAGAGTTTGTCATTGTAGCAAAGTGGCGGCATTAGGCTGCCTTTAAATGATTTTTTTTCAACTGTTTTGTAATTATTATAATAAATTAAACAAAACGGAAATTTTTAAATAAACTTAATTAAATTAAAGCTGTCATAAATACAAATTGCAGAAAACTTAGTTCTTTACTAAATAGGTATAAAGAAATTTAATATAATTAAACTTATATTTAAACAAAAAAAGTGCCTTTCAAAAAAAGTTAAAAAAACCTTGCTTAAAGTTTTAACATAAAAAAAGTTAAAAATTAAATTAAAACTCTAAGCTAACAAATTTTTATTTTATGATTTGTTTTGGGAAAAATCAATGCTCTGCTGTTCAATCTTTAAACATTTTGGAGTTTTTTTTTTTCACTGGAAGTTGCAATTTGGTGGCTGGTATTTTGGGTTTAATTCTGTCCTTTGATCAATGTAAGTAAATTTTTAGGTTTTAAGCTTAATTGTTATGTTGCGTGTTTAATATAAGATAATTAATTACATTTTCATTTTAACCTTTAGAAATTAATGAAAATGTTTGTCAAATAAAAAGGTGGTCAGGTAGTAGATAAATTATTCGTGAATTTTATAGGTATATAGGTATTTTTTTTATAGATTTCTATAAAAGGATTAGTAAACATGAATTATTTTATTTAACTTATTATAGGTAGGTAATAGTAAATAATTTACCTACATAGAACATTTTTAATAGTAGTAGGTATAATAGTTTTTTAAATTAATTTCCAAAAAATTAAAAAAATAAGCAGATAACAAAAAAATATAGAATTTAAAAGGAAATTAAGAAAATGTTTTTGAATTTTAAGTAAAACTTAAAAGAAATATAAAATTCGGGAATTTTGATTAAAAAATAGTAAACACGAAATTATAAATTCGCCAGTTTTATTTTTGAAACTTTTGAAAAAATTTTCATTTTTTTTTTGGGAAAAATTAAAAAAATATGATATTTTTTTTTAATGAAATTCGAATAATTTCTAGGTTTAATACTTTTTAAGAATAATTTATAAAAAAAATCAAAATATTGTAGAAAGAAATATATTTTTGAATAATAAAATTAAAAAAATAGTAAATACGAAATTATAAATTCGCGAGTTTTATTTTTGAAACTTTTGAAAAAATGTTGGAATTTTTTTGGGGAAAATTAAAAAAATATGATATTGTTTTAATGAAATTCGAATAATTTCCAGGTTTAACACTTTTAAAGAATATTTTATAAAAAAATTCAAAATACTGAAAAAAATAGGTATATTTTTGCACAATAAAATTGAAAGAAATAAGCAGCAAATTACATAATATAAAATTTTAAAAGCAATTATTAAGAAAATGTAAAAATATTTTAGTAAAAATGAAAACAAATTTTAAATTCGCGAATTATGTTTTTAAAATTCAAAAAAAAGTTTTGATTTTTTATAGGTATTTTTTTTTATATATGTATAAGAGTTTTAAGCGAAATTTTAAAGTAATGTTTAAGAAATTAAAAAATCGCGAGTTTTATAATTAAATTCTTAAAAAAAGTTAGATTCTTTTGGTAAAAATTTAAAAATATGATATTTTTAATGAAATGGAAATAATTCCTAGGTTTAACAGTTTTTTTAAGAATTTTTTTTAAAAAATAATATGATTTTTACACATGAAATTAAAGAAAATAACAGCAAATAAAATAAATTTAAAATTCGCAAGTTTTATTTTAAAATTCTTTAAATACAATTTTAGAATTTTATTTAAGTTTTCTAAAAATGTTAGAAATATTTTAATATTTCTAAACGCAACACTCATATAATCTAAAGTAAAACATAATAGGATCAGAACTCTAGCTAAATTAAAAAATCATGGAGAAAAACCCAACACTATAGCCTGACCTTATCTTATTTTCTTTAATGAAATTCTGTTCTAAAAATAAACCTTAATATTAATGTTTATTTACATTTTAGTTGTAAAATTTGTTTAAGTTTCTCATTTTCCTGTACTTTAGCTTTATTTACATTTTTTAAGCCTTTTAAGGTTATAAACGCAACAAATTACTAACTAATGTGGTTAATGAAGCGTTTTTTTTTTCTTACAAAAACAAGTTACCAACAAAACACCTACACTATAGTTGGTAATTTGTTGTTTGTATTGAAGTAATGGCAAAGTGGCGTTATTTGAGAGTGCAGTGTGGGCGGCCATTTGTTTTGTTTACATTTTTAGTATATTTACCGTTTATAACAGTTAAAATAATTTTTTTTTTAAATATATTTATTAGTATAACAGTTTAAACTTGTCATAATTTGGCAAAATGTTTGAAAATTTAACTAAAAATTGAGAATTTTTTTTAACATTTTTCATTTACAAAGTAGTGCCTCGGCGCCATATAGGCTTTAAAGAGGAAAGTTGGCATTATAATATACAAATTCTGCTAACAAAATATACCTACAAGTTAAAGTTGAAGAAAAAACAAAACAAATAGTGAGATAAAAAAATAAGTTTTGAGATAGATTTTACATCGAAAGTCCTTCAAGATTTTCAAATAAATATTTTTTCAAATCAGTTTTAAATAACAAAATTCTAGTTATTAACTTTCAATGTTGAGGTAAATTATTATATTCGCGACTACCCATGTATTCTATGCGTTGCTTAGTTGTTTCAAATCTACATAATGATACAGCCAAGTTCATGTTATTACGTGTGTTAAATGTTTGCTGAATTCGCAATGGTATGATGACCAATATTGTGAATGCATTTAAAGACATATAGGAGCAGCTGTAGCTTAAATATTCCAAATATTGGTAATATAGTTTTAGATACGTCTCGGTATAATGCTGTGATTGAAAACATTAAAGAAAGATTATAAACAACTTTAAGGGCCTTATTTTGCACGCTTATTAGCAAAAACTTTGTATTATTTCGAAACCGATTACTTCTGCTCAAGTAACCACATTCAAAACTCACTCTAACTTGAAAGTTATTGTAAAACAGAACAAACGAACTAACGAAAAAAACAAAATTACAAAATTAATGAGCATGAGTGGGAGAAACGCAAAATTATGGTTGATTTAAAAATGGGAACATATTGTTTGCTTTACTGTTTTGTGTTCCATTAACAATAGAAAACAACAACGCAGAACAAAAAAAAAACTTAGAAATAAAATTGAGGTTTTTAAAAAAAATAGATATTTTTGTAACACAAAAAAAGGGCGCGCTTGTTACAAACTAAAACATAACAAACATGCAATGAGGGGAGGGAAAAAGAGGGGGAGATTGAAAGAACAGGGAAATGGCTTGATATTTGGAGATTGACAGCATATCTTTACCAAAAATAACAAATAGAATACCAAGTAAAAAAGAAATCCTCAAATTCTTTTTAACATTGTCAAAACTGTTATGCTTCACCATGTGTTTGGTATCTGTTTCATTTAAGTAAAACAGCCCAACTGACTCATTTACTCACTTAGTGATGGATTGTCTGTCTGTCTTTCTTCTTAAAGTGATGTCTTTTATATGTGAGTTTATTTATCTGTCATTTGTTTGTGTTTTTCTGTTCATTTTTTGTATGCTTTACAATTTCGTAGTAATTAAAAGCAATTAAAACGTTCTATATAAACATAAGGGCTTTTTTTTTTACAAAGATCATTGGAAAGATTTTTTGATATTGACAAGAATTTTTCACATACACTTGAGAAAAAATTGGGCAATGTAACGAACAATTTTTAGTAAAATTTTAAAATGTTCAAAATTTTGTATGAAAATTTTAAATTTTTTTTTAATTTATAAAATATTTTTTAATTTGTTTAATTTTTTAGATTTTTCTAAAAAAAATTTTAAATTTAAGAAACAATTTTAAACTTGTTTTATTTATTTTATATTCTAAAATAAAATGAATTATTAATTTAATTTCTAATATATTTTCAATAAATTTAGCTTTATTTTAGTTAATTTTATTGAATTTTGCTCCAAAACAACCCACTGTTTGTTATTTTTCTTCAAAACTTATGGCCAGTTTTTAACTTAAAAATTAAAGTGTGTTTAAACTTAAGTTCTGTTTAAATACCAAATTCATTTTTATAAATCATATTTAAATAAAACTTAAATCACTGACTACGTCCATTTAAATACAACTGAAGTTTTTCATACTACCATATGATTTTGACAGTTCTGCAAATTATGAAAATTGCGCATTGAAGTTTTCTTTTTATTGTTTGATAAAAATATTCAATAAATAAACTCGCCGCGAATAAAAACATTCTGCTTATTATTATCAATATCAACTAAAGCCTAGTACTCTGAACAAATTTGGGGAAAATGTTGAGCCACATTAATTATTTCATTCATTAATTATTTTATTTGACGTGTAGCTAATGTACTTTTGTAAACAAAACACATATGTTTTGCTTTTTTGTAAATTTATATCGAAAATAAATGAAAGTTAAAATATTAATAAATCTGTGTTGAATCGAAATCGTTAAATAAAAATGAATAAACAAATATTAATATTACTGGCCGCTTGTGCAGCAGCATAAGAAGTAATAGATATTGTTGACGGAAGAGCTTTTGGATGAAAATTCCACGTGAAACAATTGCTACTTTAATTATTTCGCTGTGGAAAAATAATGTTGCCAGATACATTTCATATGTTTTTCACAAAATGAACAGAGTATCTACTACTTCTGCAACATTTGTTCATGAAAATTTAATGTGATTTTTTTTAACATGTGTTTTGGCAGCATTCCACTTGAAATTTTGAACAGAGTACTAGGCTTAAAACAATGAATTTAGATGAAGAGGATATTAATGATGCAGCTTTTGTCTATTACAAATGTAAAAAAAAACAAATGGCCGCTTACACAACACTCAAATAACGGCACTTTGTAAAAGCTAAACAAAGCTATTATACAAACAATGAATTGCCAACTATTGTGTAGATGTTTTGGTGGTAGACTGTTTTCGTTAGAAAAAAAAAACGCTTAATTAACCACACTATGTAAGTAAGTCCTGTTTCACACTCATCAGTTCTGACTGTCAAGTCAAGTATTTTTCAATGAGAAGGAAAAAGATAAAAGATAATTTTCTCTTTCCTTCTCATTGAAAAATACTTCGACTTAACAGTCAGAACTGATGAGTGTGAAACAGGTCTAATGTGTGACGTGACGTTTATAACGGTAAAAGGCTTAGGTAGAGTAAAAAAAAAGAAAAACTCTTTAAAAAGTAAAAGAAAATGTGAAATTTAAACAAATACCTATCTCAAATAAAATTGGAATAAAGATTGATATTTAAGGTGTATAATAAAAATGGCATACATATGTAGGTACATATAATTAAAGGAAATAAGACAAGGTTAGGTTATAATATACACAGGTAGGATTTGTCTTAAATATTAACATTTTTATTTTAATTTAAATTTAAAATTTTGTCATCTATTATACCTATTGCATATTGTTTTTTATGAGTGTATGTTTTTATTATTATTTTGTGTTTACATTGTAAAAACATTTAAAATACAAAAAAAACTTAATGACTGCAGTCACTAGCAGCAGCACTGAGACGCAAAAAATGGCTTATTGGGCAAATATTTAAAGTACGTGATCCAGCAAGTTAATGAGAATTTCTTATAGCCATTTCCACTACAACAAAGATCTGTTTATAAGGAATTTTATGTAAGCACACATACAATAACAACAACAAATTCCTATACCCACAGACTAGACTGGCGAAATTAGGAGAAAAAAATATGCAACTTCAAAGTATCAGTTTTTTTTTTTAACAAAAACAAGGCGTTATGAAATCACGGCACATAACGAGCAAAAGGGAAATGTTATGGCACAGAAAATTATTATAAAAACAACAACAAAAACTTGGTTCTTTACAGGAAATCAAAATTGTTATACTTAATTTTATGTTCGTTTAAAGAAAGAAAATTATGTTTGGTTTTTGTAAGAAAACAAAAGAAACCACGAAAAACAGAAATTTAAGTTTTTTTTTTGGGAGAATTTAAAAATTTTTCACGATTTTTAAAGAATGAAATTAAAGGAAATATAGGATTTTAAAGAAAATTGTTAAGAAAATTAAGTTTTTTTAAATTTTTAAAAAAATGTTTGGTTCTTTTAATTATTTTAATAATATGGATTCCAAAATTATTAATTAATGAAGTTTGACCTTAACTATGGACAAAACACAGAGATTAGTTTGAGTTTAGAATCCCAACAGCTTAAATTTTGGAGAACCCAAACTCTTCTTTGGAATATGAATCTCTAAAATCTTTCATTCAGAGACTTTGACTTTAAATATGGAAAAAACATAGCCAGTAGTTTGAGTTTGACACTTTCGAAGATAGGAATGACTAAATTCGGAGTTGAAAATTTTGGATTTGAGAGAAATCAAACAGTTTTCTTTTTGGAATATTTAGAGTTTTTAAGTTCTTGTTGGAACAGGGACCTTTCTAATTAAAATTACAAGAGTTTTAGTGTTATATTTAATAGTAACAGAGTCTCGAAGCTGGTTTAGTGTGAAATCAGAGACTTAGGAGATGCCAAGATCAAGGAGTTGGGAGAACCCAAACTGATCTTTGGAATATACTTGAAATGCATTAATTAGTAGAGTTTAACCTTTAATATTTATAAAACACAACCAGTAGTTTGTAGTTTTAACTACCTTGAAGGTGGTAAAGATCCGAAACTGGAAAATAGGGGAACTCAATCAAACAATTAGAATGTGGATCTTTAAAAGCGTTAAGTTATAGAGTTTAATTTTAGAATTATATCCACGAGCTTGCTATTGACTTGGCAGAGCCTAAACTTTGAGTTATACAATCGCAAACTCTAGGAGTTGGAAGAGTTTGAGTTTGTCAAACTTGAAAATGGAAATTTTTGTTTAACTGTATTTCAGTAAATGTGTAAAATCCTACAACTAGCTTTATAACCATTTATTTTATTTACATTTACAATATGGAGCATTTACACAGACACTCATTGCCGCAAACTGATATCGTTATAAATTATTTTCGTTTTTTTTTGCATATTTGTTTAATATTTCGTTTATTTTTCCATTTGTAAAACCCCCTTTTTTCTCTCACTACCTTTTTATACTAAAGCTGTATTTAGTAAGAGATTTTATTATATGTATTACATAAACTCATACTCCCAACAACCCCCCCCCCCTCTCTTTTTCTCTCTGTTAATTTTCATAAACATTTTTTTCAGCTTCTATTTATTACAACTTGCCAGCGTTGTCAAGTTGGTGCGTTTCGCACCATTTTTGGCGCTTTTTGTTAAATTTTGATGCGCTTTTTAATTTTTGGTGGCACCAAAGCAAATTCAACACAACTTTTTGTTTCAGTGTGAGAAAAAATCTTTCTGCAATAAAATTACACCTGTTTGAGTACCATTTACAACATTTTTTTTTGTGTATTTCGGTGCGTGTTTTTATTTTTTTCGAAAATGTGATGAAATCTTTATTTTTACTAATTTTTAGTTGCAGTTCATCTATACGATAAAAAAATGTATTTTAAATACGAATGTATGATAAATGAAATCAAATTCTTCAAAAATCTTTGTTTTAAAAATCAAATTAACATTTTAAACATGTAAATAAAAATTCTTGTATAACCTGATGGTTTGGTCTACTGAACTGTAGACGAACAACCAGGGTTAGAGTACCAGTGGAATCTTAACAAATTTTATTGAAAAAAATCAAATATAAGTACTTTAACTAGAAAGCAAAAATATATAAAAAAGTACCAAATATGTACTGAAATTAGCTTTTTTACCAATTAGTACTTTAGTTTCGAATATCATATTGTGAGTTAAATTTTGAGTGGTTAAATGCTTATTTATTAAAAAAATTCTTTTACTAATAATTGTTGATAAGAAGTTTTTTTATAGAATTTATGATATTAAAAAATTTCAAATTAATTCAATAAATATTTGAAACAAAAACAAAATTCTTAACTAAGTGGGTTTTTTGTTTTTGTAAATGGTGCGCTTTTTTCTTCATTTTGGTGCGTTTTGAAATTTCAAAGTTGACAACGCTGCAACTTGCTGTTGTTGTTGTTGCCATTTTTGCTTTCCTAAATATTTTTATTGTCACTCATTTCCGTTTGTTGTTGTTTTCTTTGCTTCTTTTTTCAGTTTAGTTTCTTGGGATTCTAGTTTGAATGCTGTTGTTTTTGTTATTTACATTACCTTCAAATCCAAGAACATGTACATGAGAGTGTGTTTGTATGTTTGTGTTGTTGGGTTATCATATTATTTATTTTTTATTTTATTTTAAAGTATTTTGTAATCATTTTGTATAAGATATAAAAAAAATTAATCAAAAATAGCTTAAATGTGTAGTTTATTGTGTATATGTACCTATATAAACTAAGTAATAAATCAATTTGTTATAATTTTGTTCTTTATCTTTCTGCTGAAGTCTTTTATTTTGTGGCTAAACTAAATGTAAACATTGAAGTATGTAAGTGCTACCAAGTTGAGGGTGGTCATAGTTTAGGGTTAGTTAAAGGAATATAGCGGTTTTTAAGGGGTTTGTTAGGGAATTGTTTGAAGTTTTTAGTTTTAACGGAGTTTTTTTTTTGGAGTTGGTCAACATTTTCAAGAAATTAAATAAAATTTATATAAATTAAATGTAAATTATGATCAAATTCATTAATTCTAAAGATATTTAACAAGATTTTTCAAAGATTTAAAAACATATTTTGAAAGTTGGTTGGTTGGTTTACGTGGTAGTTCACTACGTGCGAACACTTAAGTAGAGTCGAAGGGACCCAGTTTTAAAAGACCACACCACTCGTCGGATTTAATGTCTTATAGAACATGCTGTAGCTTAGATGTCGTGTCTTGCTAGACCCAACCTGTAGCTGTGAGATATCTCAGTAGGTCATTGAGTTTTGACCCGGCTACCTCACCAAGGTTGTTCAATGTATAGTTTCCCATGAATTTATGTGTCTTGACACTCAGGGCTGGGCATTCGCAGAGAAGGTGGAAAATCGTTTCCTCTTTTTCCCCATCCTTACAGCTACGACAATAGTCGTTAAAAGGGAGTCTCACGCGATTTGCATAGTACGTTTCTCGTTAAAGGATGGCCACATCAACTTGGCTATCCTACATGTGTCTAAATTACGCCATCTATACTCAGCCTTTGTAAGAAAATGTCTGAAGATGATACCTTTGATAGTCCCCAGTTGAATTGCTACTGAGACCACATCGGAGATATCTAAGGCAGATCCCGTTCTGGCTAGTACGTCTGCCCGTTCATTGCCGTAGTGGTTCCTATGCGCAGGCACCCAGACCAAGATAATGTCAGATAGACGACCTAGCCTTGACAGAGAATTTCTACATTGTCTAACGAGTAAAGATGAAATTGTGTAGGCATTAATGAGAGGAGTGCCGCCTGACTGTCGACAAAAATACCTATATTGCCGTGAATGTTATGATCATGTAGAGTATCACAAGCTGTCATGATTGCAAAAATTTCCGCCTGGAAAACACTACACTCATTCGGAAGACGATACGAGATGCCTACCCCAGGTTCGTTACAGAAGACCCCAGAACCAACACCGAGCTCATCTTAGAACCGTCTGTGTATATCCTAGTGTCATAATTGTGCACGAGATTACCCATATTCCACTCACTTCTGTAGGGAATTAAGACCTTGAATATCCTATCAAAATCCGTGTATGGAGTAATATAGTCAGATGGTATTTTAAAGGTTACTTAAATATACTATATAAAATTTAAAACAAAACTTTATTTAAGTAATTTTTTAACTCATTTCTTTAAACATTTTTAACAAATCTGTTATATAGCCAAGTTTATGCCATTTTTATGATATTTTAATAAAGAAACACTTAAAAAAAGTTGATAAATATGAACAAAAATTAAATAAAAGTTTTTTAAACTAAACTTTGTCTTTATTAAACATTATATTTTCGTCAAGCTTAAGGCCAAAATTTTCTTTTATTTATATATTCTTTATTAAGCTTTAAGAAACAAAGGCTGTTTTCATAAACGTAGTATGCAATGCAACATTTCATTGCATAGAGTTCATAATAGCATTTAGAATATAATTTAAAAAGTTTTATCACATAAAATATAAAGATATTGGACTATTAAAGAGAATCTTAAAACAAAAATTTTTTTAATTATATTTCTAAATGCTATTATGAACTCTATGCAATGAAATGTTGCATTGCATACTGCGTTTATGAAAACAGCCAAAATATTTAATTGTAAAGAGATTTGTTAAAAAGAGTAAAATAATTTTTGATAAATATAAAAAAGAAATAAAAAATTTGCAAGTTTTATTTTTAAATTTTTTTTTGACTTTAAAGAATTTTTTTAATTCTTTTAGGTTTCTTTAAAATTTTGTTTTATAATTGTTTTGTTTTTTAAAAAAATTTCAAAAACTTTAGAAAAATTATGATTTTTAAAAATGAACTTTAAGTAAATAGTTAGCAAATAAACAAAATATAGAATTTTAAAGAAAATTTAAAAAAAAGTAAAAGAAATTTTGATAAATATAAAAAAAAACTCGCATGTTTTATTTTTAAAATTCTTAAAAAATGTTTTTTTTAAGAATTTTCTTAAATCTTTTTGGAGTTCAGTCTTTTACACGAGTTTGAAGCATTTTGAAGAGCAATTTTGAAGAAAATTTCAATCGTGTAAATCTAGCTTAACTCTCATTTAGTTAAATTAAGTGCTGCCAAGTTTAAATTTATAACAGTATAACAAGTTTATACAATTTTGAATGATATTTAAAAAAAATTAGTAATTTATTGCACAAATTTAGAAATATTTTTTATAAAAATTTAATAATTTACGAATATTTTAATAAATACAAAAAGTTTTATTGAAAATTTAAGAATATTTCTGTAAGATTTTTATAAAAATTAAATAATTTACCGATATTTTAAATTTATAAGAAAATTTAAAGATAATCTTAAAAGAGTTTTGTAAAAGTTAACAATTTTATAAATCTATTGAAAAATTTAACAATTTTAGAGTTAGTTGTTTTAATAATTTGAATAAATTTAGCCTCATTTTTAGCATATTTTTAAATTTATTAAAATGTTTTCATTTATACGTTATTGACACAAATTCCCTCTTAAATGTTTTGCAAATATCAACAAAAAAATCCATAAATATTCATTAATACTTTGTGTTGTGCTCTCAAATTCATTAAACCAATTTTAGTGTGTGTATGTAGTTTTTATTTTAATTTTTTTTTGCAAAATTAGCCTTCAATTACTTTTCAAAAAGCAAAAAACCAACTACAAACATCATATAAACAAATTGAATTGTTTAAAAATTTAAAAACGTCTCTGTTGCCAACATGAAATCATTAAAAACAATTGTTATAATTCACATATGACAACATCTATCTATTTAACTTGTTTGAAAACATGAAAAAAAAAAACACTGCAATAACACGCACTCTGTATAATTATATTTCTATTCATTTTTATGAGTTCATTTATTTATCTGTTTAGCTTGTTTTTTTTTTTAGAGCGGAAAAGTAGTCACGTTCCAATGCGGTGCTAAAAAAGCAATGTATATTATAAAGGTTTTTTATATGTATAACACACGTTAGCAATGATGTGTATAAATTTTCTATACCTATTTCGTGTGAATGTACAAAGAATAGAAATTGAAGAAACAAATATTAAACGTAAATGTACTTTGTATTAACTTATAAACACCCTATGTTAAATGTTAAAAGTGTTTTAAAACCCATAAAACTCTTTAATTGCTTACATTTTTAATACTAATAGCTTTTTAAACTTGTTAGTACAATTCTTTATATATCTGTTTTTCTTTGAATTAGCCATAAATTGTATAATTGTATAATAATTAATTTAACAAATCAGCACTGTAAAGCCAAACTGTTAGCTAACTCTCTTGTTCTCAATTTCTAAAAATTCGCCATTTTGTTTTTAAAATTTTCTAAAGGATTTGTTTGGCTTTAAAACATATTGAGTTCTTTTTTTAATAATTTGGTTAAAATATTTAGCAATTAGATTTTTACATTTTTATTAAAAAAAATTTAATTTTTAACAAATTCTATGAAAAATACTCATTTTATGTCTGTTATGAATTAAAACTTGGCAGCACTTTATTTAACTAAATGAGACCAATACGACGCCATATTCCTTTTTGTCTTATTATTAGGAAGTGCCAATAGTATTAAGTGTTGTGTTGTAGCGTGTTTTAAAGTGTTTAAGTAGTGTTTAAATTAAATTCGTTTTTTACTTGTTATTATGTATTAATTTATTGTAATTTGAAGTAGTTTTTTACAAAATTTATTATATATACATTTATTTTTCATTTTATTTAATGTTATATTTTAAATGTCCAAACCAGTTTTGTGTAGTTGAGTGACATATTGGGGTAAAATGTTTGAGAGTTTTTTTTTGCTTTTGAAAATCAATATAATTATCATTTGTATTTAATGTAATGAAGAAGCCAATTATTATTTATTACATAAAATCACGTGAATTTAGAAAGAATTGTTTGAGAATAGCTCATGTTAGTTGGCAGTTGAAATTAATTCGAAGTGTTAAAGAATTTTGTGAAACATTAATCAATTTTGTTTTAAATGAAGAACAATTTTGAGGGATTTCCAGATTACTTTTAGTTGTTTAAAAAAATCGTGTTAAATTTCTTTGAATAATGAATTTATAAATGATTTATTTAAGAATTTTTTTCTGTTTTTTTTTGAGCTTAAAAGGTTTTGTTTATGTTTCTAAATAATTATTGACACTTATTTACTTGTTTATCTATTCTACTTTCTAATTTATTTTCCAGTTTTGCTCTAAATTTCTTTGTATATGTCAATAGTTGTAGGTAGTTTTGTATTATGGTGTCTGTATGTCTGTTTGTCTTCTGTTTTTTTTTTCAATATTTTTTTAGTTTATTTAAGTGGTTCATTTTAATTTTGTTCTATGACTGGCTGCACGTTTTGTATGTCTTTTGTAATGTAAATCTTTTGTATATTTTCTCATACACTCATGAGACACATTTCAATATTTTGTTGTTACAAACAATGGAATAAGTACTTGAACATTGTTCATACAAAAATAAACTTATTTCTTGAGATGAAACGGAAACAAGAGATTTCCGTTGAATTCCTTAATATTATGCGCACATGTTTTCGAAATGCTTAAAAAATATTGAGAAAATTGATTTAATTTAAAATTTTCTACACGAAAAGTAAGATGTTGAACAATATTTTGCAACAGAGGTAAATAATAGAGCAATATTTAAGTGAAATGTTAAAGAAGAGGAAGTAAATATTAGTTAATGTTTTTTTATTTTAAAATTTTTCTTAAAAAATGCTTTTGAGTATATAAAATATACTTTATTTTAAACAAAACTTTATAATAAATCACTTTTTAGTTAATAAATAAATCAAATTCTCACAAAAAATTTCCAATTTCTCTTAAAAAATTTGGAAAATTCTCAATAATTCCTTTAAATGCCTTAAAAACTACTTAATTTTATTTACTCTTTAATAAAACATATTTCCCTCTATTATTACTCTAATTTAAAAGTTTTCTTAAAGAAATTACCTTAAAATTCAAGCAATTCTTAAATATATGTACATCAATTTCCCTCCAAACGCCGGCAACTCTGCAGGAAAAACAGCATAGTAACCTTGTTAACCCTTGTATTAACTGTCATGCATTAAATCAGAGTTGGGCATATTGCACTAAATTCAAATAATTAGTGGTAGTGCTATTAAAATTTCAATACCACTAAATGGTTAGTGGTAGTGAAATTTGATGTTGCTCTACCACTAACCATTTAGTTGTAGTGAAAAAAAATTGCACTACCACTAACCATTTAGTGATATTTAAAAAAGAATTGCACTACCACTAAATTTTAGTGGTATTTAAAAAAGAATTGCACTACCACTACATTTTAGTGGTATTTAAAAAAGAATTGCACTACTATTAAATTTAGTGGTATTGTAAAAAAATCAAAGCAATTTGTATGAATTATGTAATATAATAGAAAATTAAAGGTATATTTTCAGGCTTTCATTTAAATGTTGACAATATTTATTATTTTATTTCTGCTTTGATTTTTTTTTACAATACCACTAATTTTAATAGTAGTGCAATTTTTTTTAAATACCACTAAATTTAGTGGTAGTGCAATTCTTTTTTAAATACCACTAAAATGTAGTGATAGTGCAATTCTTTTTTAAATACCACTAAATGGTTAGTGGTGGTGCAATTTTCGTTTTCACTACCACTAAATGGTTAGTGGTTTGCAATTTGATGTTGCACTACCACTAACGATTTAGTGGTAGTGAAATTTTAATAGCACTACCACTAAGTAAATATTGGTAGTGAAATTGTTAGTGCACTAAAAATATAGTGCTTTATGCCCATCTCTGCATTAAATCAACATGCAGTAGCAACAACAAACACAAGCAACAATGGTAAACAAACCAGTATGTTCAGTGAGTGCATGTGTTCGCTAGTGTGTATGAGTGCGTGTGTGTGTTTTCCTGCCTACCATTTTTATTCTGCTGTTGTGTGCCGTTTCTTTTTAATGTCTTTTTGATCTAAATTTAAACTTTACAAACAAATTAAATGAGGGAAAAAGAAAAGTTTTCATCATTTAAACACATAAAATTATAAATATAAACTGCTTCTTCTTCTTATACATACAGCCTACAGCAAAGGAAATTCTTTCATTTATGAAAAAAAATTTAAAAGTTTTATAGGACAAAAATCGTAAAATTTAAAGAAATTTTTAAAAAATTAACAAAAAATTGTTTTTGTTAGCTATCTGCTATGTCAGCTCACAATGTAATAATGTTGCGGTTTTGTGGCTCCTCATACATATGTACATACATATATTTTGTACTTACAAAATTGTTGTTCTATTTAAATACACTGCTGGCTTCATTTTTTATATTTCCTAAGTAGGTATGTATGTACATACATAAATGCTTTTATGCATTATTTTTTATTTTTATAATGTGCTTGATTTTGAACTTTGCTCATCTTTCCTTTTTTATTTGCCTTTTATAGCATACTCCTTCTTCCCCTCACTGTCATGTGTAAAAGTACCGTTTTTGCCTTCTAAAATGGCTTCTTGCTTCATTTATGTGCATTTGTTATTGTTGTTTTTGCTTTATGCAGTTTTTTCTTGTTCATGTATTTGCGTTATTTCAGTAATTTCCCAATAATGACATCTCATTGAAAATGTCAATTATTTTAAGCATTAAAACACGCATTTCTGGTATTTAAAGTGTTAAAATAAAGTGAAATGAATTAAAATGTCACGTGGTCTTTAAAGGAAATAAACAAAAATATTGAAATGAAATAATTCTTTTGAAAACAATTTAAAAACTACAGATTTTTTGTTAAATGCGACAAGTTTTTACCTTTTTTAAGAATGTCTTCAGTGGAAACTATACATTCTGAAATGAAAAGTAAGGTTTTGTTTATTTGCCCATCTGGCGTTTTTTTTTTTTTGAAATATGGACCATTTAATTGCAGTTTAAGCAGTCCAAAAAGATATATTTGTCTTTTCAAAGCATGTTTCTTCAGGATTATTCAAATTTAGAGCGAAAATTTCAGCTTTCCATTATTCCTTATTTTGAAGTTTTTTTGGAATATTGATCTTTTAATTGCGGTTTAACCAGTGTAAAAACATTTTTTTGTTTTTAAGCAGTTTTCATCAGAACTCTTAAAATTTGGAGACAAATTCTGAGTTTTAAAATTTATATTATTTTGGCGTTTTTTGGAATATGGATTATTTAATTGCAGTTTAAGTAGTCCAAAAAGATATTTTTGTCTTTTTTAAGCAGGTTTCATCAGGATTATAAAAATTTAGGGCGAAAATTTCTGGTTTTCACTTTTCCTTATTTTGGCGTTTTTTTTTTTTTGGAATATTGATCTTTTAATGTAGATAGGAAAAAGTTGTCTACTTGAAGCATTTTTTATTTGAATTTTCCGAACTTTGAGACAAATTTTTATGGTTTTTTTTTTTTTTTTTTTTTTTTTTTTTTTTTTAATTTTAATTTTATAATTTTTTTTGGGAAATTAATTTTTTTTTTTTAATCTCAAAATTTATAATTTCTTATATTCTAACTTCATTTATGACGGACAGTTAAAAAGGTTTGTGATATATTTAATTTTTATTCTACTCTTTCAACTCCCTCAGCTTGTTGTGGAAATTGTCATTAAAATTATCCATTATGACTCTCAACACTGCCATCAAATAAGTATTATTTCATTTAATAAGTTCATTGAACCTCCCTTTCCTCTGTTTGATTTAGTTTGTTTTTCTCATTTGAATTTAAATCCAATAATATGTGTCTAGAACAATTTATAACGTAAAAAAAATAAGTAAGTAAGATGATTCTTGTTGCTCTTTAACGGCGGTAATGTGAATTATTACCAGCTATATGAACAAATAAAAACAAACAGAAGAAAAGAAAGGCAAGGGAAGGGAATGGAATGATGGAACATAATCATAAAATTTTTTCACACATTATTCTTAATTATGTCAGCACACATAAACACCAGCTAAAGCAGCAGCATTATTATTATAAAAAAAAAACATTCCAATAGCAGAGGACAAAGTATAATATTACACTTTTGCTTAATTTATACTGTGTTATAATACTTATGTACAATTTTTAAACATCTGGCCTTTGGTCGTCTTGTGTAGAAATATAAAAATTAACACTTGACATGTTTGTTTGTTGTAGTACTTTTTTCGAAGAAGCAACAAGTTGTTTAACTACAATTGTTGCTTCATGTGTATTTAAACAAGTTTCTTTTTTATGAATAAAACACCAAACACCCTCCTCTAAATTGTTGATTATAGTTATAAATTTTAATGAAAAAACCAACCCTAAAGGGGAAAACTTTCAATTTTTCTGGTTTAAAGGGAGAAATTGTTTTATTATTTTAAAGCTACTTAAAGATCTTTTTCCTTTTTGGAAAGTGAATTTAGTTGAGAGAAATTAATGGTTTCTTTATAAGAAATATGTATATGGGAAAAGGGGAGCAATGCTAATTTATAATAAAATGGTGAAAAATATGGGAATCAGCAAAAGGAATTTAACGGGATTTAGTGTTACATATTATTAGAGCAAAAATAAACACCTGGTTTCGTACCAAAAAATACTTCAAATTGTCTATCCTGTGTTTAAAGATTCCAAAGGTTTACAATTTGGAAAACCCAAACTGTTCTTTGGAATATGGTTGTCCAAAATTATTAATTAATAGAGTTAAAACTAAAATATGTATAAAACTGGACCATTAGTTCGAGTTTAAGATCTAAAACGCTCAAAGGTTGGAGGACCCAAACTGTTCTTTGGAATATGGATGTCCAAAATCATTAATTTATATACTTTGACTTTAAATATGTACAAAACACTTTGGAATATGGATCTCTAAAATCATAAATAAATGGAGTTTGACCTTAAATATGGATAAAAAACAGCCAGTAGTATGATTTTGAAACTCTTGACTAGTGAAATGACTAAATTTGGAGTTAAAACTTGGAATTAGGATCTTTAAAAACATTGGAAATAGATCCAGGAATTTGAGTCCGTTCCTTTTAGACATGGAAATTTGGAGTTCTTATATTCTGGTTAGAATATTGACCTTTCAAATTAGTATTACAAGGATTTTAGTGTCATATTTAACAGTAACAGAGTCTAGAAGCTGGTTTAGTGTCGAAAACTGTAAATTGATTTATGGAATATGGGTATTTAAAAGCATTCCTAAAAGATAATCAAGCTTAAAACTGTTTGAAACAGCTCAAGGAGTTTGACTTTAAAAATCTTGAATGTGGCAGAGTAACTAAACTCAGAGTTGGAAGCTTGCAAATACTTGGAGTGGAACAAATCCAAACTATTCTTTGGAATATGGATCTCTTTAATCACTTAGTAATGCAGTTTATGTTAAAAATTATTTAAAACAGAACTGGCCGTTTTATTGCTGACCTATTAATGCATTAATTTACTCAATTTCCAACTGTTACCCGCTGTTTTGTATATAATTATTTTAATATTTTTTGCTGCTTCTGTTTCCTTCTGTAATTCCAATTAATCCTCTGCTCTTCTTTTAATAACTATTGTCAATGCATTTACTACTGTTGCGTATCTGTAGCTGTTTTTTTTTTTTTGGTTTTTTATTATCAAATCATCATTTTTAAATACATGGTATTATTTCAAAACACTCTTCTACAATAATGATATTGTTGCTGTGGCAAAGGCCAGCTGCATTATTCTATATATACGTTTATGTTAAATAAATGCTAAGCATCTGAACATGTCATGAATTTGTTACCATGAAATATTATACTTAAAGATTTCATTTGATTTGTACAAATATAAATACAAAAAAAAAAAATAAAATGAAACATTAAAATGAACTGAAACAAAACTCATGAATTTTAACGCTTTATAAGCAACTGTTTGGGATAGGAGAGTGTAGAAAACAGGCTGTTTAAGAAGGAGATGTTAAATAAGCAACTTAAAAGTGTAATAAACTATTTTCATACAAAATTTAGAATTCTAGTTGGAATATGGATCCTTGAAAACTGGGTTTAAAGAGGTTTATCTATTAATTTCTATACAATTAAATAAGTATAGCTATTGCAGCAGAATTTTATTTAAAATTGTTAAAATGTATATTAAGATATTGAATTTAACCAGATTAAGTTTAACTGAGCAAAAAGATGTTTCAAATAACAAATATTGTGTTTAAATTATGTTTAGGAAATTGGCTGATCTTACTTTTGGTTGGATTATGGACATCTTTGTAAACAATTCAGAAGCAAAGTCTTAGTGAGGAAAGCTATGAAATTTTGTTAGAAATTAAGGGATTTGAAAGTCTTTGAATTTGGGCGGGAATATGAATATTTGGAATTGGGTTTTGCGAAAGTTTTAGGATTGAATATAAAGCTAATAAGTGTGCAGAAGATTTACGTATTAAAAACTCTTTCCAAACTCTACTTGAAAGATCTTAGGAGAGATGTTGTTTTTGAACATGATGATGCTACTTCATTCTTTTTTATGGATTGACGATGATGATTTGCTTTTACAGTGTGCTTAGAAGTCTTGGGTACTGAAAACATTAAAGAAACTCTCCTTGGCAATTCCTAAGGATCTTAGGAGAGAAACATTCTTTAACTACATGTTAGATGCAAGAGATTTTTGTTCAATTTTAATTAAAGTTGATGGTTTTAATCAAAAGATTATTTTGAAAAGGTTATTTGGGAGTGAATTTTTAGTCTCTGAATTCAAGTTGGATTAAGGAGGTCTTAGTAAAGTTTTTGACGAACTTTAATGATTTAATATACTTCACTTAGGAGAGGTGAATGTTTAACAATAGCAACTTATAATCAAACTTTGTTACTTGAAATATTTGGGCTCTTTGGGAAACTCCAACTAACACTTAGCGCAAGTCAAACCCTTTACACTAGGGGCTGTTATTTTCTTACTTTACTTTTGTTTTCTGTATGCCACCACAATAAGCAGGTGCATTTTTCTTTCAACGTTTGTGTTGATAATTTTTTTTTACTTTTATTTTGAAACAAAAGGGGCGATTTCTTTTGCTTACCGGATCTTTTCTGGTAGTATATATTTATGCATGTATGATTATTTGTATTTATTTTAACTGAGGTTGCACGCGCTTGTTATAATGGCCAAACAATCAAACACACTCGTTGAAACAGTCAAACAACCAGCGAACCATCCAACCATCCATCCACCAACAACATCTTCAGTTTTTTAGACGGCCATCTGTTTCTTTTGTTTATTATTCTTCCTACATTACAATTTGAGTAGTACATACCTCTAGCTGCTACTCCACGTGTTGCAAGAGTGATCGTAATCTTTCTTTGTTGACTAAAAACAATATAGAAATAAAAACTTGTTGCAGTTTCTTCATTTCATTTAATGGTAATCACCATCAGAAGTTGAACAAAAAAAAAAAAAAACAACCCTTAAAAAATTTCTTTTTAATATGTTTGGTTGTTGTGTAGGTTCCTGCTAAATTGCATCTGTTTTTTTATTTTTTCTTATTATTGTTGTGTTCTTATTGTTATTGGTTTGAAGTGTATCTCATGTTGAGATTTTAATTCCTTTTTATTTAAAATTAAGAAATGTTTAAGTTGTTTTTTTTGTTTCTTCCAAATTCAAAAAATCCAGCTGGCTTTTTGAAATTGCTTTCAAATGTTGTTTATATTTAAGAAAAATATTGAATTTCGTTTTAAGTAGGAAAAAAAGGAGTATTTATAAGGAAACGAGCTGCTGTTAGTAATTAGTTTTAAATAGGTTTTCATACTGTCCACACATGGAGTTAAGGAGAGAGATTTTTCAACAAATTTTAAGACTCTTAATAAAAGAGGTAAGACCTAATAGTAGGTTTTTAAACCACTAAATCAGCTTTTTACAAAAAAACTTAAAAAATGCAGAAAAACACGTGTTACGAAAATAGTAGTAAAATACTACTTTTTTAAAATTCATTATTTTTGCTTAAAAATTCACAAAAACGTTAAATTTAATTAAATTATTTGTTTTTTTGGACAAATTTTTTAAATTGAAAAAAGTAGTAGAAAATACTAATACTACTTTTTAATCTTTATTTTTGCACAAAATTTCATAAAAATATAAAATTTAAAAAGAATTAGAATTTTTTTCAACAAATGAAATCTAAAATTTTTGAAAAAACTATATTTTTCAAAAAAATACTTTTTGCAAAAATACTAATAAAATAATACTTTTTTAAAATGAGGGTATTTTTGCTTAAACATTTAAACAACTTTAAATATAATAAAATTTCATAAGATTAATAGTTAATTAAAAATTTTTAAACAAATAAAATCTAAAATTTTGGAAAAAACTACTTTTTCCAAAAAGAGTAGTAAAATACTGCTTTTTTAAATTTCGTTATGTCGAAAATGTTAGTTTTAAACAAGTTTTTCAATAATTTCCAAAAGTAAAAAAGTAGTAGAAAATACTACATTTTAAAATTCATTGTGTTGGCTTAAAATTTCTTATGTAAATCAGAAAAATTATTCTTTTAACAAATAATTGGGAAATTTGAAACATTTTATTGTTTTAAAAAATAATCGTAAAATACTACTCTTTCATAAAATATTTGTTTTTGCTTAAAACTTTACAAAAATTTGTGTTTTATATTGAAAAAAATTATTCTATGAAAAAAGGCTTAAAATGTAAAATAGTAGTAAAATACTACATTTTTTAAAATTTAAATTTTCTTAAAAAATTTTCCCAAAATGTTTATTTTAAATAAAAATATTGATTTTGTAAACAAAAAATATAATAAAATTAATTAAAGAAAAAAGTAGTAAAAATACTACTTTTCAAATTTTAAATTTCCTTTAAAATTTTCCCAAAATGTTGGTTTTAAATCAAATTATACAATTTCTAAACAAAAATATGATAAAATTGATTATAAAAAACAGTAGTAAAAATACTGCTTTTTGAAATTTTAATTTTCTTACAAAATTTTTCCAAAATTTATATGCATTACATTTTGCTATTGTCTGTTTGTATATTTTTGTATGATTTTACATTTATGTTTTCCAACGGAAAACTATGTGAAACATATAACAAAGATATACAAAAATAAATTGTAGTGTATACAATTGTTTTCAAACAATTTGTATATTGGTATTAAATCAAATTATACAATTTCTATAGAGAAATATGATAAAGTTGTGTATAGAAAAATATTAGTAAAAATACTATTATTTTAGAATTTTCTTACAAAATTTTTCCAAAATATTGGTTTAAAATAAAAATATGTATATTTGTAACAAAAATATGATACTATTGTTAAAAAAAATGGTAGTAAAAATACTACCTTTTTTAAAATTGACATTTTCTTGGAAAAACTTGTTTGTTTGTTCCCTTAAAATATTTATTTATAAAAAGATATTTTAAATTTTCTAGTAGCAATATTCTGAAATAACAAACAAATTTATTAAATTTTAAGTTTTAATTTGAATTTTACCCTTAAGCCTTAAACTTTTGGTAGTTGTTACAAACCTCCCCTACATTTTGTTTTATACATTTATATAATGGCAAAACTATAATGCCATTGACCTTTAGAATTATTATTATTATTATTGTTCTCTAAAATTCCCCCTTGTTTCTCTGCCAGCTAAAAACTAAAACTAAAAAGAACATGTACAATAGTAGAAACTAAATTGTTGATTTTCCCTTACCACACACAACCAACGACCGACCGACCGACCACTCTTTATAACTTTCTATTTATTTTCATTTTATCCAGCAGTAAAATCCGTTCACCACCATCACTTCTCACACTAATTTTCTTGTGGTCTACCTATAAACACAGTGAAGGGTTTCCCATTGGATGTGTAGTATTTATTGCCCTCTAAACTAGCAATTTTCTTTGGGTTTAATAGCTCCCTTCTGCTGCTACTCTAACTCCAATTCCTCTTGCTTTTCATTTGAAAGTGTGGTGGAGACATGTTAAATTATTTTAGCTTCACTAGTGCAGAAAATATTTATGATGATTTAAGCTATTTTGCGATTTTTTTCTTATCATTTATATGACTGTAAAGCAGTCAGTAAGTCAGTTACTTAACAAGTAGTTAGGTTTGGAAGCGGCTAAACAGCCAAACAATGTTTATCTTACAGATTCATAAAAACGCGTATAGAGAGTGAGAGAGAGAGAGATGGGAGCTCTAAATTGTTATAATTTGCGGTAAAGCCATAAATTTGTTTATAATGTTTAAGAGGGGATTGTGTGTGTGTGGGGATGAGAATTGTAATTTGTAACTTCCGAATTTGTAGTTGTTGTTTTAAAACAAATTATCGCTATTAAAGCTATAATTTATAATTTACTTTACAGAAATATGTTTTAAGGCTGGTTGAGGGAGGATTGGCTTCTGTATTTCTGTATAATTATGTTATTATTATTTAAAGCAATATGGTTGGCTTTTTATTTGATAATATTTAAAACATTTCAAGGTTTAGTTTTTATAACAAAACAAATGACTCATTATTTGTTTATAGTTTGTAGCTACTAATTAAAGATTACACAGAATTCTAAGTCTAGAGTTTATAAAAGAAAAAATGGCAAATGAACTTGTAATAGTTTATGTACAGATAAAGCATAAGGAAAATTACTAGCAAAACAATTAAAGCAGCTAAGTATAAAAAACATTTCAAATTGACTAAGATTTTAAAGATTTTCTTAAACAAAGCGCACTCAAAAATAAATATTTTTAAAGTTTTACTTTTGTAACAACCAAAAATAAGTGTTAAAATTAGTTAGCTGAAATAAGTAGTGAAGCTATTTTTAGTGTTTAAGAATTATATATAAAAATTTCTTTAATTCTTAACAATCAGGCATGTGAGGGAAATCGAAAACGAATGAGTTTTAGAAGTCAATTTTTTCGTAATATTTCTGTATTGAAAAACTTTTATCACATAAAATATAAAGATATTGGTCTACTAAAGGGAATCTTAAAACAAAAATTTTAAAAATTAGATTATAAATGCATTAAAATGTATTTCCAAAACTGATTCGTTTTCGTTTTAAAATGTATTTCCAAAACTGATTCGTTTTCGATTTGGATTTCCATCACATGCCTGAATATTTACCTAAAAATCGTTTATTTTCTTATTATAAATCAATGATTTACAAAAAGCCTGCAAACTAAAAGATTTTTCCATTTATTTGGTACAATTCCCATAAGAAAAGGTTTAAAACCTTAATACAATAACAAACACTGCAGTAGCAGAACATTCTGTTTAGATTTGTAATACCTTTAAATTAACGGTGGTGAATTTCGCTAAATGTCTACACTAACAGTAACGGTAAAAACAAAACAAACAAACCAGATAGAGAGAGACAGACAAACACAATGAGGTTTCTTAAAACCTTAACAACAGGGCCGCCAGAAATTTTCAGCAAAAAATCTTAATTTCACCAAAAAGTCTTATTTTTGATGAACAAATCTTATTTTTGAAAATAAGTAGTACAAAACAGGTTGTTTTTAATTGAACCTAACCTTCGTTTAGACAAAACAAAAAATCTTTTTTTTTGGGGAAAAAAATCTTAAAATCTTTTTCCGGTTAAAAAATCTTAAAAAATAAGGTAAAATCTTACTTCTGGCAGCGCTGCTTAACAACAATAACAAACTCTGCAGTAGCAGAACATTGTTTACATTTGAAACAGTGAACTGCGCTTAACAGTAACAGCAAGAACAAAACAAAACAAACAAGAGAGGGACAAAGAAACACCTTGAGTTTCTTTTTCAAAATGGATGGTAATTTTTTACAGATTATATTTTTTAAAATAAATTAAAACAGATTTTCCAATAAAAAAAACCATAAACCCTTGAAGGTTTAAATAATGCTTTTTTATAATTATTTATTAAACAACAACAACAACATAACCTTAATTCTTTGTTTTTGCTTATTTTACTAAACAACCTTGACCTAAGTAGTATACCACAACTCAAGCTTGATATTATTGATAAATTTAATTGTTATGTATTTTGTAAATTTTATAAATAAATATTTTTCGCATCCATAAATGTAAATTATTAAAGATTATTAATTTGTATATTGTTTTTTTTTTTTTTTTTTTTTTTTTTTTTTTTTTAATGCAGATTAAAAATCTTACAAATTTAGCCGATACTTGTCCCAATATTAACAAAATTCCAACAAACGCTTCCACCACAACAGCATCGCCCAACGCCAGCGCCTACACAAGTCCCTCCAAATTGAGTGGCGGCTGTGGCGGCGTTGATTACAACTACTCACCCTCATCGTTAAACTCATCGCCAGCCTATGCTGGTGTAAAATTGCGTAAATTTTCGGAACGCTCCTTAACAACGTCTGCCAACGAAGGCGCTGCCGTTACTGCAGTAGGTGGGGGCCGTTCCCATTCCTATCGTATATCAATGGCGAATTTGGAAGAAACACAAGAGTCCGAACTTGATGTTATATTGGGAGAGTTAAGCCTCTTGGAGGCACAAATCACCACAGGTGATGGTAGTTTTCTGCCCGCAGCCGGTGCACCCGGCGGCATGTGCACGCCCTCCTCAACACGCACACATTCACGCACAAATTCCACCATCTCGGGTGCCACCTCTATATCGGGCTCTTCGGAGACGGGCAGCAGTAGTACTTCACATTCGTTATGTTCCTCGTCCGGCATTTCGGAGAATGGCAGCCATAGCACACACAGTCACAGCCATAATCCAGCGCTAATCGGTCACAATGGTTTAGGTCAGGGCGGCGGCACTAATTTGCGTGAACCGCGCACTGAATCGCCCGACAATGATTCGGCCTTTAGTGATACTGTGTCCTTGCTGTCCTCGGAATCTTCAGCCTCCTCGGGCATGAGTTCGGCTCTGCACCACAAACGTTTGATGGGCCAACAGCCTTGTTTGCCTTTGACCGGACAGACAAAGGCCGCCAAAATACAGCTGGCTTTGCATAAACTGGAGACGGCGCCCATTAGACGTTTGTTTGTGAAGGCCTTTACGGCAGACGGTGCGTCCAAGTCACTGCTGGTTGATGAACGTATGACATGCGGGCATGTAACACGTCTATTGGCCGATAAGAATCACGTACAAATGCAATCAAATTGGGCTTTGGTAGAGAATCTGGGAGACCTGCAAATGGGTAAGTATGCAGGGGTTTGTAATTTACTGCTGTGCAACTTAATGTCAACTTTCTTTTCCTTTTATTCCCTACTTAGAACGTCTCTTCGAGGATCATGAACTATTGGTGGACAATCTAATGACCTGGAATTCAGATGCTGGCAATCGTGTTCTCTTCCAACAGCGCTCCGATAAAATCTCACTATTCATACGTCCTGAACTGTATTTGCCCGGTCCACAAATGGCCCCTGGCTCTCAGCATGATGAGCACACAAGATCCATGCTATTGGAGGAGTTCTTTGAAACTAACAGCGAAATAGCTGTAGATGGTCCGTTGTACATGAAGGCTGATTCGAAAAAAGGCTGGAAACGTTATCATTTTGTCTTGAGATCATCGGGTCTGTACTATTTTCCCAAAGAGAAGACTAAAAATGCCCGGGATTTGGCCTGTTTGACTTTGTTCAATGGCTACAATGTTTACCGCGGTTTGGGCTGGCGCAAGAAGTGGAAGGCACCCTCGGACTATACCTTTGGTTTCAAATCAGCGGTGGATTCTAGTTTGGGCAAGACCTGTCGTACTTTGAAAATGCTATGTGCCGAAGATCTGGAGACCATGGAGAAATGGTTGACAGCCATAAGAGTGGCCAAATATGGCAAACAATTGTGGGATAATCACAAAGTCCTGATGGAGGAGTTAACGGGAGATGGCATCTCACAAAGTAGCTTTGCGGTAAGCATGAGAAGTGAATCAATAAGTAGTATTAGCTCGGCTGTGCCCTCACAATGCGGCAGTGTGTCCTCGGCTATTTCCTCAATGTCAACTTCTTCAAGTGGCGGACGTATATCAAGAGCCTCTTCCTCCTCATCTAGTGGCTGTTTGTCAGATGATAATAACGGCTTTGATTCGGAATTTACCACGGGCACCATCAAACGCAAACCCTCAATGAAACCCAATTTGCCGCTAACCACCATGACCCGGCAGTTAAAGGAGGTGGGCGAAATTACACAAAACGACAATGACGATTTGAATAACTCACCCGAACACAGTGGCACTTTGACCCGCCGGCACAGTCGGCGCAAGTCCCAGGAGTCTAATGGCAGTGGTACCTTAAAGAGAAGACCTCCCACGGCCGGCACTATGATAATGACCGGTTTGACTAAACGCGGTTCGGCGGAAAGCATGAATGCCAATAATTCTTCGGGTTCTTCGAACTCTACACCCACACCCACGCCCAGTATATGTGCTAAACCCTTGGTGGCTGCTTTAAACACTGGAATTGCGGCCTATGAAACACAATTGCCGCCACCACCGCCCCAGGTCATCAATGCCCAGAGCCAACTGGATGCTATGTGCTCCTCCACTTTTTCTTTGGATTCACTGCCACCACCACCGCCGCCGGCCGCCTTAAATGAGGTGGAACATGATGTTTATGGCTCACAAATATCTTTGGCCTCTTTGCCGCCACCACCACCGCCAGAAGAACATAACCTAATGCAAAATACTGCTGTCATGATTGCTGCCAATCAACAGCAAATCTATGCCGCGGTAAACAAAACCCTGCCGCCGGCCGTGCCCGCTAAACCCATAAAACCGGCCGTAAAATCTGCTCCACCCTATAAAAACCCGCCCGACTACAAGGGCAATAGTGGAGCGGCCATTGCACACACCCCACAACCACCAACAGTACAGAAAAAAGTCTCTTTTGCCGACTCGCCTGTGCTGCTGAGAAGAAAAATGCACTCGCCCGAACCCACACAACAACAGCATCAGCATCAGGAACCATTTTATGCACCGGGTCCCTTGCCACCGCCCCGTAATGATCTCACCCGGCTCTCGAACTGTTCTTCAAACATATCTTCGGTATCGCAACAGCAAGATTTTGGCTCGCCCAAACGTCTGCAGGAATCCACCTCAAATCCACCGCGGGATTTCCTCAAAGACTTGCAGCGTGTCATGCGCAAGAAATGGCAGGTGGCACAAAAATGCAAACTAGAACCGGCTACCACCCCTCATGAGGTCTTAGGTTTCCGTGACTTTTCCTCCGAAGAGCTATTGGCTCACAATCTCAACTCGAATTCTCACTACTACCGTGACACCGGCAATGTTAGCAACTGGGTGCAAGAACATTATGGAGCCGGGGCGCCACCACCGCCAATGAATGAATATGCTTTGTATGAAAATGTACACAATACCAACAACACACCCAGTAATGTCATCATGGAAACACAGTTTCCACACCCGCCACAACAGAACGCCACGGCGGCTAGCAACACAAATGCAGCAGTAGCAGCTGCAGCAGTCGCTGCAGCCTTGGCCAACCAACAGCGTAAGAAACGTCCTCCACCACCGCCCCCCAAACGCAGTGATTCCACACATTTAACCCATCGTGTTTAGTGTTTTCTGGCAACGTGCTTTAAAGCACGCAGACTGCCGTTTAAAGATTATTTGGGCCACCACTCAAACACTAGTTAAACTATTAAATCATAATTCACAAAATTTATTATGGAAAGTTTTCTTTATAAAATTAAACAAATTACAAACGAAAATCTAATTTAGGTATTTGAAAAGTTTACTTTTTTTTATGATTATTAAAAAAAAACAGAGTTTTTTAAAAGTTTTAAAAATTTATTAACTTTTAACGAATTTTTATATACACATGTATTTTACCTTGTAAGCAATTATTTAAATTTTTATAAAGTTTATTTAAATTTCTGTAAAAATTGTAACAAAAATGTCATTTTTTAAAAACAAAAAATCTTACTCTCTAAGTTTAATGTTCCTTTTTTTATATAAATTCTAAAAAAATAACAACAAACAAATCCCGAAAATTAATATACAAACATACCATCTACTGAAGTTGTATGAGGATATTAAACGAATTTGTAAATTATAAAATTTTTCTAGTAAATGTATTTAAAAAAATTTATGTATAAAAACAAACAAAACTAAAATATGAATTATATTGAATTAAAAGCCATAAAGTATGTAATAAAAAATGTTTAATTAACATATTTAAGTTGAAAAATTACCAGAACTAAATTAACAAAATACCTACACATAAAGTAGGCATTTTTAACAAAATACCTACAAATAAAGTAGGCATTTTTAACAAGATGTGCAAAAGGTCACAAGGTCAAATATTAAAATTTGTGCAATTTTCAAGTAGGCAGCAATAAGAAACCATTTTTGCTTTAAAAAGAATGATTTTTGAATTTCGTAAGATTTTTTGTAGAAATAAAAGAGAAAGTTCAAAAGGTCAAATATTACAAATCTTAGAATTTCTAAGTAAACTGCAATGAACAACTTAATTTTCAAGCTTACAACCAAACTTTTTAGAATTCCCTAGAATTTCTGTTATTAAAAATGGTTTTTAGTAGAAATATAAGAAAAAGGTCAAGAGGTCATAAATTTAAAGCTTTGTATTTTCATGTAGAAAACTGTAAAAATCGACTTTCTTTGTTTTTCAAACAATCATTTCTAGAGTTTTCTAAAAGTTTTGTTATTAAAAATTAATTTTAAAAGAAATAAAACAAAGGTCAAAAGGTCAAACATATAAAAGTTTGTATATTCAAGTAGAAATTCGCACAGAACAATATTATTAAAAAAACAATCATTTCTAGAGTTCTTCATAATTTCTAGTGTTAAAAATCGGTTTTAGTAGAGAATAAAACAGAAAGGTCAAAAGGTTAAATATTTAAAACTTTCTATTTTAAAAAAAAAAGCTATTAAAACAACATTTTCAGGCTTAACACATTGAGTTCTAAAGAATTTCTGTGGTGTTAAAAATGCATTTTACTAGAAATGAAACAGAAAGGTGAAGAGGTCATATATTTAGAACTTTGTATATTCAAGTAGAAAATTATAAAGAAAAACATTTTCAGGCTTACAGCAATAATTTCTAGAGTTCTCCAGAATTTCTGGTGTTACAAACGGATTTTGCTAGAAATAAAAAAAATTGTATATTTAATTAGGAAGCTATAAAGATTAATATTTTCTGGCTCAAAATAGCAATTTTTAGATATCTACAGATTTTTTGTTATTAAAAAGGGATTTTGGATAAACCAAATTCTTAAACCTCTTCGTTTTCAAGTAAAATAGTATCGAAACAATATTTGCAGGCTTGAAACAATAGATTTTAAAGTTCTCCAGAATTTCTGGTTTTAAAATTGAATTTTACTACAATTAAACCGAAACAATCAAGACGTCAAATATTCAAAACTTTGCATATTCAAGTCAAAACTATAAAACAGAACTTTATTAGAAATATAGAAAAGGTAAAAAGGTCAAGTATTTAAAAATTTATCTATTAGAAAGCTATAAATATCTATTTTTTTGCTCTTTAAACAATAATTTCTGAAGTTATAACGAATTTCTGGTGTTAAAATAGAAATTTATAAGAAATATAAAAAAGGTCAAAAGGTTAAATATCCACAACTTGGTATATTAAAATACAAAGTTAGAAATAGCTAAAATTAATAATATTTAAAAGAGAATAAGGCGCAAAGGTCAAAACTTCAATACTTTAAAACTATTTTCAAGTAGAAAGCCACAAATAATTAGAATTTGTAAGTTTTAAACAACAATTTTCAAACTTTAATAGAATTAATGCAGAATTTACTGCAAAAAAGCAAAAGGTCAAAAGCTCAATTTTAAAGTAGATTTGAATTTTTGGGTGTTTAAAATTAATTTTTTAGAAATAACAAACAAAGGTCGAAAGATCAAGTCTATTTTCAATTTGAAAGCCATAAAGAATTCGAATTTGTGAGTTTTAAACAAGAATTTTTAAAATTATTTGGATTAATTTTTATTAAATTTTGTAATTCCGCTGAATTTACTGCTAAAAAGTGAAAGGTCAAAATTTCAACTATATAAAAAATTTCCAATATAAAATATGTTGTAATATATGGTTATAAAGAACATTTCTAACAAACAAGTCTCAAATGTGCAGAAATTAGTTAAAATATGCCTTAAAGTAGGCAACACAATGTCGAGTTTGTTATAAATAAAGTTAGCAATGAAATAAGGTTAATAATAAGCTTTATAAATTTTTAAAAATAGTAAATTTAAATTAAAAAGTCTGGGGGTTATTCTGTATTTCAATTCGAAAGCAAAAGCTTGAAGCCTGAAAAGACTATTCTATACTAAAGGGCAATAAATTTCAATTAAAATTTATTTTCGCAATTAATTTTCTTTAAAATTCCAGCCATGGTGTAACTACAGAAGGCAACAAATACAACACAATACAGAAATAACAGGCATTTTGTTTGTGTAAAATAATGTACTACTGTCAAAAACACTTGAAAAAGTATTACTTTTGACATAAGTAAATTGTAAACAATGTCAGTCAGCTGTGCTACTGCACTCACCTTGTATAGTTACACCATGATTCCAGCCATCAAAAGTCTAAAATGTCGAATAAACCAAAAGTAAATTTGGAATTAAACAAGCAACCTAAAGTAGGCAACGGATTTTAACAGAGAACAATTGAAGTTCTTATATTTATAAAATTTATGAGTATTATGACTTTTTTTAAAGTTGTGGTGGAGGAAGTGTTGGTTTTAAAAATTAAAAAAGATTTTTTTTTTTTTTAGCAATTTTCGTATTGAAAGTTGTTACACTCCTTTGTTACAAGCTTTGAAAAGTTTATAAAATTTGTTTTGTTTACATTTGTTGCTTCACAGTCCCCATTTTGCTTTAAAACATGATTGACGTAAAATAAGTGTTATCAAGTAAGCGCTTTTTTGGAGGCTAAACTTAAGTGCAAGCAATATTCGGCACTGTAGATAATTATTTTAATAAAATTGAAGGTAATAACTAAAAAATTATTAACATTTAAAGGAATTATTAAAGAATTAAGATATTTGGCGTAAATTTTTATTAATTACAAAGATTTGTTTGAATTTGTAAAAGTTTTTTTTTAATTATTTTAAGTAACACAATTTGAAAAATTCAGTTAAAAACAAAATATTTAAGACTTAAGTTGTCTAAAGTTTCAATTGAAATTGTATTAAAAATTAGGATTTACAAAGAATTTTGTTTTAAATTTTATTTAAAATCTTAAATTGGTTTAAAATGTCAAGTTTTCCTTTGAATTTTAAAATAACTTTGGCTTAAGTTTGAATGCAATAAAATTTGTTGGCTTAAGTTTGAATTTAAATATTATTAAATTTTATTAAATTCAAACTTAAGCCAATTTCAATTTCTTTGAATTTTAATCCAATTTAAGATTACAAATAAAATTTAAAACGAAATTCTTTATAAATCCCAGCTTTTAATACAATATTATTTCATTTTAAATTTTATTTAAAATCTTAAATTGGTTTAAAATTCCAACATAAATTAGAGACTTAAGTGTTAAATTGTCTTTGGCTTAAGTTTTTAATCTTATTTACCAAGAATTCTGTCTTAAATTAAATTAAAACTCTTTATTGGTTGAGATTTTTCCAAGATTTATTAAAAGTTTTCTAAACATTTTTTTTTTAAATTCAGCATAATTCATGTAAATTTCTTATAAAAACTATTTTTCAAATACTTAAATTTTGTTTAAAAACCTAAATGCTTAAAATTGCTGCAGTAATCGGCATCAATTGCCTTTGAAAATAGAAAAAGGGTGTGTGGCATCAAGAATGGTTACCAAGAATGTTTCATATGTTAGAATTAAAATTTCTTGCGAAAAAGGTATGTTTTATGTGATAGTTGGCAACCTTGCAATTGAAATCACTTTGAAAATTCTAAAAAATATTACATCGGGTTTTGATAAAATAAATAAATTTGGCATTGCATTTGGTGATAAATTATATTTAATTAATTAAAAACATTCATTGTCGTGTAAAAAAAACTGTTTAAAAAAAGAAAAACAAAAAAAAAAACAAAAACAACAAAAAATATAAACATGAAGTGTGCAGTAAGCAAATGCAAGCAAAACAACAGTAAAATAACAAGTGAGAAAAAATTAGCCAATAGAAACACAGAACTTGTGACGTCACAATCGCAACAGGCGCAGCACATTTTAAAATTTTACGCGCGTTGGCGTAATCTTTATTTTATCATTTTTGTGTGGCATTATAGCAATTCGCCATTTGCATTTAAGCAATGATGTCAATATTGATGTTTCAAGCTATTATTGTTTGCTTTTATTACTAGGACATTTTAAGGCATTTTACGTCTTTTATTTTGCCATTTAAAAGTATTTTTATACAAATGAATTATTTAAATAATTATTGGTATAATTTGTTTTTAATTTTAAATTAAACTTTAAATAGTAAAACTGTAAATTAGTAAATTATAACTAAACAAAATTTTGGGCATTTAATTGTAAGTTTTTTTTTAAAGAATTACAGTCTAATTCATAAAAAATTAAAGTAGACTTCAAATCTACTTTAAGAAAATTTTGTATGAAAAATTTGTCTAAAATCACACTTCAAACCTACTTTATTTTTTATGAATACGGCAGTTAGTTTTTAGTCATGGAAAATGTTAAAGAAAAACCGAACTAAATTCCCATAAATTTATCAGTTTCTTTTGATAATTTATGAAAAAATACAAAAATTATTAAAAAGAAATATTCAAAAAATCAATAAATAATAGCAAGCAAACTTAAGAGAATAGATAAAGAAAGGTATTGTTCCAAATAGAGCCAAGGTGGCGCCATAATATTTATAATAACTGTTTTTTTTACCAATATTATTTTGTAATTTTAGATTTAAGCTGAAGAAAAACCCATATACACTTAGAGAAAACAAAGGCATGGAATGCTTTATAAAAATAATTATAATATTAACATAAATACTAAATAATTTATAATAACTGATAAATATTTTATAAATTAACAAACAAACAAAAAAAAAAATAAGGATAACTACAACAAGAAAAAACAGAAAATTTTAAATTAAAAAAAAAAACCGGCAAAACCTTGAAAACACAGTGGGCTATGTTAGAAACTAAAAGCAATTCAGTTTTTTTGAACTTTTTGGAAAACTTTGTTAAGAAACTTTTTATATTTTTTTTTACCTTAAATGATAGGAAACAGTTTAAGTTGTATTTTAAGTATAACTTTGTTTATATATCATCAAGCACCCTACTTTTGGTAAGAGTAGAAAATCAGCAATTTAAAAATTTAGTTTTTTTCATAGTTTTGCTTAAACTGTTTTATATAATCTTTACCACTGTGGTTTTCTAACTAAAACAATTTACTCTAAGTTTCCCTTAAAAAATTGTTAAAATTTATTTGCTAAAATAGAAAAAATTTGCAAAAATTTTAATTGAAATTCTTTCTTGAAACTATAACATGACAACAATTACTTTTGTTTCATATTGGCTTAATATTTTCCCCACTGTACTTAGCAAACTAGTTAATTTAAAAGAATTTAAATAAGAAATTAGCAAAATAAAAAAAAAAAATCAGAAATCATTTAAAAATTTTAATTTTTTAGTTTTTAAAATTTTAATTTTTTAAAACTTTTTTGCAAATTTTTCCGGGATTATTCACAATTCGCGGAAAAAATTATAAGATTAATAGTTCTAAATTCTAAATATAAATAGATTAAAAGACAATAGTTTTGAAAATATATATTTTTAAAGAAATCTAAACGATTAATCGTAAAACCGATTAATCGGCACAACGAATAAATCTAAATATAAAAAAGAAAATGCTAAAAATTTATCACAACTTAAAGTTATTAATAGTTTTAACATTTTCCCGCAAAATTTTTATATATTTTACAAATTTTTAAAAATTCGGAAAACCGTTACAAAAATTATTCGATTATTTGTATTTTTTAAAATTAATTAAATTAATTTAAAATTATTAATATCTAGAGGATTTTTTCTGTCAAATTTTGAACTATTTTCTGAATTTTGAACGATTATTCGTAAAACCGTTTCAAAAATTATTCGATTATTCGCTTAAAAGTTTTTAAAATTTACAAAAAACTTATCGATATTAATGAAAATCTCGTTTTTATGTTCAATTTACACGAATAATCGTAAAATCGTAATAAATAATAATTGAGCTGAATTTGTCATGATTTCTTACTTCTGATAGTTGTCATATGAAATTGTTTATCATTTTGGCGATTATTCTTAAAATCACTTAAACAAATCATAGATTTTTTTTTGCTAATTTCTAGTTTAAAACTTTTGTTCTTCCAATTTTTGTCTTATAATTATTATAATAATAAATGCTTGTTCCTAGAAATCAAAATATGTACTTTCAGTTTCCTTTTAAGTTTAATTAAAACATTAATTTAAATGAAAACACAACAACTTCTTTAAGCTAGACTTTACTTTTAAAAGAAATAAAACACACCCTAAAGTATACTTTAGTTGTCTTTAACATTAACACTTGTAATTTTGTAAATTATTGATAACATACATATGTAGATCTAAGCTGTATATTAACACAAACAAAAAACAAATACTAAAACAACAAAAAGGAATTAAAATATTTTCTCTAAACATTAAATTAATTAAATTTAAGTGAAAATAAAATACAATTTTTTACAATTAACAAAAAAAAAAAAAAAAACAACAAAAGGTAATTGATTGTAATTAAAAATAAATGTGCCATAGGCAAACCAAACCTTTAAACAAAATTATTAAATAAATTTATGAAAACTAACTTTTAAATAATAAGTAATTATTAATAAAATAAAGTTTGTATTATTAATTTTATTGTTTTCTTTGAAAAAAAAACTATAAAAAATTTAAAAATGAAACCAAATTAATTTAATTTCTCGCAAACGCCTAAAACTAGGCCACAGTTTTCTATAAGTTCTTTTACTCTCTTGCTTTCTCTACATAAATAAACTTTTAAATTAGCTTTTGAACATTTAGAAATTAAAAAAAATATTAAAAACACGTTTTATTTTTATTTTGTTATTATTTAAGGCAACAAATTCTTTAACAAATTTAACGTTTTTTTACTTACAATTTTATTTCATATAAGAAAATAAACAAGAATAGTAAAACAATAATGAAAAATAAATTGGTTTTAATTGGTGGAACACAAACAAGCAAAATTTTCAAATAAATTTCAGGATTTTTTAACGATTATTCTATTCGCAAAACCGTTGAAAAATTTAAGCAATTTAAAGTTTAAAAATTATGACAAACTATAGAAGACAAGTTACTGATTACAAAAATATAAATTTTAAATGGAATCGAAACGATTAATCGAAAAACCGAATAATCGGTTCAACGAATAAATCTAAATAAAAAATAAGATGTCTATAAATTAAGCAGACATTTAATTTTTTAATATTTCCAGAAATTTTAGCGGAAAATTTGTATGTATTTTAAGAGTTTTTAATGATTATTCGGAAAACCGTTTGGAAAAAAAAATAAATAATGAAAAATACACAAATGAAGCCGAATTTAATATTATCAATAAATATATCCCGGATTTTTTCTGCAAATTTATATGCTTTAAAAGAATTCTGAACGATTATTCGGAAAACCGTTTCAAAAATTATTCGATTATTCGTAAAAAATTTATAAAAATTAAGCAGAATTTAAAATTATTAATTTTTTGGTTAAATTTAGAACTATACACGGATTTTTGTACGTTTATTCGGAAAACTGTTTCAAAAATTATTCGATGCATCACATAAAAACTAACACAAAAGAAGCAAAATTTTAAATTATTAATATTTACATTTTTTCAACAGAATTTACAACTATGTATTTACTGAATTTTGAACGATTATTCGGAAAACCGTTTCAAAAATGATTCGATTAATTGTAAAAAAATGTACACAAAAGAGGCAAAATTTTAAATTATTGATATTTACAGGATTTTTAGTGCTAAAGTTTTATCCAACTATAGCGTTTTGGACGATTATACAGATAACCAAATAAAAATTATTCGATTAATTTGAAAAAAAAAAAAATATTGAAGATATGTAGAGAAGCAAGCAATATTTACAAAAATAGTGTTAAGATAGGAAATTTTGACGAATAATCGCAAAACCGAATAATCGATTAAATGAAAAAATCTGTATAAAGTTAGAAATTCTGCAAAACTGAAGCAGAATTTAAAACTATTGATATTTACAGTATTTTTCCGGATAAATTTAGAATTTTATGAAGAATTTTGAGCGTTTAAAAAATTATTCGATTAATCGTTTAAAAAGTGTTGAAGCCTGGAATTGGTTTACTTTTTGGTTGTATTTCAAATATTTATTTAAACATGTTTAATACTTAAAGATCCTCAGCTTAAATCCTTTCTCTTCTACCCCCTTAAAACTCCCTTGTTATAATGCCTTAAAATATGTAAAACAAATTAACAAATATTTAGAAATTAAAGAAAACAAAAAAAAAACTGCCATTAATGTATTGTAGATATAATATTATTATACTCATGGATGTCTTAATGAATGTCTACAAAGTAAACTATTAATTCATTACAAACAAATATACATATAAAAATATTAAATACAATTAAAAATACACTAAAAAAATAAAAATAAAATACAAACTGTTTATTGTATCAATAAATGATTGATTATATCATGGAAATATTATGGAGGAAACAAAATAAATAAACGCCTAAATATATGCTAAACAAACAAAACAAAGTATAAAAGTAGAAAATGTTACATAGAGGTTTAAAAGAAAACAAAGAAAGATACAAGCTAAAACTGCAAAACAAAATGGTAGTAGAGTAAATTGAAAAGAAAAAGTATTAAAATAATGATATTGTTGGTAATTAGAAGACAAAAATTATTTAACAAAAGAAGTTAAGAATTAACATTAAACAAATTGAAAAAAAAAAATTATTAAATTTATTACAAAAAGCATAATTTTGGGGTGATTTATTAAACTGATTAAAAGCTACATAAATTTACATGGCTGTGTTTAATTTAGTAGAAAGTTAAACAAAATTTCATATTTTTCATTAGCTTTGCAGTATTCTGAAAATTTTATGGGATTCTTAACGATTATTCGGCAAGCCGTTTAAATTATTTTACGATTAATCAAAAAAAAAATTAAGAAATTTGTACAATACTTGATAATATTTACAAAAATAGAAATTTTTTAGGAAATTTCAACGAATAATCGTTGAACCGAATAACCGTTTCAGTGAGTTATTTTATATAAAGTAAGAAAGTTTACAAACATTGTAAAGAATGTTAAATTATTTAAGTTCTTTAGCATTTCATAAAAAAGTTGGGTTTAAATAACGACTTTTAACAATTATTAGGAAAACCGTTTGAAAAATTATTCGAATAATCTTAAAAAAAAATATTCCAAAAATTAAAATAATTTCCAATATTAACAAAAATAATAATTTCATCAGAAATTTGAACAAATAATCGGAAAACCGAATAATCGATTATTCGTATGAAATTATATAAATTAAAAAGACCAACAAAATGTATGCCAAATTAAGAATTATATATTTTTCAAACATTTTTCCTTAAAAATATTCGGAAAACCGTTCATAAAATTATTCGAATAATTGTGAAAAAAATATTCTATAAAATAAAGTAAATTTTTATTTTAAAAAAAAAAAATTATATACATATGAACATTTTTTAATTGAAATATGAAAATAAAAACCGTGTTTAGATTGATAGCCAAAAAAATTCTAAAAATCCCCAAAATTCACTTAAAACATTTTGTTGCAAACCAAGGGAAATTTCTTAGAAAGCTCCTAATCTAAACATATAAAATCTTTAATTAACAAATATGTATTTTCAATAATAAAAATATTCACAAAATAAATAAAAAAAATTTCTATTTGCAATTTGAAAATCCCAGAATATGTATTTCTATACTATTATTTCTATACTGTTTAAGTTATGAAATTTCATTAATTTTAATTTTAGGCATATGTAGAGCTATTTTTTTCTAAAAGAAAATCAAAAAATACTTTAATCCTATTTTGAAATTCAAAATCCCGGAAAATGTTTAAATTGTTAAATCTCAAGATTGAGGTTAGAAAATAATTTTACATAAATAAAAAATGGAAAAAATATTTTCCTAAGCTTAAATATACATTTGTCTTGAATTCCTGATTAAAATTTGAAAATACCCAAAATAACCATTTTGTTAATTTTTTTTAAAATTATGATATAATGATTTTTAAGTTTTAAGAGTAACTGTAGATTGCTTTTAAATCAAAAATATTAATTTTTGTTAATTCCAATTACAAACTTGAAAATCCCAGATTGTTAAATTAAAATTTAGGTATCAAAAAAAATTTTCCATCACGTAAAGAGCTTAGGAAATGATTTTCCTATAATTTGCAAATTAAAATTTTGAATTCCCATTTTCAATTTAAAAATTCCCGAAATTCCCATCTAAAAGAATGCTGTTTTAGTTATGAAATTTCAGTCATTTTCATTTTAAGAATATGTGGATTATTTTTTTTTAGTAGAAATGGTTCTACTCTTAATTCCTGAAAATGGTGAACTTTCTGGGATTTTTATTTTTAAAATAGTTTGAAATGTATTAAAAGTTTAAGTTTAGCTTAATAAAAAACCAATTTTGCCAAATAAAATATTTTCGGGTATTTTGAAATTTTTATTGAATTTAAGAATTTTTGTCCCACCCCTAAAAATATGCTTTAGTTTTAGGTTTTTTTTAGATTTTTCTTTAAAAAAGTGTATTTTATAAATGTTAAAACTACATAATTTTAAATTCAACAACTTTTTTTAATAATAAAACTTAAAGAAAACCAAAATTCATCCTACAACTTATGCAATAAATATTAAAATATAAACAATATTAAAAGCTAAACAAAATTGTAATAATGAAAAGAAAAGGTAATAAATACTTGAATAAAATAACAAATAAACATAAAAGACTTAAAAACTGGGAACTTATAGCCACTACAAGCAAAAACAAAAATATTTAAACAATAACAAAACAAACCTAAATACTTTATTTAAAAGAAAACTTTAAACAAATAAACAAATTTGCGTAACAATTTTTGAATTTAATAATTATACAACAAATACAACATTATACAAACAAAACTTACAATAAATATTAAATATACAATTAAAACACAAAAATAATAAAATAACAGTCCTTAAAATATGCTACAGAAATGATTAAACAGAACAAAAACCAACCAACCAACCGTTGCCATTCACTTGTTTGTAAAACCATTTAAAAATAACTAATAAAATGTGTGGTAGGTAGTTTTTCTTAGTATTAAAACCAGAGAAAACAAACTTCAACTTAAATCTTAACAAATAAATACTAAATATTAAAAAAAAAAACACAATTTATATTAAAACAAAAACTTTTTGATAAACATGTTTTTTTGTATGGCGTAATAAAACAATAAATAAATAAATCAAGTAAAAGAAAAGAAAATTAAACGTATAAAAACTTTTTGTACAGGCTTTAAAATGCCCCCTGCAAAAGAACAACTTTTTTACATTTTTGTAATTGTAATAATTTTAAGTTTCTTTGCGTTTTCCTTACTTTTGTAATTTTTTATAAAAATCAAAACAAAAACAAAGAAAAAAAACTATAAAAAATTTAATAAATTATGGAAAATATAATAAAAAATACAGCAAAACGGAAACGATTTATTTAAAATGAAAAGAGCCAGGGAAGTATGCTTCAAATAAAGAGGTCTACAATTTTTCGATTATTCGCCATAAATTCCCATAAAAATGATATTTTCGTAAGTATTTTGCTATATTCGTTTAATCTAATAATCGTTGAAATTTTGTGATTAGAAAAAAATGTTGTTTAAAAAATACTTAAAATTCTAAATAATTTAAAATTCTTTACAATTTTTAGATTTTTTTTTAATTTTATAGATTTCTTCGTTGCAATGGTTATTCGGTTCTTTGATTATTCGTTAATATTTCTTAAAAAAATTGTATTTTTGTAATTGGTCTGAAATATTCTTTATTTTGCTAGAATTTTTTTTGTTTAATCGAATAATCGTTCCAACGGTTTTCCGAATAATCGTTAAAATTTCGTGCTTCGAAAAAATTTTTGTTTAAAAAATCTTTCAGAATTGAAATAATTTTAAAATACGCGTAATTTCTGTAAATATTTTACCTTATTTTTTTATTCGTTCGAAAAGTTATCCGGTTTTTCAGTTATTCGTTAAAATTTCTTTTAAAACGTATATTTTCTTAAATAATTTGGTGTATTCTTTAATTTGACATATTTTTTATGCGATTATTTGTTTAAAATTTCAAACGGTTTTCCGAATAATCGTTAAAATTTTGTCTTATATTCCAAAATTTTTGTTGAAAATTGCTTCAAACTAGTATTTATTTGAGATTTTCTTTATGTTAGCATATTTTTTATGCGATTATTCGTTCAAAATTTCAAACGCTTTTCCGAATAATCGTTCAAAGTTTGCCTTAAATTAGATTTTTTTTTGGAAAAATTCTTAAATTTATTAGTTATTTAAAGTGTTGTACATTTTCTGCACATTTTTTTATTTTATAAGAAATTATTCACTGAAACGGTTATTCGGTTTGACGATTATTCGTTAAAACTTTTAAAAAAAATATTATTTTGTTGTTTTATTTATTTTGTGGTATTTTTTATGCGTTTTATCATTGAAAATTTTAAACGGTTAACCGAATAATCGTAAAAATCATAAGAAATATTCTAAATTTGTTTGCTTTGTTACAATTGTTATTCGCTTAAAATCAATATTATTTTGAATATTTAATGACTTTCAATTTGGATTTAACCCTTTTTTGTTTTCTAATTTGCAGTCCTCTTTTTGACGTTAATGAATTCTTAAACAAATTTCAATATTTTTTGTAGCAGAAATGATATCGTAGCAAGAAAAAATTAAGGGGAAATAATTGTAAAACAAAATCAAACTTAAACACTCTCGAAATATTATAAAATTTTTTTTTATTTATTTCCTTTTCATTTGCACTCTATTTTCTAAAGAAACATTAAGCAAATCGTTTAAATTTTACAAATAACTTGGCTTATTAAGCTCCAGCCCAATTAAAAAGAACAAAAATTTGTTTGTATAAATTAGTTTAGTGTTGAGTGCAAATATATGCAGTCATAGTTTTCTTTAAAATCAACCTACAAGTTTCCTAATAAAAGCTTTACTTAAAGCCGTTTGCAAAATGGTTGTAGTCTTAGCTTTTCAAATGTAAACTCTGTTCTTACATATCACTTTTAGCCTTAAAGCCATTTAGACTTAACGTATCGTTCAGTTTAAAGCTTTTACATACATTTCTAAGGAAGCTTAGCCTCTTATTCCGTTTCTAATTTAGTTCGCTTTATTAAATCGTTCCGTCTACAAGTGGTTTTTGCCAGTGAAGTTTTAGAATATTTATTAAAAATATCTTAAAGTGTTAATTAAATATCTAATAGTAAATAATTAAAATATAAAGTGTTGCTAATCATTGTGTGCAATTGCAAGCGTTTATGTTTGAAAATAAGCGAGAAATCAAAGAAATAAAAATTCAGAAAATGTATGTATGTATAGAAAAATAGCAAGTTGTTGTTAAAAAAAGAAAATGGTGGTTAATGTTTGTTCGTCTGTACGGTACGGTAGTTAAAATGTGTGGAGACTTTTTAATAAATTATGTAGAATGTTGTGTGTAGTGGTTTAATATTAGGCACTTGTTGATGAATGCTTTACATGTGTAGAGATTTTAGGAAAGCTGCTAAGGTAAGTTTGTTTGGTTAAATTGACAAATGATATTTGCTTTGTATTAAAATGCAGTTGTTATTGTTGTTTTTTTTTTATCAGCAGAGATGATTTGATTAGGGAAGAAGGCATAAAATATTTGGTACTTTTTGTCCATAGAAAGTTTACAGTAATCTGATAATCATGGAATAATTTTTAGAGCACGCTAAAACTATACGCTATGAAAGATGTAATAAAGAATATTTTAAATAGCTCTTGATATATTAATATATATTTTATTGATTAATATTTTCTATTGCTGGATCAAATTATATTATTAAGCTTTTATTTTGTGTTGCCTCTTTAAATCCAATAAAATAAAAAAATTATTGTATTTTTTTACAAATTAGACCAATATATTTCAAACATCTTCTGTTCATCTTCAGGATCTGAATTGATTGAAAAATATAATACAATAATTTGTAAAAAAAATACAATAATTTTTTTATTTTATTGGATTTAAAGAGGCAACACAAAATAAAAGCTTAATAATATTTATTTTATTTAAAATTAATAGTTTTAAATTATTTTTACTTTTGAATGCTCAATTTACAAAACGATGGTGGCTATATTAATGGTGTTTTCTTTTCTGAAATAAAATGTTATGCTACATTTACACGATTGAAATTTTCTTCAAAATTGCTCTTCAAAATGCTTCAAACTCGTGTAAACAGCAAAATTTCTTAAAATTTTATTTATTTAACAACTATTAAATAAATAAGTTTTTTTTTTGCTGTTTACACATTTTAAAGATGTCGCATTTTTAATGGTCAGAATAAAACATAAAATCACAACAGTGTAACACTTTTTTTTTATTACAGCTGTTTTTGTTGTTTTTTTTTTTTTTTTTTGTTAAAAAAGAAGAAGCAGATAACTCCCTGGTAAGATCGCTTGAAATAAGACAATGAATATCTCTTAAAAAGACCAATGGCACATTCCCGACTAATACGCAAATTCTTAAACTATAAAAATTATATATATATATACATACATTACATATGTATATACGAAGTAGGAGATATTGTCCTATGAAATTTGACATACTTACATCAACTTCAGAGTATTCATTAATTACGTTCTCTACAAAGCCTTTCACTCGCGGTTGTGGATTTCTTTCCATAATCATATCAAATATTTCATCATCATCAGATGATGAAGATGAATCCAACAAGTCATCCAAAATTATTTCAGCACATAAAAAAGTAATATGTAATATTTTCCATTTTGTATATTTTTTTTGTTTCTTAACACAAATACACATTCATAAACAAAACAAATGTCAGCTGTTTTATCGTGCGATTCTCCCCCTCTAAAAATTCAGAGTGTAAAAGGTGCAACATTTTTAAAATTTATAGTGCGACATTTATAGAAAAGAACACACTACATTTTAGCAGTGTTGACAATTTTTTCAGAAAAGAACACAAAAAAATTAAAAACGATGCGAAATGGGAAAAAACGTGTAACATTTTTGCCAGAAAAGAAAACGCCATAAGTTTAACCTTCATGTATGTGAAACTGTGCCCCGATAGACTAGGCGATAGTGTGCCTGACTATCAGTCAGAGGGTTGCGGGTTCGATTCCCGCCAAAGACTCTGGGTGTTTTCTGCAGACAAGCCAAAAAGCTTCGCAGTTTGTGTTTGTTTAATAAAAAAAAAAAAAAAAAAACATAAAAACACATTATTCATTAAACAATTTTTATTATTTTTTATATTTATTACCTTTTAAAAATGTATAGAGAAAGTAATTGGTGTTTAATAAACACACTGGGATTACAATAATTTAAAATAGTAATATTGAGAAACAACAAAAAAGACTTTGACTTGATTCTTAGAATCAAGTCAAAATTTCGATTAGGCATACTATTCACTAGATTTATTCTTATATGTATCTTTGAAGAAGTTTTACACCGTATTCCTTTTTATTACCAAATCAAAACCAAAGCTTCATTTCCCCTAGAGTTCGGCTATTTTTTTGAGACATTCTTGTTATAAATGTCAATGTTAAAAATTTGCTCGTTCGAGTATAAAATTGTTTAAACATTTAAAAAAAAAATGCCGTAAGTGACTATATTGAACCAAAAAAAAAAAAATTCAAGAAAAAAATGAGTAAAAAGAAAAATGCAATCAAAAACAGAAGAGCAGGAGGAGAAGGAGGTAGAAAAAGCATGATGATGCTGATGGTGGTAATAACGGTCAATGAATATGTATGAGTTTTACTCTAAAAAGTAAATAATTTTCTTTTTTTTTTTTTTGGCACAAGCTGCTAAGAAAAGGGTTTGTTGGTGATGGTCTTTACAAAGGATTTTTTTTAGCTGGTTGTTTTTGGGGGATGCAAATTATTTATATTTTTGCTTTGCACGTTTGCTCAAAAACCAAAGATTTTTCATTAAAATTTCACTAGAAAAGACTATCCCTTTTTTTCCATTTATTGTTGTGGGTGTTTTCGCTTTTTGTTTTTGAATGTTTTGTTTTTAATTTCTCTGGCGTTTATTTTATCTTAATAACGAAGAAGGAGTTGTAGAGCTGATGGATATTGTATTTCTTTAACATAATTTTTAATGGGTTTTGAATTTTGTTTTACCAATTTTTTTTACTTTTATGCTGGGGCGGGTGGTGGGGGGTGTCTAAACGCACTTTTTTTGAGGGCGAAAATGAGTAAAGAACGAAAATAGGCAATTACATGGAAAATATTTAAATAAAATGCGAAAAGTACAGTTGTCCACAAAAACTCATAAATAATTATAGACATTTTTCAAGAAATACTGCAAAAACAAAAGTATTTAAATCAATCTCAGTTAAAAAAACGCACTTAATTCACAGTAATTAAATATTTAACGAACTACCTAAAGTATGCTTCAGTTAATAACACATAACATAGAATCAGAGGCAAACAATAATAACTCAAGGCATAATTATGAGCTTCATTAAGAGACTTCTTCAGTTTAACACTTAATCAATAATCATGTGATTAGTCTATAAAAACATGTTTAATATTTAAAACTAGCTAAACCCGGTATGCTTCGCTACCCAACCGCCCCTTCGTTCTAAAATAAAATAAAACGTATTTATATATTTACAAACATTTATTTATTTTATTTTGCAATAATGCTTTAGGTTTAGTTTGCCCATCAGGAGCATACACATATACACGGGATATTAACCTTGAGCTTTGTTAACAGACATCGCAAACGCTAACCGAGCAGGAAAAAATTGTTTAAAATCGAATGGTAAATCTGTTGGTAGCATTGGAATGCGCAGCAAAAGTACATCTGTACCTTTATATTTTCCTGTTATAATGGTCGCTTCTACTAAATTATTTCTCAGTTTTTTTTTACTGCAAGTCGAGTGCCATTGCAAAGCCGTGGTGATCGATATTACGCAGTAAAATAATTGTCACTCCAATTTTAAGTTGTAGCACATGTGGTGGAAAGCCTGGCAGATCGAGTGAATTTAAGAACTCAATAGGATAGTTAACGGCCTTAGGGGTTGTTTGATTGATTTGACGCATTTCAAAGTGATATTCATCTTCTCCATATGGAAAAATAATAGGATACTGAAGCGCGTCATATGAGCGATGCATTTTAGTGGGCGAGGCCATGCCCCTTTGTCCACTTACATAATCAAGAATTTATTATTTCGTAAGAATATCCTATTGTGAAAATTTAATGACGATCGGTTCAGTAGTTAAGACTATACATATTACGATTTTTAATTTTGCTAAAAAGGGGCGTGTCCCCACCCACTTTTCTCCTGGTACGTATTCCTTATTATGCCAATACCATATGTACACATATCATTGACGTAGGTCAAAAAAATGCCTAAAATATGGCGATTTAAATTTTTGGGTTATATGGGCGGTGCCACCCCCGTTTGTACAATCAAAACTTCTAATAGCCTATTATTCCTTCCAGTTTTCTTGTGACATTTTGCCGTTTTATAAAAAATATTAAAGATTATTCGGAAAACCGTTGTAACGATTATTCGTTAAATTCCAAAAAAACTATAGTATGTGAAAAAACATTTACAAAAATATAAATTTTTTATAAAAAACTAACGAATAATCGGAAAACCGAATAACCGTTTTAACGAATAATTTCATTAAAACTTAAGAAAATTGTTTAAAAACAAAAATTATTTATATTTCTTAACAATTTTCATAAGAAATTTAAATTTTCATAACGTTCATTAACGATTATTCGGAAAACTGTTGGAACGATTATACGTTAAATTCCAAAAAAAAGTATGACAAACTATAGTATGTAAGAAAACATTCAAGAAAATATAGATATTTTTTAAAAATCTAACGAGTCATCGTAAGACCGAATAACCGTTTCAGCGAACATTTTTTTTAAAGTAAAAAAATTGACAGAAATTGTTTAAAAACTTAAATTATTTATGTTTCTAAACAATTTTAATACGAAATTAAAATTTTTATGACGGTTATAAACGATTATTCGATTAAACGGAAAAAAATTATTTAGCGTTTATAATTTATGACAAAATTACCAAATATATCAATTTTATAGAAAAATTTTAGGAATAATCGTAAAACCGAATAACCGTTTCAACGAATAATGTCATTAAAACTTATGGAAATTGTTTAAGAGCAAAAATTGTTTATGTTTTTTAATAAATATCTAAGAAATTTTAATTTGTATAACGGTTATTAACGATTATTCGGAAAACCGTTGGAACGAGTATTCGATTAAGTGCTTAAAAAAGTTTCTAAACGTTTATAATTTTGGTAATAATAACAAAAATAATAATTTCATGTACAATTTTAACGAATAATCGTAAAACCGAATAACCGTTTTAGCGAATAATTTTATTCGAAGTCAAAAGATAACAGAATTTGTAAAACATTTAAATTAGTTATGTGTGTTAACAATTTGCATAAGAAATTTACATATACATATATTTATAACAAATATTTGCGATTATTCGTTAAACCTTTGAAAAGGTTATTCGATTATTCGCTTCAAAAAGTTGCTAAAAATATAAATCTTCTTTTTGTTAGTTTGTATTATAATTTATGGCCAATATTATTATTTCTCTTGTTATATTTTATAGTTAATTAGTTTTAAATAACAATGAAATGCTAGGATAACCCAAGGACTTACTTGAATTTTTAGAAACTGCTAAACAAGGACACAGGTAAAAGGATTAAATTATTACCATTATTCTTGTACTAAAAGTTTATATCTAAAAACTATTAGAAAAGGATTTAGCTAGAAATTACTTAGAAACACACATGAACTTGTGTGTCTGGCTGTTTGTTTATTATTTCAAAATAATGGAATAAAAACTATAGCATATCCTTAAGCGTCCACCAAATTGTAGGTGTTTTGTTGTTGCTTTTAAAAGATTTTCTTGCAGCATTTAGTAATACATATGTATGTGTGCGTTGATGACAACAACAATAACAACAACTACCCTAGTGTATTATACAGTAAATTGCAGCATACATTACAGCGCAATTAAACCTTTATGAACCAAAAGTACTTAAATAAAACACTTAAAAATTATTTATATTTCTAAGAATTTGTAAACATTCACATTAATTTTTCACATTTTCCTTTTAAAATATATAATTTTTTAAGGTTTGGTTATATTGTGTAGTTTACTTTTAGGCGCTAGAAAAAATATTTCAAAAATTAACAAGCTTTTCTTTTTTACCTCTTTTCATTGATTAATTTTATATTTCAATATCTTCCTTAAGCCTGCCTGGCTGTCTTAACCTACCTTTCACATTTGAAGTGTTCTTATATTACCTCTCCCTCTGGACCAGATTTTTTTTCCTTTGCTTCTACACTTACCAACTGATTGTAAATTTAAAATATTTTTCAAAATACTCACAACACACACATATATAATACAATACATGTACCCAGCAGTATATTGCTGGCCTGTAAGTGTTTTCTTTCTTTCTGTTTAAGTGTGTGTGTGTGTGTTTTTTTTTGGCAAAATTCTAAAATTACCCACCAATGTCCTATAACTCAAGTAGCAATAACTAACTCCCACCCCCGACAAAAAAAAAAAACACTTACACACACTTATACTTACATATACATATGTTATGCAAATACATGCGTGTACGTACATGCTTTCAGGGTATTAGTTATATGGACAATATTTGCCTTTTACGCCAGCAATAACTTTGAAAAATAGTTACACTGTTTCAGAAAAAAATTGAAAAGTATACAAAATTTTGGGGCAAAAACATTTTGAAAAGATTTTCAGTTCTTTTGAAAGTTTGTGTAGTGTTGTTTTAAATAATAGAAAACTATTTTGCGATTTTGAAAGAAAAACTTTTTTTGAAAGAACAACTTTTTTTTGCAGGAATTCAAAATTTCACCAAAGTTTGAGGAGAAATTAAAAAAAATATATAAACAAAATTGATTATAACAGTTTTTAAAAGCTTATGTTGTTTACTTTTGAATACTAAAAAAATATCTTGCGATTTAAAAAAAAATTAAAAATTTTCAAATAAATTTTTTTTGCAGAAATTCAAAATTTCAAGAGAAATAAAAAAAAAATACATATTTTAAAATTTTGAAAAGATTTTCAGTTTTCTTTGAAAGCCTGTTTAGTCTACTTTTAAATAATCAAAAAATAACTTGCGATTTTCATAAAAGAATATTTCAATTTGATAGAAAAACTTTATTTGAAAAAAAAAAAAAAAAATTGAAAATTTTTTTTGAAAATCGCAAAAAAATATACATATATCATAATATTGAATTAATTATAACTTTATTTTATAGCTTATGTAGTCAGCTATTCAATAATCAAAAAAGATTTTGCGATTTTGAAAAAAAGTTTTTTTTTTGCAAGAAAAACTTTGTTGCAAAAATCCAAAATTGCAACAAAGGTTGTGTCAAAATTAAAAAATCTAGATATAAAAATTTTGACTTGATTAAAACTTTATTAAAAAACTTATATAGTCTACTTTTAGATACAAAAAAATAACGTTTGATTTTGAAAAAATTTTAAAAATTTTGAAAGAAAAACTTTTTTGCACAAATTCGAAATTTTAACTAGGTTTGTGTCAAAATTAAAAAATCTATATATAAAAATTTTGACTTGATTAAAACTTTATTAAAAAACTTATGTAGTCTACTTTTAGATACAAAAAAATAACGTTTGATTTTGAAAAAATTTTAAAAATTTTGAAAGAAAAACTTTGTTGCAAAAATCCAAAATTGCAACAAAGTTTGTGTCAAAATTAAAAAATCTATATATAAAAATTTTGACTTGATTATAACTTTATTAAAAAACTTATGTAGTCTACTTTTAGATTTTGAAAAAAATTTTGAAAAAAAAAATTCGAAATTTTATCAAAGTTTAAAAATTAAAAATAAAATTTTTTTTAAAGCTGAGATTTTTTAAAAAAATTTAAATTTTTCTTAAAAAAATATTTTTTAAAAAATAAAGAAAAATGAAGAATTTTAAAGAATTAAAAAAAAATATATTTATATAAATATTTTACTAAAACTTAACTTTCATTTGAAAGCTTATATTAAAAATTTTTAAATAATGAAAAAATGTTTACATTGTTAAAGAAAATGTTTAACAAAACGTGTCAAGGGAAACAGTGTTCAATTTAAAATCAATAGACAATCTAGTGTGCTGAGGTTGGTAAATGGAGTCTTTGAATGTTTTTAAATATTATGAAATCCTATTTAAAATAAATATATATTGTATACGAGCCATAAGCCAGCGTTTCTTTTAAAAAAATAAAAAAAAAAAAAGAAATCATTTTACAAGTTTTAACGTATGTGTGGGGATTTTAGTAAAGCATACTTTTAGGCTTTATGCAAAAGTAAAAAAGGAAGTTGGAGTTGTTTGGCAGTAGCAGAAGTTAAAAGCAATAATTTTGATTTTGTTATTGTTGTTGCATAAATATGACATTGTTAGCACAATATAATACAGACACCAGCAGCACATAAAAACTTTTGTGCAAGCACATACTCGGTACTTACTACTCAAGCTCCTTAGACGAGAACATATATGGTTTTGTAGAGTTTTCGTCCCCCTGTTTTCTTTATTTATCTTTATGAAATCTTGTTTTAAGGTGATTTACATTTTAGAAAAACCCCAAAGCAAAGAAAAGAGTGTGAGAGTGGTGTTTTTGTAGCTATAAGATTGACTGTTTGAGGAATATACTATATAACAAATATTATAAACTACTTTTAGGGATTTGTGTTTTTTTTTCTTCTATATTTTTAAAATTCATAAAGTTATAAAGTATAATAGGAATTATAAAAATTAAGTATGTAAATAATCAGCCATGCCAAAGAATTTAATTCCATTAGAAAGTGGCATTAATTCTGTATTTTGCTTCTATAGAAAAAGTAAAACGAAAAAATGTTTTCGTAATGAAAACTAAAATGCTTAAAATTACAATCACACATAAGAAATTATTTCAATACAGAATTAATTCCACTTCCGAACGCCATTAAATTCTAAGACATGGCTGAATAAAGCTTAAAATATGTTGAATTATTTTTGAAAAATTTTTTAAATTTGTAAAAGTTTGGCTTTAAGTTAAAGAAAATTTATATAAAAACTTTGTGGCTTTTTATATCGTATATGAAAAGGCTGTGCTTTTAGCTTTAAAATAAAAGAAAAATTTTGTTTTTTAAACACATTTTTGAAAAGTTTAAAAAATTGTTAAATTTTTTTGGGAAAATTTCAAAACAAAGTTTGAAATAATTTAAAAAAAATTCATATTAAACTTTTTTAATGAATTTTAATTTATTTAAAAGGTTCTTTTATTGTCTATCAAATAACGAAAACTCTTTTTAAGATTACTAAAAAAATCTAAATTTGGTGAGGAAATTACTTTTTCCATGAAATTAATTTTTTTCCTGAAAAATCGACAAAGTCTGAGGTCATGTTAAAACAATATTTTTTAAAATTTTCAATTAAATTTTATATTATTTAAAAGAGTTTTTTATTGTTTATCAAATAAAGAAACTAGATTTTTCGATTTTTGTAAAATTCTAAATCTTGTAAGGAAATTATTTTTTGCCTGAAATAAATTTTTTTCCTGAAAAATCAACAAAGTTTGTGTTTATTAAAAAAAAATTAAATAAAAATTTTCAATTGCATTTTAATTTAAATAAAAGTCTTTTTTATTGTCTATCAAATAAAGAAAAAGTTTTTTAAGATTAGTAATAAAATCTAAAATTTATAAGGAAATTACTTTTTCCCCGTAATTGAGTTTTTTTCCTAAAAGTCGAACAAAGTTTGTGTTTAAATTAAAAAAATTTATATATAAAGTTTTTATAAAATTTTCTTTTATTTAATAGCTTAAAAATATTGTTTTAAATGTATCAAGCACAGTATAACTTTTGAGTGTTTTGAAAATTTGAGTTTTTGAACTTGCAAAAAAATTATTTATTCAAGTTTGTGTTTAAATTAAAAAAACTATATATGAAAATTTTGTTTTCTGTTTAGCAGTAATTAACAACTAATTTTATAAGCTTTTAAATAAAACAATTTTTTAAGTTTTTTGAGCAATTTGAAAAATTTTAATTTTTCTTTAATTTTGTAAAAATTTTTTTCCTGAGTTGGAAAAAAAGTAATTTTTTAAAAAACTTTAAACTTTTTTTTTAAACCAAAATTTTTTTTGTGTTTAGTTAATAGTTAACAGCTTAATTTTGCAAATAAAATATAATTACAAAACAAAATTTTGATAAATATTTTTCTAAATTTCACTTTAATAATGTGAAAAATTTTTTCTCAAGCTTTTTCAATAATTTTATAATTAAATAAAAACCAAATTGGCCACCAAAATATTAAGGTAATTTCGGGTAAATAAACCAAATTTACTGTTTTAAAAGGTGTTAGAAATTGAATTTGTTGGCAAAACTTTCTAATTTATTTGTAAAGTCTTCAAATTTCTCAACTAATTGCAGGGGGGGTTGGTGTTTCCAACAGATTTTTGGCCATAATTTCGCCACAATTCTAAAAAATTTCAACTTAAAATACTTTCAGCTCTTTTATTTTCTACCCAGCTTAAATAAACTGTCACAATTAATGATAAATCTGTTTACTCAATTGTAAAGATAATAATTACGCTTGAAAACGCCAACTCTCCACAACAACAACAAGGGACAAGTGTTAACAAAAACACCCCCGCACAAAATATTTCCATTTTAAAAAGTTATTTGCTTAAGCGCTAAAATTCTTAAGAAAACAACAACAATCATTTTTATCATGTTTAATGTATTTCCCAAAAAAAAAAATTATTCCAAAAAAATATTTCCTTAAATTCTGATTTTTACCCTTTTTTTTTCTTCAAAAATCTAAGTTTTTCTGTTTTTGAACCCTTCCTTTTTTTGTTTGTTTCACGACAAACTTAAATTCAACAAGACACAACGACCAGTGTCTAATTAATGGCAAAAAGGGACTTATTCCATGTTATTGTCTCAACCAGAGTACGAGTAAGTATTCGCGTTTTAATATTATTTTTCAATATGCGTCAATTTCTGTCTATTCTTTTTTTTTTTTTTTTTTTGCATTTTTAACCCCAAATAGGGGAAATTTTTCCAACAAATAAATACAAAAGGAAATTAAAAAAACGAGAAAAAGGTTAAACATAAAATCCATTAACAATTTTAATGAAATAAAAAGTGTGTTTCAACAAAAGCGTAGTAGGGGGGGGGGGGGGGGGGAAGGTTGGTTTGAACAAGTTGTGAAAGTTCTTAAAGAAATTATTCATATTTTGAATATTTGTTAAAAAAATATTTAAAATATTTTTCATTAAATAATTTAATTAAATCTAAAGTTTATCTAATTAAAGAACAATTTATTATTTTTTATTCGAACTGTTAATTTCTAAATTTTTGATATTTATTTTAGTCGGGTTCGAGTTCATTAAATTTAATTTTCATTAAATTATTTTTACTGAAGATAGGAATTGTTTTATATCAAAAAACAATAAAAATATTTTGCAATTTTGAAAAAAATATAAATTTTTGAAGGAAATTACTTTTTACTTAAAATTAATTTTATTCCAGAAATGTGAACAAAGTTCAAGGACATATTAAAAAAATACATATCAAATTTTTTTTTAAAATTTTCTTTTATTTAAAAGTTTATATTGTTAGCTATCAAAAACAATAAAAATCTTTTGAGATTTTGTAAGGAAATAAATTTTTTGAATAAATTACTTTTTAAACAAAAATGATGTTATATCCGAAATTTAAATAAAATTAACAATTTATAAATTAAAATTTTTCATTGTATTTTTGTCTATGAATTTGAAACATAAATATTTAAGAAACTTATTTTTTGAAAAAAAAAACAAATCTAAAAAACAATGACGCAATACCATTTGCACAAGATGGTGAATTGCGCTAAAGATATGATGCTAAAGGTACAAAAAAACGCAATTTTTATAATTTTGAAACTAAAGATAAAAATTAAAAACTGTTTTTTTTTTATATTTTTCCCAACATTAATCAATCTCTAGAATTAAATAAAAAAGCAACTTGCAGTCATTATCTCTTATCTTTTTATGGGTATTTAAATACACAGTCGACTAAAATGGGTTAAAAAATGCTGGGTTTTCAGGAACCATAAATTACTATTTTTCGGAATTTCCTGGAACCAATTATTGTGTAAAAACAGAATTAGGTGTAATTAAATTTTGGTTTTTTTTTTTGTTAAAATTTTAAACTAATTGTTCGATTTTTTTATCTTTGTTATTAAAACTTATATTTTCTTTTATTTTAAGTGTTTAAAATTTCTTTTATTTATTTCTTATTTCTTGTTTTTTTTTTTTGTTAAATATTTAATTTAATAACTAATTTTTTTATTTTGTTAAATTTTATTAAATTTTGTTTTGAGTTGCTTTATTTACTAATTATCCCGCTTTTTAGGCTGTGATTTTTTTGTTTTAAAAATGATTTTTAGTTCTCTTTTCCAGCTGATTTAAAACTATTGTTAAAAAAAAGCATACATTTGGGTGTACTTTTTCTTATGTTACAGTTTCTATGTAATTTAATACATTTTGGTTTTATTAGCAACTGAAAATCATATAGAAATAATTTTTTTTATGCATAACTAGCCAACTAAAAATAAAGCATATTTTAGGGAGTTGTAGAGAAAAGAAAAGCATATATATGAAGGATTTTATGCTGGACTAAACAATTTATATGTTAACATAGAAATTTATTTATAGATATATGGTTACATAATACGTATGTATATAAGTTACATATACAATTGTTTGAATCCACATACGTGTGTAAGTATGTGTGTATATGTTTTAATATGGAAATATGTTTTTTTTGCCATTTTGGGGGTAGTTGTTTTTAAAATTTTCCTTGCTCATCAAAAATTTCTTATGGTCAGTTTTATAAAATAGAGAAATATTTGTTTTTAAGCCGGCATTGTCAAAAAAAAAAAATATGGAATATGATTTATTTACCTAAATATATGATTTATAAAGGAAATGAAATTGAAAAGAAAATAGAATAGGCAGGATGACAAAAAATTGAAAAATTTTATTAAGTTTTGTTATAATGCTAATAAAAATTATTTGATTTACTGTGGAAATTATTAAGAATTTTTGAAAATTTACTTTAGTTTGGTTAGCAATAGCTAAAAAATTAGTTTCGTATATTTTTCTCCAGTTAAGCCTTAATAGCTTGGTATGTGTTAATTTTTAGAAAATATATACGTAAAGAATTTTATGGAAATTTAGTTTTTTTAAAGCTTATTCAGTTGGCTTTTGAAAAACAAAGAAACAATTTTTGGTTTGTAAAAAATTATTTAAAATTTCTTTAGTTTCTAAAACTTAATTTTGAAAGAAAAAAATTTTCATAACAAAATATTTAATTTAATATTAAAGAAATATATATTGAAAAAATTGATTAAAATTTAGTTTTTTTTTTTAAAGCTTATTCATTTGACTTTTGAAAAACAAAGAAAGAACTTTTGGTTTTTAAAAAAATTATTTAAAATTTCTTTAGTTCCTAAAACTTAATTTTGAAAGAAAAAAATGTTTGTTTGAATATATACTGAATATATACTTAATTAACAGATTTTAAAATCTTTGATATTTTAGTTTTAAGTTTAAATAAAAACTTTAAGCTTTTCCTAAAATGTGTTTAAAAAAAATTTCAGTTTTTTAAAAAATTTTCAAGGTACATATGTATATTTTTACTAATTAAATTAAAGTTTGTGTTAAATTAAAAATATAAAGATATTAAAATAATTTGTTAAAGTTTATGAATTTGTAAAACTATTAGTTACAGCTTTTATTTGTTTGAAATATTTTTAACAATTTGTAATTAAAACTTTAAGTTCTTTAAAATTTTTTTTTATTTTTTTTGTGGCAGAAATTTATTAAAAAAGAAAACATTTATTAAAGAATTGCTTTAAATTATATAAATTTAAAAAGCTTGGTCATTTGTTTATCTAAACTGGGGAAAATTTGTTAAAAAAAAAGTTTTAAAATTTTTTGATTTACAAAATTTAAGGAAATTGATTTTTCTTATATTAGTTTTTGATTTGTGTTAAGTTTGTGTTGATTTTTGGATATGTCTATATTAAGCAAATTTTTTTTTTTTTTTTTTTTTATAATACATTATATTTATTTATTGAATCTTCAGATATTGAAATGACAATAAGTTTTCGAATCTTAATACTAAAAGAAAATAATAAGTCCAGCCAGTGCTAGACAAAATATTATGATACTACAAAAAAATTTACATCCACTGATCCAGTCATCTGTTTTGCGTTTGAGTTAAAGCAAGGGTATCCCTCCTTCTCAACCGAACATGGCCACTAAAGTTAAGGATGTCTCGTGCAAGTGGGTTTGGATCGTGTTCAAGTTTGCTGACATATTTTGAGGCGTATTTTGTAAATTCGTCTTTCACCAAAGGAATGCCTAGATCTTTGTGAATTCGAGAATTTTTAACGTACCATGGAGCTGCAGTAATTATACGTAGAATTTTATTTTGACCTCTTTGAATTTTTTCAATGTTGGATGCTGAGGCAGTACCCCATAATTGAATTCCATAACACCATATTGGCTTTAGAATTGCATTGTACAACAAAAGTTTACAATCCAACTTTAATGTAGAATTTCTGCCGATTAGCCAATTAAGTTGCACTGCTTTTAATCTCATCTGTGTAAGTTTTGCGTCAATATGAGACTTCCAGGTTAAACGACGATCGAGGTGGATTCCGAGGTATTTGACTTCATTGTGTTGCGGAATAATTTGGTTATTTATTCTGATGGACGAGCAGGTATCTTTTCGCAATGTGAAAGTTATATGAATACATTTCTGTTCGTTAACCCTGATTTTCCAAAGCTCAAGCCAATTCTCTAGTTTATAAATATAATTCTGCAAATTCTGTGATGCTATTTGATGGTCCTTATGAACGCTAATAAAGGCTGTATCATCAGCAAAAGTTGAAGTATGTATATTGGGGTCTGACGGCATATCGGATGCATAAATCAAATATAAAGTAGGACCCAGTATGCTACCCTGGGGTACTCCTGCTTCAATTGGCTGAGCGGGGCTTAAAAAATCGCCTTCTTTGATTGTAAATTTGCGACCATATAAATAACTTTTCATAAGTTTGTGGGTGTTAGCAGGCAGAGCTAATTTTATTTTGTGCATTAAACCTTCATGCCATACTTTGTCGAACGCTTGGGAAACATCAATGAAAAGCGCGGAACAGTATTTTTTCTCTTCAAACGACCGTCTTATCACATTTACTAATCTGTGTGTTTGTTCGATGGTACTGTGTTTAGCTCTGAACCCGAATTGATGATTTGGAATACATTGAGTGTCGTTCAGAATTGGAATCAACTTAGCCATTAACAATTTTTCAAACAGTTTTGAAATTGTCGGCAGTAGGCTAATTGGCCTATATGACTCTACTTTGGTGAGGTCCTTCCCTGGCTTAGGAATCATGGTAATCATAGATACCTTCCAATCTGCAGGATAGTATTCTAGGCGTAAAATAGCATTGAAGATAAAGAGAATAATTCTTCTAGCTACACGAGGTAACTCCACGAGCATTTTGTTGCTGATTTTATCCATACCTGGAGCTTTTTTAAGGTTCAGAGTACCAATAGCGCTTTGAATATCATTAAAGCTAAGTCTTAGAGGTACAGGAGGTCTAATAACGAGTGGTGGCAATTCAGTTGCATTATTTGAGTTGTTTATAGTAAACACATTTCTCAAATGGTTAACAAATAAAGTCCCTTTCTCGGAATCGTTTCTAGCCCAGTCACCAATCGGATTTCGCAAAGGAGGCTTTCCTCTAACTGGTCTTTTTAAACCTCGTGCCGCCTTCCATAACGAATAGTCAGATTGTGGGGAACTGTCAATTCCCTCCAAGTATGATTTAAGTGAAGCCATTCTTTGGGTTTCTAAGAAATTTCTTAGTATATCTCTGCATTCCCGTAGCCTAGCTTTCAGTTGAGGAGACCTGTGAATTTGCCACTCTCTTCTAACTCTTCTTTTTTCTGTCAGGAGATGTTCGAGTTCAGCGAAATAAGTTCTGTTTGTCCTATTTCTGCATTCAACGTCATATGTGGAAGCGTGATGCACAGCTCTTCGTATGTCCTCAGTAAACTTGCCAATCGACCCATCAATATCCTCGGTAGTTCTCAACACTACATTTTCCGTGCAGTGGGAACTTAAATACTTTTTATACTTTATCCAACTTACTCTGGATTTAGACATGTCCCGAAATGGAGAGCCATACCCTTGAAGGAAACGCATTGAAATAATAGAAGGAGAGTGATCTGAAGACAAGTCTAATGAAGGCTCCACTTGTATCGATTCTACAGGGATATTTTTCACTACTCCGAAGTCAATAATATCGGGAATCTTCCGTCGGTCCGTCGGCCAGTAGGTGGGATGCCCGCTTGAGAGTACATCTAAGCCCATTTTAGCAATGGTGTTGAAGAGTTCACGACCCTTCGGGGTCACTAGACGTGAACCCCAAAATGTGTGTTTGGCGTTAAAGTCACCAGCAACCAAAAATCTAGCTCCAAGGGAATTGAAGAAGCTGTAGTATTGATGTTCTTTTATTGAAAATCGAGGCGGCGAATAAATTGATGATAAAACAAAGTTGTATTGACAGAATTCAATACAAATGTTTGTTGCTTGTAGGTAATCCTCACATATGTTGTTCATTAAATAATGTTTTATTCTGCTCTTTATAAGAATTGCCGAACCTCCACATGCTCTTCCGCGGGGATCTTTAGTATCATACAACACGTATCCATTAATTTTGAAGTACCCTGTCGCCGTCAAGTGAGTTTCAGCAATCATCATGACATCAATCTGCTTATCCATCAGGAAGTGTTCCAGTTCGTTTTTATGTTGGCGGAGGCCGTTCGCGTTCCAAAAACAAATTTTTAAACAAATCATTTCTTTAAAATTGCTTGTAAGATAGTGGATTGCATTTTCAGCATTTCCTGCATCATGGATGTCATAGTGGTCGTAAAAGTGTTCATAGTTTGGACAAGTGTCTGCAAAGTAGTCTCTAGATTGTTAATATTAGGCTCGTAATATTGTGATTTAGGTTCCTGCTCCAAACCTGGCATATTAGATTTAACCACGTTAGCGTAAGAAACTTGTCTAGAACTAGGCGCGTTTTCATGACTAGTGGGCCGTAACAATTGAGGAAAATTGTTACTCGATGCAAAATTAGGCTGTTGTGGATGAACAGGTAATACTGACGTCTTGTTGGTCCTTATGCCTTTCAAATGAGTGTAAACTGGACAACCTCTATAATTTGCGGTATGATTACCTCCGCAGTTACTGCATTTTTTGATTTTTGAGTCGGTTTTCGACTTATCACATTGAGCAGTTGTATGCAGTTCCCCACACGCAACACAAACTGACGGCAATTTACAATATGCTTTAGTGTGACCAAATTCTTGACAATTAAGACACTGGACGGGTCCCTGACGCTTATGCGGTTCTTCCACGGTGATTCTACGATGCAGAAGGTAAATCAGATTGTAGATGGGATGGGACTCGTTTTTCTTTAAGACTATATCTCTGGGTTCCAATTCCACCCTGAACATAGGCTGAGGAATCTTTTCACGGTTTCTAATATTCGTTATGTTCTTAATTTTGAAGCCATTTTCCATTAAACTAGTCTTTATCTCGGCAGGATCAACATCTGGGTCTATACCCTTTAGAACAACTTGGAGTCCTTTTGCGCTTTTCAGCTGGTAGGTATAGAAATCCCTACTCTCCCTCTCCAACTGGTTGGACAATTTTCGAAAGTCATCTTCCTTTTTCACTTGAATTTTGGTTTCGCTGATATTTCCATGTTTAATTGAGGTTACGCTAAACATATTTTCACCTATTACCGAAACAATTCCTTGTACCAATTTACTGGAAGTGGGCTCTCTCAGATAAATTGGTGGGGGCTTAAACGTTTTTTTAGGAAGTTCTGGATCATCCGTCTGGAGGAGAGCAAACCTGTTTTGATCATTTGGATTGTCAATACTCACGGTCTTGGGAGCTTTTGAATTTGATGACGTTTGAGCAGATGTCGGGCTCCTCTGTCGCTTAAGAACTGTGACGTATTTATCCATACCTACTTGTTTTCTAGGTTTGACTGCACTATTTGATGTAGAAGATATTGATGTTTTATCATCTGATGAAATCACTATATTGGGCGAACAGGAACGGCGCCGTTCTACGGCTCTTGTAGTGAGAAGATTCTCCACAGATTTTTTTAAGGATTCTTCCTCAGAGATCCATAAAGATTTTCTAGTCGAGCTAAGCTCTTTCTCAGAATTACATCTGAGAGGAACACTCATACAGTTTTTATGTGATTTTTAATGTTTTTTATTATTTTTTTTTTAATGTTTTTTATTTTTTAATGTTTTTTATTTTTTTTTACCGTAGGTATTTTTACCTATTACGAATTATTTTTTAACTTTTTGTTTTATTTCGACCTATTACACTTTTTCACCTATTACGATTTTTTCACCGAAAATTCAGCCGCACTAAAAATAACACGTCCGAACAGTTCAACAACACTATGTGTAATCAATATATAATATATTAAGCAAAATATATTAAGCAAATTGTTAAGAATTTAGGGGTTTGAAAAGCTTAGTTTCTGGGTTATTATATTTCAAATTTTTTAAAAAATTTAGAAATTTTTGTTATTTTTAAAAAAGTATTAAAAAATATTTTTTGAAATTTTTTTTTTCATTTTTGTTCAGTTATAAGAAATATTTATTAAGAAATTTGTTTCAAGTTAAATGTTTTTAAAAGCCTTAATTCTTAGCTATTAGTTTCGTTTAAAATATTTGGCTTTATTGAAAAAATTACTAATTTTTTTTGATTTACAAAATTTAAGGAAATATTTTTTCTTGTGTTAGTTTTTGATTTGTGTTAAGTTTGTGTTGATTTTTAAATATATACATATATATTAAGCAACTTGTTAAAAATTTAGGGGTTTGAAAAGCTTAGTTTGTGGGTTATTAGTTTTTAAAAAATATTTCAAATTTAAAAAAAAAATTAGAAATTTTTGTTACTTTCAAAAAAGTATTAAAAAATATTTTTTTAAATTTTTTTTTCAGTTTTTGGTCATTTTTAAGAAGTATCAAATTTCTTAATAAAAGGTTAAAGGTTTTTAAAAGCCTTAATTCTAAGCTATTATATTCTTTAAAATATTTGGCTGTATTGAAAAAAATTTCAAATTTTTTTTAATTTCAAAAATTTAAGGATTTTTTTTTCAACTTTTTGGAGTTTGTTTAAAATTTGCTTTAAAATTGCACTGGATTTTAAGTATTTCTTAAATTACATATATGGTGTTGGGTATATTGCTGTTCAAACTGTAGTTTTTATATATAAATATTGATTTACAGAGAAAAAAAACTAAGAATTTTGTTGCTATTACATAACTTATACTTTTTTTTAGATTTCCTAAAAGAGGGTTGATTATAATGAGATTCTAACTTAATTTAGAATTTTTTTTGCTAAACTGTTTTTTGTTGGCCAACATGAAAAGAAATTGGAAATAAAATCGCCATAAAATGTGTAAAAAAACAAATGTATAAAAAAGTTCTCTTAAAATAAAAAACACTGCCCTCTTTTAGGCTGCAAGAAAAGAAGGGTAAATTCTTGAACGTCATCTCTTTTAGCATACAAACAGGAGACAAAAACGAATGGATGGTCAAAAGAAAGCACAAACCTTTGGCTGTGCAATTGTGTTTCTACACTATTGCAAAATGCTAAAGCAGTAAAAAGTGTGCGCGTAGATGGTCTTAACTTCAATATCATCATCATCATCATCAGCATGATGATGTTTTGGTCCTCCAGCTCCTGCCTAAACATCTGCAGGTATTATTACATAAGGCTGGACGTTCCAAAGAAGCTTATCTACTCTTACACTTATAAAAAAATTTACTACTTTCCTTTTCTAACACTTGCCTTTAACAAATGGCTATGGACACAATTGTGTGTGTTTGACCATTATCAGCATCTCCATTGTGTATCATTGTGTGTGTGTGTGAGTGTTTTTTTTTTGCACACACAAAAAAGGGTTAAAAAACAAGCCAGCTGAATATAAAATATTTTACTTTCATTTTTTTGGTGTTGTTGTTGTTGTTGTTGTTGCTCTAACCCCTTCTCTGTTGTTATGTAAGCAATTGGGTGGCAGTAGGTTGATAAGCCTACTTTAGCTTGTTGGGCTCATGTTGGCATAAACAGACTTTTTTTTCCTTTATATACATAAATATAATATGAATTTTGGAACACTGTTGTTGTCTTTTTTTTATATAAAAAAACACAACAAACATAAAAAAGTAAAAATAATGGTCATGAATTTGGAACGAAAGTCCTGCAAAATTATTTTTATTTTTGCGTACGTCTCTACGCATAATATTGAAAATATCATCAAAAATGTAAACACAAATAAACTTAAAATATATATATGTCCACACACACATACATATATATAAACACTTATTTACATTTATATTTCTACACACACACACACTGTTACATTTTTAACACAAACAAATTTGGAATTTTTTTTGAACTAATTTTCAATGTTTGATTTGCTCTGTAGCTTAGAAATATCAAGCAATTTTAATGAAATTTTTTGCACTTAATCCCTGACATCTATACTTTTCAAAACTCTAAAAAATTTATACTCCAACTAAATAAAATTTCAGAGCAAATTGCAAATAAAAAACTAAAAATTTCAAAATTTAAAAAAAAAAAATTTCTTACAACACTTTCCTTTTAATACCAACTAAAAAATTAAGCAATTCTAAAGAAATTTTACATCAATATTCTCTTCATTGTTGTCAATCTCTGCAATTAATTTTAAGAGTAAAAATTCTCACAAAATTTTTCATAAATTAAAATTTTTTGAAATCCCAAAAAAAAATTTTACACTCGAAATATGGAAAACTAACAACAGACTTTTTAGCATAACTATCTGAAAAATTAAAGCAATTTTAAAGAAATGTTATACAAATATTCTTTTAATTGTGGTTAAACTGCACAATTAATTTTAAGAGTAAAATTTCTCACAAAATTTTTCATAAATTAAAATTTTTTGAAATCCATAAAAAAATTTTACACTCGAAATATGGAAAACTAACAACAGACTTTTTAGTATAACTAACTGAAAAATTAAAGCCATTCGAAAGAAATGTTATACAAATATTCTTTTAATTGCGGTTAAACTGCACAATTAATTTTAAGAGTAAAATTTCTCACAAAATTTTTCATAAATTAAAATTTTTTGAAATCACTAAAAATTTTTTACACTCGAAATATGAAAAACTAACAACAGACTTTTTAGCATAACTAACTGAAAAATTAAGCAATTTAAATCAAATGTTTTTGACATATGCTTAATACATTACTAAATCCATTTAATTAATAATAAATTATAGTTTTAATAAATAAAATTTTCGCAAATTGCAATTTGCGCCACTAGCTAAAAATTTTACAATCACTAAACCTAAAATACTTTTTTCTATAACTGACTGAGGAAACCAAACATTTTAATGAAATTTTCACAAAACATACTGCAAACTATTCTAAATAAATGAAACTAAAAATAAAATAAACTTTTCCCATAAAATTTTCCATAATTAGCAATTTTTTAACTTAACGAGAATTTTTAATCATATTCAATTTTAAATAAGCTGCTTAGAATTTTTATGGTAACCAGCTGTACTATAAAGCAATTTTAAAGAAATTTTGTATTTAAATACCTCAAACAATTGTTAAGCCATTAAATTAATATTGAAATAAAGTCTGCAAATAAAATTTTCCATAAATTAAGATTTTGCAAACCAATAAACTTTTTAACATACAGAAATAAAAACAAGGATTTTTCTGTAACTAACTAAAGAAAGCAACAACTTTAATGAAATTTTCCTAAAATATACTACAAACAATTGTTAAACCATAGAACAACTAAATTTTTCCAACAACATTTTTTGCCATTTACCATTTTGCAAATTAAAAACATTAAAATTGCTTAAACAAAAATAATTTTCACAGACTTTTAACTGTAACTAACTGTAGGTTAGTACAATTAAAATAAAATTTTATCAGCACCTGCCTTAAAGATTAACAAATCTACAGAATTAATAACAAAACAATCATTACTTACAAAATTTTTCACATTTGGCTATTTTCTAAACAAACACAAAATTTAAGATTTTTTAAATAAAATAGATTTAGACGACTTTTTACTGTAACCAACTGTAAAAGGCATAAGTTTTAATAAAATTTTCACAAAACCTGCTAAAAGCTTTTAATAATTTATTGTATAAATAATAACACCCTAATTTCAAACAAAATTGTACACAAACAAAGCTTAAGCAAAACATTGAAACAATTGCAAGCTGCTTAATCTAGACAGAGATTTTATTAAAGCCCACTGTATAATGCCAAATTGTGAATGAAATTTTTAAATAACACAAACCAAGTTATTCTTAATTCTTAAAACCAATAACAAAAGAAAATGTTGCCACAAAATTTATTACATTCTATTAACAAACTAAAAATTTTCAAATTTATAAAACTAAAATTACTTGACTGGACTTTTTGCTCTAACTTTGTTTACAGTAAAACAATTTTAATAAAATTTTGCTGCAATATTTTACAAAGTCTTGTGATTAAATAGAGTTATAACAAAAATAAAAACTTGCCACAAAATTTTTCACCATCAGCAAATTTGAACACTAATATATATATTCTCATAGTTACACAAAATAAATAAAACTTAAGAGACTTTTTTCTCTAGCTGACTGTATGATAAAGTGAGTTTTTTGAAATTTTTTGACCTATACACCTCAAAGTGTTTTTATTCAAGGGATGTATTTATACAATATTATGTTCAAAAAAAAAAATTGTTTTCATAAATTAAGATTTTGCAAACAAATCAAAAATTTTAAAGTTTTGTAATATAAAGTAATTCAGCTAAAAATATTACCTGTTGCCCACTGTAAGATAAAGCAATTTTAATGAAATTTTGGGAAAACAAACTCCATGATATTCCAATTTTATGGAACTGTCATTTTAATACAGTCTTCTCACAAAATTTTACAAAAATTCGGATTCTGCCAACAAACAGAACATTTCAAAATTGCCAAATACAAAATAACATGGCCAGACTTTTCTCTCTAATTCCCTGTAGGATGCAGGAATTTTAAAGAAATTTTGAGAAAATATACTCCAGCAGTTTAAGATTTCATATGATTAAAAAGAAAATAATGTCTTCTCACAAAATTTTACAAAAATTCGGATTCTGCCAACAAACAGAACATTTCAAAATTGCCAAATACAAAATTACATGGTAAGACTTTTTTTCTCTAACTAACTGTAGGATTTAAAAATTTTAATAATATTTTCACAGAATATTACTCAAGCTATTAAGTGGCCTTAGCAGAAATAATTAAATAAAGAAATCGTACAAAATTTCCCACCAATGGCTTTTTTTTCTAAACAACACACAAATTTTAAGTTTCAAACTAAACGCTTAAACTTATTTCTCTAACAGAGTGTAGGATTAAAATATTTTATTGAAAATTTTCCAGCATATTTTATAAATTGTAATGATTCCATAGAACTGAATATTAAAATAGTTTGGCTACAAAATTCTTACACAACTAGCAAATTTGCAAACTATGTAAAAATTCAAGCTTTTTATAAACTCTAAAGCAGTATATGACTTTTTACTGTAGCTGACTGTAGGTTTTAGTAATATTGATTAAATTTGGCTCAATCATTCTTCAAATTAGGGCAATTCTAAGGAACTAACTTTAAGAAAAAGTTGACCCATAAAATTTTTCACAAATTACAATTTTTGAGACAATCAAATATTTTTTAAGTTTTTTTTTTGTAAGATAAAAGTAAGTTAATACTTTTTACTGTAGCTGGCTGTAAGATTTAGCATTTGCAGTGAAATTTTACTGAAATATTCTGTAAATTATGGCATTTCTGAGAGTCTAACTTTGAGAAAACCTGGCCCACAAAATTTTTTCACAAATTACACGTTAAAATTTTTTTTTCAAAATTTCTTGTAAGACAACAGTAAGTTAATACTGTTTACTGTAGCTGGGTGTAGGTTTTAGCAATTTTAATGAAATTTTGCTTAAATATTCTTTAAATTAGGGCAATTCTAAGGAACTAACCTTGAGAAAAAGTTGACCCATAAAATTTTTCACAAATTACAATTTTTGAGACTTTAAAATTTTTTTTAATTATTTTGCAAGACAAAAGTAAGTTAATACTTTTTACTGTAGCTGGCTGTACGATTTAGCAATTGTTATGAAATTTTAGCTACAAATTCTTAAAACTATTGTGCTTCTATTAAACTATTGTTAAATTAAATTTTTGATATAAAATTCTCCAGAAATTTTTAATTTTACAAACTAACAAACAGTTTTGAAGTTACATTAAATACAAAAGCATGTTTATAGGTTTTGTTATAAAATTGTTAACAATTAAATTATTTTAATGAAATTTTGCTCAAATATTCTCTAATTTATTCTCAATCCATAGAAATATTTTTAAAAAAAAGCTGCCACACAAATTTTTTGAAAAATTTTAATTTTGTAGAGCAACAAAAGATTTTCAAGTTTTTCATTATTAAAAAGCTAATTAGCTTTTATTTTTCAAACTTTGTTAAAAATGCTTAAAATTTAAAGAAATTTTGGCAGGTGTTTTTTTTAAGTATAGTATAAAGCTAGTGTTTACTAATATTATTTTCGGCAAATTGAGTTTTAAGAGACCATGAACAAATTTTAAAAGTTTAAAATATTTTTTTCGTTGCTTACAATTTTATGCACTATGGCCTAAATAGTAAAACAATTTTTATAAAATTTTTTATGGATAATTATTAAAATATTTGGAATAAATATCTTATTAAGATTAAGATTAAAGTTTTCTGGCAAAATTTCAAGTAAATTGTTTATATAGATTTTTGGCAAAAAAATTTTGTTTGTCAAAATGGCTTCAATTTGCTAGAATATATGAAATAATTACATATATATATTTTTTTAAATTCCTGTTTTATTTAAATTCGTTTAGGAAGTTATTTATAGTTTATGTAATAATTTTAATAGTTTTTTTAATTAAATTTTTTTTTAAATATTTTAAATTTTTGAGTAAATAAAATTTTCCGAAAATTTTTTAATATTTTAAAATTTGTTAAAAATTTGATTTTTATGTGAACATGTTTTATATTTTTATTGCTATTAATTAACAATTACATAAGACTTTAAAAACTTTAAAACTTAATTAAATTTTTTAATATACAACATTTTTTTTTTTCTTAGAAAAGTATATTTAACATTTTTTTAATATTTTTCCTTAAATAACTTAGCAATTAAATGAGCTTTTAAAAACTATAACAATAATTTAAGATGTTTACTTTTAAATTGTTAAAAAAGACGACATAATTTTGGAGAACTTAAATAGTTAATACAATTTTCAATATAGAATAATATTAATTTCTAACTTGAACACTGTTAATATTGGCTTTTGTAGTAATTATGCCAACAATAAAGTTTAAAAAACTTTAAAAATAAGTAAAATTTTTTAATATATATATTTTTTTTTAATTTACCTACAAACTTTGAACAATTTTTCACAAATAAAAATTTTTGGCTATGTGAAAAATTTTACATTTAACTTGAATTTTGTGTCATAATTTTTCTTATTTTAATTAACATTTCTATAGACTTTTAAAAAATATACAAATAATTTAAATTAATTTGAAATTGTTGAAAACTTTTTTGGAAAATATAATTTTTGAATTTTTGATATTTGGTTGAATATTTTTATAAATTACCACCCTGTTGGCTGTTTTTTTTTTATTAAAGGCGGATGCATTTAAAATATTATTTCTAAGTTTATTTGTTTTGAAGATATAGAGGTAGTGGTTTTACCCATTTTTGCCCTATTTGTCCCCCTCAACGACCGAATTTCCAAAAATCAATTTTTATTGGATTTACGTATTGTAAAAGGAACCCATTACCCGAATTTCAAATTTCTAGCTTTAGCGGTTTGGGCTGTGCGATGATGAATGAATCAGTCAGTCAGTCAGTCACAAATTGTTTAATATTTTTATCTTTATTAAAAACTAGCTAAAAACTTCGCTACCCCGGCTACACGCTGTGAAAATTTAAGATCGATGATCCAGTTTGGTACGTATTTCTATACATGCCAATACCATATACGAGTATAGGAAATACTGTCGCTGTTGGCTAAAAAAATGGTCAAAATATGACGATTGTAAATTTTGGGGCCACGCCCTTTTGTCCACTCACAACTTTATATAGTTATAATTTTGTAAGAATATTCTATTGTGAAAATTCAATGACGATCGGTAAAGTAGTTAAGACTATATTACGATTTTTAATTTTCCTAAAAAGGGGCGTGGTCCCATTCACTTTTCTCCTGGTACGTATTCCTAATAGGTCAATATTCAAATATGCCCAGTATATTTCGATTTAAATTTTTGCCACGCCCCTCTGTCCCACCAAAACTTCATACAGCCTGCCAGAGTCACAGTAACATGCTGTGAAAATTTCAGGAATATCGGTTCAAGAGTTTGGCCTCCTATAAAGCATAAACAAACAGACAGACATTCATTTGTATATACATACATATGTAGATTATATTTTCTTTAAGTTTAAGGTCAACATTTCTTTTTATTTATTTCTTATTTATTCCAATATTTCGCTACAACAATGTGTAGCATCTTCAGGGAAATAAAATTTATTAACAAACAAAAACCGTAAGCTTAAACAAAATATAATTTTTAGTATTTTAAAAAATTCACATTCTTGTATGTATGTATGTATGTATATGTAATAAACTTTGTTAAAATAAAGATGATTTCAATGAGAACTCTATATTTCTAAACCCAACAATTAGCTGAAAATCATTGAGATTTGTATTGTATGGACAACAGTAAATTTTAACAAATTTTTAAATTTGTAAACTAAATGATTTTGTACAAATTTTTGTTTAATTTGTTAGAAATTTTTCAAAATTTTTTTTGAACATTTTCTTTAATTTCAAATCATTTTACTGACTCATCAAATAAAAATATTCAACATTTTACTGCTAATAATGGCCACCAAAATTGAATACCTGATCTTAACATACATAACATACAGTGGGGTGAGTCACTTACTTACTTACTTGCCCTCTAACACTCTTCTACATACATACATACATACATTTATTTTTACAATAGTAACAACATTTTGCGTAACAATGTAAATCACATGTTAAATAATGCGGGAGAGGGGGCTAAAAAAAAGTAGTTGTGTGGTGTCAGTTAAATGAAAACAACAACAAATAAAAATTAACGCCAAGAAAAGGGGTTTAACGAACGACCAACTCAGCAACAACAACAATCACAACAACAATAGTAAAACAACAAAGAAAACCAAGCCAATTTAAAAGTCTGCTGCTGCCATTTACACACTCACATACATACATATGTACATTGCTAACAAATAAACAGTTTTACCGTTACTTGCTGAGAAACAACAAACCAAAATAATGAGTATTACCAACAGTGTTGCCAGAAGATTTTAGTGAAAAATCATCATTATACCCGACACCACAATTGTGGGGAGGGTATATTGGATTTGTGCTGATGTTCATAAGGCCCATAAATATTGGTCCAACACCCACCTTAAAGTCTACCGATCGACTCAGAATCACTTTTGAGTCGATTTAACGACGTCCGTCCGTCTGGCTGGCTGGCTGGCTGGGTGTCCATGTAAAGCTTGTGCGTAGAGTACAGGGGCCAAATTACCGCATTCGTGATCGAATGAGCTATCGTATCGAAAAATGATTTCGATATCGAAATTATGATAAAATGTACTAAATTTCTTGCTCGATATCGAATGCCATAATCTCAAATAAGAAAATTACGATCAATTTTACTCGATATCGAATGCGGTAATTTGGCCCCAGGCCGCAATTTTCCTACGTGATATTTTTTCAACCCAAGGATGCATGGGATTGAAACTGGTAGAAATCGGTCCATTATTTCACCTGACCCCCATACAAATGTACTCCCAAAAAAGGAGTTTAACGATCATAAATGTTTGTCTTATGCAAGTATCATCACAAATGAATGGTAAATGAAGCCAAACACATCTACAAATTTTGTGCAAATCGGTCCATAATTTGTCGAAAATCACTTTAAAGAGAATAACTCTTTCAAAAATGTTGATATACAAATAATATTGAACGCAAATATATTTCATATGTCTAAAAATAATACGGTACAATTTTATTATGAGCGGTTCATAATTAGTCGAAACTCCCATATAAGACCCTCTCCTCTCCGTAATTCACTTTAAGCTCCATAAATTGTTTAAAAGTATTTATATCGAGATAAAGTCTAACATATATAATAATGATTGGTCCACAATAGGTTATATCTCCCATATAACGCCCATTTCTGAAAAACTGTTTTAATACATATACTGGGTGTAGGGTATTAGATGATCGATCTTGACCGACTATACTTTCTTACTTGTTATGTTTGCGTTTAAATAAAAATTTCAAAATATTTTTAGAAATAGCGACTTTTTATTTTTCCGATTTTTTTGACGATTTTTTAAATTCCAAATGACGATATTTTTTTTTTTTTTGAACGGGATTTAGACAATTTTTTCCGTAATTCATCTGGCAGCCCTGCATACTACACATAATGTTGCCGTTGTTGTTGTTGGCGAATTAATGATGCTGCTTGTGTTTGGTTCATTTGAACAACAGTAAGAAAAAATTTCTATGTGTGTGTGTTGTTGTTGATTTTTTTTATATTACAGTGTCCTTGCAACCCTTTTTTTTTATTTATTTTTTCGTAGTTTTTTTTTATAGAATTTTGTCGATTTTTGCTGGAAAAAAGCTGTTAAGAAATAATACAGAATAAAGAAATTGTTAAGATTACAAAGGCTGGGTACAAATAACTAGGGATTTTTACAAACACAAGCAATTTTTTTATGTATAAAATTTTATCAAAAAAAAAAAACGTTATTTTTGTAATGTCTTTTTGTATATAATGATGGTCAGCACATAGCACAGTTAAAAAAGTAACAAATAAAAGAAAATTTCTATTTTTCTTTAACAAAAAAAAAAAAAAAAAAAACAAAGAAAGAAAGAATAGAAACATGTACATACATTTTTACCAGATTTTTTTCACATTTGCTGAAAGAGTTACATCTTTCTTACATGACTTGGTGGTTAAAAAAAACACTTAATGTTTTATACAATGTCTTTTTTATGAATTCAATTTAAATTTAAGTAACAAAAAAAAAAATAAAAACAACAATAAATTCTTATAAAATTTCAAGTGTTTTACCAAATGCGTAAAGCAACACTTTTGAAATTTATTATAATTTAAAAGGGAAAACAAAATATGTAATATAAGTTAAAAAGAAATTTAAAAAAAATAAATAATTGAATATTAAAATTTCAAGAAATTTAATAAAAGTTTATGTTATACATTATAAATTAAAAAAAAATAATAAAGATGTTGTTAAAAGAAAGAAATTTGTGAGAGTTTTTGAAATTGAAATTCAATTTTTTTGCAGTTTTTTTTTAAATTTTAAAAATATATACATATATTAAAATTTTGCAACTAGAAGCTAAAAGAAAAGAAATTAATTTTTGCAAGATTTTAAAATTTTGTAACTTAATTAAATTTTAAAAATATAAATATTGAAATTTTAGAACAATTTTTATACGTTATAAACTAGAAGCTGAAAGCAAAATATTAACGGTTTTTTTTGAAAAGAAATGCATTTTTCAAAGATTTTAAAATTTTGTAACTTAATTAAATTTTAAAAATATAAATATTGAAATTTTAGAACAATTTTTATACGTTATAAACTAGAAGCTGAAAGCAAAATATTAACGGTTTTTTTTGAAAACAAATGCATTTTTCAAAGATTTTAAAATAAAATAAATTAATTTTTGTAAGATTTTAAAATATAAAAAAAAAATTAAAACTAAATTTTTATAACTTAATTAAATTTTCAAAATATAAATACTGAAATTTCAAAACATTTTTTATATGTTATAAACTTATTACGTTATAAACTAGAAGCTGAAAGCAAAATATTAAAAAAAAGTTCAAGTTAATTGCTAAAGGCTAAAAGTAAAATACTAAAGGTTTTTTGAAAAGAAATTAATTTTTGCAAGATTTTATAATTTTGCAAAAAATTAAAACAAAATTTTTGTAACTTAATTAAATTTTAAAAGTATATAAATATTGAAATTTTGTTAAATGTTAAATATTGAAAAGTTCAAGTTAATTACTAAAAGCTAAAGGAAATGTATTAAAGGTTAAAGAAAAAAAATTAATTTTTTATAAAATTTTTTTATAAAATTTCCGAATTTAAAAAAAAAAATTCAAAACAATTTTTACTTGTATTAAAAGTCAATGTTATCAACTATAAGCTGGAAAAAAATATTAAAGATTTTGTAAACGAAAACAAGTTTTTAAAACATTTAACAAATTTACCTAAAATTTAAACAAAATTTAGGAACTGTTTTTAAATATGTGCTTAAAAAAATCTTTATATAAATTTTGAAACAATTTTTATGTTTAATAAAAGTTCATGTTAGAAGCTATAAGCTGAAGAAAAAGTATTGAAGGTTTTAGAAAAAAAAATGTTTTTTATAACGTTTTAGATTTTTTTCTCAAAATTAACAAAAAAAAAATCCGAACAAAATTTTTCGTATTTTGTTAAAATATTTCAAAATTATATAATTAAATTTCAAAACAATTTTTATATATAAAAAAAATCGTATGTTATTTGCTATAAACTAAAGAAAAAATATAAACGGGTTTGCGAAAAGAACCTAGTTTTTGAAACATTTTAAAATTTACCTTTAAATTTACACAGAATTTCTAAACAAAATTTTGGTATTTAGTTTGAATTTAAAAAATATAAATATTAAAATTTTGCACAAATTTTAAAATTTTAAGCAAAGCTTATGTTATTAAATTTCCGAAATTTTTTTGAATTTAAAATTTCATAACAATGAAAGTTAATGTTATTTACTAAAAGCTGAAAAAAATATTAACGTTTTTTTTTAAATAGAAATAATTTTTTTGAAAAATTTAAAAATTTGTCTCAAATTTTTTAAAAAATTTTGAAATTTTTTTAAACTTTAACAAAAATAAATAAAAATTTTGAAAATATTTAAACAAATTTTAAAACATCATAATGTTTACTATAAAATTAGGGCAAAATATTAAAAATTTCTTAAAGAAAGTTTAATTTTTTTTTTAACAAATTTGAAATATCTCTATAATCATATACAAACTGTTTGAAGTTTGTTGTAATAATAACAAAATTCACAAGAAATTTTTGAAAATCGTTAAGTTAATTTTTAAAGCTAATACTGTTTTTTTTTTTATAAAATTAAAGAAAAGTTTTGAAAGTTTTTGAACAAAATTTTACATTTTTTTAAATTTGAAAATTTACATATGAAAAAAAATGTAATTTTATTTGAAGTTTGTTTTCAAATTTTAAAAAATAAACATAATTTATGTTTTCTATAATACTGGCTGAAATTTTTTTTGTAAGTTTTCTAAATAAAACTTAATTTTGAAAAATATATGAAATATGTATAAAGTAGAAACAAATTTCAAAATTTTTGGAATTTTTTAAAAAATAATATTAAAATTGTAAAAAAATGTTGTTAAAATTTTAAAAGCTTAATATTGAAAGTCTCCTGAACAAAATATTGTTTTAATTAACAAGAATTTCAGTTATGTAGAGTTTTAAACTTCATGGAAAATATTTGTAGTGTATTCGAATTTTACAAAAATACTTATTAAAAATGTTCAACTGTTTTTGCAGTTTTTTTTTTAATTTAAACTGTTTACTAAAGAACTGTTTAAAAATCTTATAATTTAAAAAAAAAACTTATTTTTTTAACATTTCAAAATTAGGTATTCAAACAAATCTAACAAAATTTGTGAAATATTTTTACAGTTTTTAAAAGTTCTTACTAAAGTTTATATAAAAATATTAAAACTTTTCTAAACAAATTTCCATTTTTTGATTAAATATAAAATGTCATAAAAAAAATTTTGTTTAAAAATCTTTATATTTGGAATTTTTTTGGAAATTTTAAAAAATTTGTGTAATTTTTTCGAATATTTTTTAATTTTTGCAAAGCTTATATTGTGTTTTTAATTATAATAAAAAAAATTTTTGTTTTACTAAATTAAAAACCAATTACATATATTTAAATTTTAAAATATCACTAAAAAATTATTTAGAAATATTTAACAATTTCTGAGAATTTTGTAGCAATTACAGTGACAAGCAATAATTTTTAAAGGCTATTCTATAATTAAGACCCTTTGCTTAAGTACAGCCAAAACACTTTTGAAACCTTTCATTATATTTTTGTAGCTAAAAAAAAACTTTTCTAAAAGGCAGGAGTAAAAAGTAAAAAAAAAGGATTTTTTTAATTATTATAAATATACAACGCGTAACAGCAACCAAATCTTCTACAAAAGCAGTCAGCAAAAAGCGGTAGAATAAATATTAAACTCCCCCTCTTTCACAGCTTTTTACAAAGACGAAAAATTACACAAAAATTTCAGCAAAAAAAAAAATACTTTTTTACCCCAAAAATATGCTGCATAAAAAAGGGGTATTAATGGTAAATGAAAATTGACATTTATATAAATTAAAACTGACGAAGAAAATCGGTATATAATGTACTAGCTAAAGTACATAGAACATAGAAAAAAATATATTATTACGCACTGCTAAACTCTTACAAGTTTTGAATAAATGAGTATTGAAAATAAGTAAGTAAGAAAATAAGAAGGGAAAAATTAAGACAAAAAAAATTAAAAAAAAAAAAAAAAAATGTTAGGATGAAGAGGCAGAAACGCTAGCTCACGAATTTATTGTTATAATGAAGCGAATTGAATTTATTTTGAACAACTTGGACACGAGTTACTAAGCATTCTTATATACAAATTATGTATATGGAAACTTGACACTAGCTATATATTGTATATTGGTTGGGGGAAGGCATAGTCAAGTAATATTAATACATATTTGCCAAAATATTCCCGAATGTAGCAAAATTTCAAACAACTAACTCTTAAAGGTAGACTTTAGATAAATTTCTTTATAATTAGCAAATTTGCAAACAACCAAACAATTTTTACCTTTTTCTTAACTCAGAGGTGGGGTAAGACTTTTCTCTCCAGCAGCCAGTAAAAAAAGGGAAAGCTAAGAAAATTTGCACAAATATTCCTTAAAGTATAGAGATTCTACTAAACAGACTCTTTCATAAAGACTTAAAATAAATTTCTTCAGAATAAGCGAATTTGCAAACAACCAAACATTTTTTAACATTTTTATAGCTCAGAGTTAGGGTAAAACTTTTATCTCCACCGTCTGTTGGAACAGAGCGAGAGCAATGAAAATTTGCACAAATTTTACTTAAAGTATAGTGATTTTATTGAATAAACCCTGCTATTAAGACTTTGAATAAAATTATTCACAAGAAGCAAATTTGAAAACATAGAACAAATATTAAAGTTTCTTATAAATTAAAGGTAGGTTATTAATTTTTACTCTACCAGCCATTAAAATTAAGCTATAGCAATACAAATTTCCACAAATATTCCCTAATATAAAATAATTCTAAGGAACTAGCTTTGAAATAAAGTATTCCTACAAACATTATCACAATCACAATATCACGCTAATTTGCAAACAACCAAAAATTTTTTAACTTTTTTATAGCTCAGAGGTTGGGTAAGACTTTTATATCCACCGTCTGTTAGAATAGAGCATTGGAAAGCATTGGAAATTTGCACAAATATTCCTTAAAGTACAGTGATTCTAAGGAACTAGCTTTCAAATAAAGTATTAGCAGTAAATTTTTCACAAGAAGCTAATATGCAAACATAGAACAAATATTATAGTTTCTTATAAATCAAAGGTAGGTTAGGAACTTTTACTCTACAAGCCATTTAAATAAAGCAAGAGCAATGGGCATTTCCAGAAATATTCCCTAAAATATATTGATTCTAAAGAATTAACTTTAAAACAAAGTATTGTTCACTATAGAAGCTAATTTGCAAACAACCAAAAATTTTTTAACTTAATTATTACTTAAAGGTAGGTTAAGACTTTTATCTCCACTGTCTGTTAGAATAAAATGAAAGAAATGAAAATTTGCTCAAGTATATCCTAAAGTATTCCAATTCTACTGAACTAACTGTTATATTCAAACTTTGAACAAAATGTTTCACAATTAGTAAGTTTGTGAACAATCAATTTTTTTCAACTCTTTTATAACTTTAAGACCTGCAAAGAATTTTCTCTCTAGCAGCCATTAAATGCAAGCAATATTAATGAAAATTTGCTAGAATATTCTCAAATGTATTACAATTCTGTACAACTAACTTCTTAAGACCGACTTTAAATAAATTTCTTTAGAATAATAAAATTTGCAAACCACCAAAAATTTTTTAACTTTTTTAAAATTCAAAATAAGGTTCAGACTTTTCTCTGTAGCAGACTGTAGAAACAAATAATATAAAAAAATTTTTGAGGAAATATTTCTTAAAGTATCATAAATATGAAAGAGATAACTTTAAAATAAAGTTGTCAAACAAAATTTTTCACGAAAAGGAAATTTATAAACAAATGAAAATTTTTTTAATTGTTTATAACTCAAAAGCAGAATAGGACCTTTTTCTCTAACAGCTTGCACAATCAAGCGATATTAATGAAGGTTTGGGAAAATATTTCCGAAAGTATTGCAATTCTATGAAACTAACTTTGAAGTAGAGTTTTTCCAAAAAGTTTTTTTCGACAAGAAAATGTATAAACAAAAGAATTTTTTTTACATTTTTGTAACTCAAAGTTAGGTTAACACTTTTTCTCTAGCAGCTTGTACAATCAAGCAATATTGATGAAAGTTTGGGATAATATACTTAAAAGTAACAGAAATATTTCGCTCTTAAAAATCTCTGTTAGCGGCTGTTAAAGAAAAAATTTTTACTCCATCTTGGAGTTTAAAAAAAACTTAAACATTTTCTTTTGTTTGCTAATTTTCTTATAATGAAAAATTTTCTATGAGAGTTTTGTTTCAAAATTACTTCCTTAGAATATGTATTCTAAAGGGAATATTCTACCAAACTTATATTGTTATTGTTTTAATTTACACGCTTCTAGAGTAAAAATGTTGTTTTTTTTTAACAGATTTGCTAAATGCAAAGAATTTTGTGGAAAGCTTAATTTTAAGAGTTAGTTCTATAAAATCTTGATACTTTGAGGAATAGTTTAGCAAAATTTCATTGCTGCGGCTTGATTTTTCCAACTGCTAGAGAAAAAAGTATAAACCTACCTTTGAGTTGTAAAAAAATTAAAAAATTTTCTTTTTTCAACAAATTTGCTAAATGCAAAGAATTTTGTGGGCAGTTTGTATGTAAAACTTAGTTTTACAGAATCTTCATACTTTGAGGAATATTTTAGCAAAAGGTCATTGCTATAACTTGATTGTACTGGCTGCTAGAGAAAAAAGCCTTATAAAAATTGTTTGAAAATTTTTATTGTTCGCAAATTTGCGAATTGTGAAAAATTTTGTCTATAAACTTAACTTGAAAGTTAGTTTTTTAGCATTATAAAGCTTTAAGGAATATTATTGCAAATTGTCATTGCTATAGCTTTTTTCAAAAAGCTTTTAGAGCAAAAAGTCTGGGCTTACTTTTGTAGAATAAGAAACTTAGAAATGCTTAGTATTGTCTTAGTCTTAGCTACAGTACTCTATAGTTTAGTTTCTAGTATATAGTCGAGTCTAAGTCTGGAAAAGGATGTGTTAAGTCTGGTTTGTTCTAGTTGTTGTTTTCACAAATTCCGGAAATAACTTGTGCCCTTAACCTTTAAATTTCTTTATTTATTTTTTTGCAAATCCTAAAAGTATGCTTTAGTAATTGCTGAGAAATAAAAACAAATAAACAGCAAGTGAAAGTGGTGAAAGTTTTTGCATTGAAGTGTGGATGTATGGGTGTGTTTGTGCAGAGTTTGAATAAAACATCTTTTGACGTTTATGGGTCCAGAGTCCAGTGTTAGTAATTTCTGTTGTGTTTTTTTTACATACATATACATATATTTTTTTTCATTCACTTTCAATTTTTATTATTTCTTTACATGTTGGAATATATACAAGTATTTTTTTTATTGAATTGAAAGAGTAATGCTGTATGTGCAAAACAAACCCACCCCTTTAGTGTGCTGGCCAAGTGTGTGTATAATTTTGTTGTGCAGTTTTTGTCTTATTTGTGTGTGTGTGTTTTTTAAATTAGAACCTGAGGCATATGACCAGCGTGTCTTGAATTTTTAAGTCTATTTTTTTAGTTTTTTTTTTGTGTGTAATTCTTTTTTGGCAGCACAAGGGTGTATTTTTACTTTTTTAGATTTCCATTGACTTTGACAGTTTTTTTTCTGTTCAGTTTTTCCTAATGGACTTTTTTTGTTTGGTTTTTTTTGTTTTTTTTTGAAGAACAAACATACATACAAGACAACGAGTGTGTTTGTTTTTTTTTGTTTCATTTAGAAAATATGGACCATTATGATGTTTTTTTTTAAGAAAAAAGGGTTAAAAGTTTTTTATTTTTCTTATTGAAGATGCTGAAGTTTTTCTTTAAATATTTACGTTTCATCTAGATATGTATAAAAAAGAGTGTGTTTGTTTAAGAAGATTTTGTTGAAAAAGAAAAAAAATGGAAAAACGCTGAAAATTTTGTTTTAAGGTTAATCACAAAAGCTTTTAACAATTTGAAGTTTTACTCCAGAGACTGTTCAGCTAAATAGACCAGTGGGTCATGGAACTTCAACTGTAAATGATTGACAGTTGCTGGTAAGACAAATGAAGGCTGTTATAACCGCCTCAAATGAAGATATCATATTACCCTCAACAAAAGCTAAAGGAAATGCTATATATTATTTATTTTTTAATAGAAAAAAAGGAGTAAATTTTTTAAATCAATCATATACCTACCAAAATTACGTTTTAAAAATTTAATACAAAAATACAACTTTAAATTTTAAATTTTTTATAGCTTTGACTTCCTAGAACTCCTTTTGTGTTGAGTTTTAATAAATTTATAAACCCTACTCTGAAACCTTAACATTTTCCCTACTTATATTTAAAATTTCAATAAAATAGCCCCACTAGTTAAGAACTTATAATAAAATTAAATAAACTCTATTTTATAATCGAACCCCACTATTTAATTACTACAAAAACATATGTAAATACACTTCAAATTTATTGTTGTTGTTTTATAATTGCAGTGTTTTGTTTTGCCATTGCTTGTTTACCTTTTAATGCACTTGTTGTTGTTCTCAACCACAGTCTCTCCCTCTCATTAACATAAACAAAACTCTCACCACATTTGTTTTTGCAAAGCCTGAGTTTAGCTTGCTATTTGCTTTAGTTCGTTATTAAAACTTCGATAAGCGGTCGGTCGTGTTCCTTAGTGAATTATTTAAATAAAATTTATTAAAAATTAAATTAAATTAAAAAAGAAGTTAACAAAAAAGTGAAAAAGTGTATGTACATATGTACATTCTTGTATATACATATGTAATTAAAAGTAAAATAAAAGTTCAATTTACATATTTCATTCATTTTTCTTGGTCATTATTTGCCATGTTTGTTTTCGTATCACACGCGTGTTTTTGTTATTGTTGTTGTTATTAAAACTTCGTAAACCGGTCGGTCGTGTTCTTTGGTGAATTATTAAATAAAATGTATTAAAAATTAAAAAAGAAAATAGTGTATGTACATACATACATTGTATGTAATTAAAGGTAAAATAAAAGTTCAATTTATTTTATTAATTTTTCTTGGCCATTGTCTGCCATGTTTGTTTTCGTACCACACGCGTTTTGTTGTTATTGTTAAACATAAAGCAAATTTTAAGTTGAAATATTATACATAACAACAACACAGAAAAAAACTAATAAAAAGCAAAGCTAAGCATGTTCAATATAATAGAAATAGTGTTTTGTTTTTTATATGTATGTATGTATGTACATACCAGGGATGATAAATGACATTTTTCAAATTGTACTTTTCTGAGCACAAAAGTGTACTTTTTTGGCCCTAATTGTATTAAAACGCTTAAACGTATTTTTTTTATTGGATTTATTATAAAAATAACAAAAAATAAAGATAATGTACATAAAAATTCATTTGTACATAACATTTGTATAAAAACATAAACATTCAGGTATAAGAATACAAGATGATTTACTAGATTTCAGCAAATCTTTTATTTGAATTAGGCTTAAAACAGTATTGACATGAAGTCGATTTCTCCCTTTGGTTTTTATCATATTTTGATAAGAAAAAATTCGCTATTAAAGAAAATTCTTTAGTCCACTCTTCTCTAAAAACTGTTTTACGTTTTTGCTCGTTCTGCAAAGAAAACTAATTAACATTTTGCAATGTTAATTCCACTTACGTTGCTGCTTCTAATTCCATTTAAAAAACAAAACCAAATAATTTTTTAACAAGAACTATAATTAAACTCCAACTGATGTCAAATTCAGTTGTTTTATTGCTGTTGTGTAGTGCGGTTACTTTATATGATTAAACAACAAAGCAAATAACTCACAAATAGTTGGTACTAAAAATGGTTGTCATATTATGTACCTCAAGAATAAAACAAATAAGAAAATATAGTCTTGACAAATTTTTAAATTGTACTTAATTTTGTATTGGAGTAATTTTAAAATGCGAATTGTACTGAAAAAAGTACAATTGTACTGCATTTATCATCCCTGGTACATACATATGTATGTGTAAAGTGCAGCAATGAAGTGATGCAATTTAAGAAAAACTTTTAAATTTCCCTATCAGAAAAAAAAATTCCTTTAAGGAAAAATTTAGTTTTTAAATTTTTATTTTTTTATTTTTAAAAAGCAAATTAAAAGCTAAATAGAAATTTTAGTCTTTTTGATGAAATTTCTCTTATTTTTTTAATTTCCCTTTTCCTAAATTTTGCCATAGTTTTTAGCAACAATTAAGTTAGAGAAATTTTCAAAAGTTCCCTTAATTAAAAAAATGGTCCTAGAAGGGAAATATTTGTTTTGAAGAAATTTGATTTTTTTTTTAAATTTTCAAAATTAGTTTTATTTTGAATATCTAAGTTAAAGTCAAACATAAATAGTCTTAAATTTCCCTTAACTTTGAAAATTTCTCTTGAGGGAAATTTTTTCTGAAAAGAAAATTTCTTCAATTTTTCCATTATGTAGATATATTACAATTTATCTCTAATAAAAAATAATTTAGAAAAATTTTTTAAATTTCTTTTGTATAAAAATATTTCCCTTAATGGGAAATTTTTGTTTTAAAGAAATTTTTAAAAATTACTTATTTTTTAAAGAAAAATTTAAAAATTTGTTTTGCTTTGAAAAGCTAAGTTAAAGTCAAACACAAATTTTATAAATTTTCTTAAATATAACTTAACTTTGAAAATTTCTCTTTGAGGAAAATTTTTCCTAAAGATAAAATTTCTTAAAATTTTACATATTTATTATAATTTATCTCTAATAACAAATAATTTAGAAACATTGTTTTAATTTCTTTTGTATCACAAAATTTCCCTTGAAGGAAATTTTTTGTTTTAAAGAAATTTTTGAAAATTTATTGTTATGAAAAGCTAAGTTAAAGTTAAACAGATGTTTAATAATTTTTTAAAATTATCCTTATTTTTGAAATTATGTATTCTTTTGAGGGAAATTTTTTCTAAATAGAAATATTTGTAAATTTTGTAATATTTCTTATAATTTGTACCTAATAGAAATGAATTTAGGAAAATTTTAAAAATTTCATAGTTAAAAAAACTTCCCTTTCAGGGAAATTTTAGTTTTGAAGAAATTGTTTACATTATTTATTTAAAGTTAAACATAAACTTTATATATTTTTTTTAAATTTTCTTATTTTTGAAAATTTCCCTTTGAGGGAAATTTTTTCTAAACATAAACATTCTTAAATTTTGGCATATTTCTTATAATTTGTACGTGATAACAATTAATTTAGGAAATTTTTAAAAACTTCTTTTGCTTAAAAAAAATTCCCAGAAGGCAATTTTAGGAGTTTTAGAAATTATTTTTAGTTTTTTAGTAAATGTAAAACTAAACAGAATTTCCATAAAAAATATCAAATTTCTTTATTTATGAAAATTTGTTTTTATTTTCTTTTTTGTAACAATGAATTAATGGAAATTTGTCAAATAAAGGTAAGTTTTTGAAAAGTTGTTTTTAATTATTATTTGTAATAAAGAAATTATAGAACATTTTTTAAATTTCTTTAAAATAAAAAAATTTCCCATTGAGGGAAATTTTTGTTTTTAAGAAGTTTGGGATTTTTTTTTTATTTTCTGAAAACATTTGAATGTAAGCATTTTTAAGTTTCTTTTTGATAATGTTATCATATTATTAGAGAGACAAGGTCATAGGTAATTTTAGTTTTCACTTGTTTTGCCACCTTTTTGAAAAACAAGAAGTCATTTCAAATCCCTGTGTACTTATTATACTTTTTTGCTTTTCCTGCCTACTGTCATGTTGTATTTACAAACAACTGAATGTAACAACATTTTGTTTATGGAGTAGAGTCCACTTTCTATATTTTGCTCCTTTGAAAAAAATTTTGTTGTTAATGTTTGCTGCATTTACAAAAAAAATATACGATTTAAACAATTTATTTTTTTTTGTTAAAAAAAGGGTTCAATTCCAAGTATTTTTGCTACCACTTTCTTTGTTGAAAAATCTGGAAAAAAGTGAAAAAAACCAAGGGGTGGGTAGCACGTTCCTAACTGCTGCCAAATTTTAACAAGCAATTGTATTGTCTGTTTTATCTAGCTGTCTGAGAGTGTGTGTTTGTGTTTTTGTTTCCTTTTTTTGTGTGTTTGAATTTTTTCTGTACTCTGGTCTAATATTTAATTTATATTGTATTTCTTTTTCATTATACAATACATTTTATATTTATGTATGTTTTTTATATTATTTCATTTTATTCTGTTTTATTGTTTGCTTGAATTGTTATTTTCTGTCATTGTTTTCGTTAGTTTAACAAGTTTTTTTAATTGAATATTTTTTTTCTGATGTTAAAAAGGGTTTTTCATTTTACTTTTTGTTAAAAATACAAATTTATGTTGAACAAATCAAACAATAATGTAGTTAGTTAGGGTACAAAGAGAAATCCCTAAAAGCATGCTACTACTTAATTGAAATTTTAGGTATACTTGTTGGTTTTGGGAAATTTGTGAAAATTTGTCATTGGAAAAAGAAAACAGAAAACAAGCAAGAAAAAGTTAAATTAAACATTAAAAGGATTTCAATTTTAAATTACATTGAAGTTAAGACAATAACAAACAAAAGAAATAAAACTAAACATTAACAAAAACAAGGGAAATATTGACCTAAATTGTAAGCAAAGGCAAAGAGCTGAACAATTAAAACAAAATAAGTTTGAAAGCTCAAAAGAAATGAGAAAAATATAATATAATATAATAATAACAAACAGCTTGGAATATATTTTGTACAGTTTTAATAAACTTAAAATAAGAATTTTTCTAAAGCCCTTGGAAAGCTCTTTTAAAATTAAGTATTTGCCACAAATTTATAACATACTTTTAGGCAATAACTTTTTTCAACTAAACACCTTTACTAAGCTAGCAAACCTAACTTTAAACATTATTTACCACAAATTTTTACAAATTTGAAATAATTAAGGAGAATTTACAACTATGTATTTCCTTAAAAGACTGGTAAACCATATCGTGGCAAATTATGAACCGTTTAATATACTTTGAAAAGCAAAATGAGAGTCCTTATTAAAGCTGGTAATTCCATATATTAGTTTAGTTTGTAGTTAAACTAATCTACTACACATCTGCCTATTAAGTTTTACATAAATTTAAAGCAAATATTTAAAAACAAACAAAAATACAAGACAATGTTAGGGAATTTCAAGCTAACTTATTTTTAGACTCGCTAAACTCAATACGCAGAGAAAAATGCAAAAAAATTATTTCCTATAGTTTCTTCAGACTTTTAATATAAAAGTTTTAAAAATCTTAATAGCTGTTTTTTAAACACTAAGAAATTTTGTTAAACTTTTTGGTAGAAAAAATATTTTTTGTTTACTTTTTTAAAATCTTCCAAAACAAAAAATTATAAAAGCCCACAATTTTCTTTATTAACTTAAAGCTTATTACCAAAATAGAAATTACGAGTATCACCAAATATAAAAACCTTTTTTTTTTTATTATTTCTTTAATTCAATATAATATTTATACAATAATATTTTCAACGCCTCAGCGCCATAAAGGCTTTGTAGAGGCTAAAAGGCAACTCTGTATTTATACATATAAAATAGTTGAGTATCTTTAATTTTCTAATTTAAAATATTTACAATAAAAAATATTTAATTCTATTTTCTAATTTAAAATATTTAGAATAGATTCCAAAAATAAAAAAAAAGAACATAAAAATAAATAGAAATAGTAATACTTAAATAATTCTCTATATTAGAAGTGCTTCAACGTTACTGAGTAAAAGATCCTTAATGGATTTTTTGAATGTAGAAAAAGTTTGTGTATTACGAATATTGACTGATAATTGATTATACTCAATTGGTCCAATATAAGCAATGCGTTGTTTTGTCAAATCTAAACGACATCTTACTGTATTCAAATTTAGAGCCTGTCTGGTATTTCTTCGAGTGTGCAATATATTTTGCGTAAACTGCGTGAAACCACCAACACGCACAAAAGAAATTTTGTGGAATTTTCGATTTTAAAAAAATTTTGGTTTATTTAACAAATTGTACGAACTTTTTATTATCACCCATATCGTGAATAAAAATTCCACATGAAATTTGTTCCCTTTTATTTTTTTTAACATTGAATTTTAATAGGAAAAAATGTGAAAAGGGAACAAATTTTATGTGGAATTTTTATTCACGATAGGGTCAAAATTTCGTTTTATTTTTTGCTTTTTTATTCCTTTATTTTGTTTTTTATTTTTTTCACGACAATATCAGCAATAATTAGAGAAACGGTGATCCTTTTGGAAGACATATTTTCTGTTCATATTTATTGTAATTATATTGAAAATAATTGTTATCAATAAAAATAAATCTTTACTACCCAGCGGGAAAAATTGCAAGTGCTTCCATTATAGAAGACCTGTTTACACATTCTAAAAGATTCGATACTCATACCACTATGCCTTCTCTCAGAAGACCTTCTAGAAGTCGTTTCATATACATCCAAATTTGCATTTCAAAAGAATGTCTACAAATCGTGATTGCAATAGCAAGCACGAATGAATGGTTCTGCAATTATTTCTGCAATTATTCCTGTATATCGTCATTACTAGATACAACAACAAACATTATTTTGCTCACTTTGTTATACGAGTAATAAAAATGAATAAAGAGAGCGTCTATAAATTTAGTCTTTTATGAAAGTACGTGTGAAGCAGTACTTTATATACAACCTGTAATTTTTGAAATTAATTTAAAACCCTTTTTTTATTTAAAATCCCTTCTTGTAATTTTCTCAATATATTATTAATTTATCAGACGGCTTTAGTTACGCCTTGTATGAGGCATTAGTTGGTAGACTTTCTAATTGCCCTTTTCAGGTAGGCCTTCTAGCAGGCATGCAACCAGTAGCGAGACTAACAATGACACGCCATGTAAAATTGTAACGATTTGGCAATGATACGTACTTGTGACTGCCAAAGAAGGCTTTTTACAGCATCTTTTCCCCGATTAGTAATATGTTGTTTGTTCTATTATATACCATTTTTCATCTATAATACTTATAGCTAAGTCTACTAGGTAACAAAGATTAATTAAATATATAAAGTAAAAGTTTTAAACAATTTTATCTTTATACAAAAGCTTTTATTATTAACTTTGTTGTATTGAAAAAATATTTTCAGTTTTTTATAACTGGAACCCAGATTTGCAGGTTTTTAAAATAAACTTAATTTTTTTTTTTTTTTTTGAAATTGAAATTAAACGATTTTTTTAAGATTTTTTTTAAAAAATTTGTAAAATGTATGTGCGTAAAGATAAATTTGAAATTTAACTCTCTAGACACAAACCATTTATGTTATGTTACAAATTTCAAATTTCAAAACTGATTTTTTTGAAAAACCGTTATAATTTAAAAAAAAAATCAAACTGTTAAAACTTCTGAGTGTAAGGCATTTATCTAAACCATACCAGGAATCGCTCCCAATACTTTTTTCCGCCCTCTCTCAAACAATTGTGAGAAAAGCACCAGTCATTTTTTAAATTTCAAAAGTTTTTTTTCGAAAATTTTTTTAGTGCAATATTTTTACTTATTAAAATTTTCTGCGACATTTTTCATAGATGCTGACTTTTTTAATTTTTTTCAGACTGTTTTTGTGTTCAAATAGTCATTAGTAAAGTTATACTATATATCAGATTTTGAAACATTGTCTCTGTTAAATAGTTAACTTGACTCTGTTAACATAAATGGCTTGTGTCTAGGGAGTTAAATTTTTAAATTTATCTTTACGCACATACATTTTACACATTTTTTATAAAAAATCTTAAAAAAATTGTTTAATTTCAATTTCAAAAAAAAAAAAATGAAGTTTATTTTGAAAACCTGAAAATCTGTGTTCCAGTTATAAAAAACTGAAAATATTTTTTCATGACAACATAATAATAATAATAATAAATAAAATAATAATAAAAGTTTTTGTATAATGATAAAATTATTTAAAAATTTTACTACACATATATATTTAATTTATTATCATAAAGACTTTTTTAAAATAAAACATTTTTAAAAAATCTTAAAAAAATAGTTTGAATTCAAAATCTTTCAAGATTTCTTTAAAATCTTCTAGCTTAGTACATAAGCTTTCTAAGTATGCAAAAGTTTTTTTTAAAAATATTAATACAAATTTGTTTAAAAATTCGAAAAAATTTAATTGATTTTTTAAAATTTTTAAAAATAAATTTTGTTTTTAAAATAGCCCAATATTTTTCCTTAATCTAGTAGCTAAGGACATGATCTTTTAAAGCTGTCAAAATTATTTAAAACGGTTTATATATAATTTTAAAATATCACTGAAATTTTGTTAATTTTTTAATTAGAAATTAGAATTTTAAGATTATTTTAAAAAATCTTAAAAAATAGTTAAAATTAAAAAATTGCTTAAAATTTCTATATAAACTTATAGTTAAGCTTTTTTAAAAAGTAACAACTTTTTCAAAAACTGTAATATATTTAACCGCCCAATCATGAATAAAAATTCCGTGGAAGTTTTTTCCCTTTCCCCATTTTTGCCTATTCAAATTCAATGTTAAAAAAATAAAAAAGGAAAAAACTCCCGTGGAATTTTTATTCATAATTGGGCTGTATATATATTTTTTTGCTGACATATCAAATATTATGTTTTTGCTTTATGATTTCACTTGTTTAAACTATTTTAAAACTGCTGCTTGTTTTCAGCTTAAAGCCAAGTTTTTGTTTTACAATTCTCTAAGTGTAGCACTCTTACAAGAGTTTTGAAGCATCAAATAATTGAAGCTTTTTTAAATGAATAAACGAGTTGAAATATATTTTATTTAATGGTTACGTCTTTTTCGGAAAATATTTGCCAAGTGTGACCGTACCTTTAGAAGTTTTGCCTGGTAACGTTTTTGTAACAAATTATGTTGTTAAATGTCCCTACATGAACGTCTGTCCTTCTGGCTTAGAGTCGTTTTCTAGCTGTACGAGTATGTGTAAATTTAATGTACATGTTTGTTAACTGTCATTTTTAGCCCCTACCATTAGTTCACTGTGTTGCCGTGCACCCCCCTGCCAATAACGACCCCCTCCCCCCCACCCAACATACACAAATGCCTTAAACATATGTATGTATGTATGGTACATATTTTCATTTTCACTTTTCATTCAAAACGAGTTTTTTTTTGCAGCCTAAATACACACAATACAATAGAAAACATTTGCTCTATCTAAATGTTGAAATCTACAACAAGAACAAGAACAACAAAAACAACAATATGAAAACGAACTACATAAATGTATAGAAGGACATTAATATGCTCTATTGTAGCATAATATCTTTTGTTGTTATTGTTGTTGTTGCTGTACTCTCTGTCTCTCTTTAAACTACACATATGAATGTATGCAAATTTTCATTGAGCATAAACCTCCTTCTTACTTACTTTACTATTTATTTATTTCTTTTTTTAGCAGTTTGTAGAGGAGTTGGGGGGTGGGGGGAGGGGGTGGCAGAGTAGATGAGTTGGGTGGTTTGTTTGGACCAGATAATATTAATGGTCATGAGTTAGCAGATGTATGTGGCTGATATGTAATGTTATTTACATATATGTAAGCAAGTTTGAAAGTGGCCAGGGGGGAGGGGGATAAGGGGAGACAAATGTTTAGGTTTACTTTTGCCTTAAGCTATTCTGGACTCTCTTATAGCAAACGAATGCAAGCAAGCGAAGCTAGACTCTTAACTAACTGTATTGTTGTTTATGATTGTTGTTTCTATCTATATATAAAAAAGCAAGCAGAGACATATAGAAAACTGTTTCCAGCAGTTTTGGTTGACTACAGCTATGGACAGAGAAATAGCGCACTTTAATGTTTTAGTAGTTAAACGAGGATTAAATTGTTGGTTTTTTTTTCAGTTTACTTTTGGTTTCTTTTGTGGAAAGCAATCTTTTCCAGAATTTCATATCCTTGTTCCGGTGTAGTTTTGCAAAAGACCATCGTACCTTTAAAAACTTTTTTTAACAGAAATTGTTTTTTTTTTACTTACTTATTGAGGCGTCTTCTTTAAAAAACAACAGAGCAGAGACATATAGAAACTGTGGACAGAGAAATAGCGCACTTTAATGTTTTAGTATTTAAACGAGGATTAAATTGTTGTTTTTTTTAATCAATGTACACACGTTTTAATGTCAGAACCAATCAGTTTACTTTTGGTTTCTTTTGTGAAAAGCAGTCTTTTCCAGAATTTGGTATCCTTGTTTTTAGAATCTTTTTTTAACAGAAATTGTTATTTTTTTCTACTTACACGACCACGCTGATTTTCATTGAGTCATATTTGTACAAGTCTACTAGGAACATTTAACCTAAATTGCTCATTTTCATTGTCCAACTTAAAACAAGATTAATTTTTAATAAAGAAAAAATAAAAACAAAATAAAGAACGTGCTAAAGTTAACAGGACATTTTCAATATATTTTTGGCAGACTGTAGCATAGAATTCCATATTATTATCATTACATTTATCAATAAAATACGTTTGGCATTTCATTTTAACATTGGTGCGCTATTTCTCTGTCCATAGCTGTAGAACAAAACTAGAACCTGAACTAGAATTGATGGGTTCTGTTCACCAAATATTTTGCAGAATAACAATTTGCAGCAACAATATTTTTGTTAATGTGTGTGTATATTATTTATAGTGTGCGTATGTTTTCGAAATACATACATATGTATGTATATTGTTATTATTTATGCATAACATTCATTTCAGTGAGAAATAAAAGAGTTGCCAATATTTTCTAATAAAATTCTGTGCATTTTAATTGTTCTATTAAAGGAGAAAAACTACATTGTACAGCTAAATTTGATCATGTTGACATTGATTTTCTAATTAAAATAATATAACAGCTGCGTGCAACTAATTAAATATTTAAAGCGTTATGTTAAACATAATGTTTATTAAATAAAACGCTAAAATTTAACACTTTTTTTGGGAAATAAATTAATCGTGCACTTAATTAAGGGCATTAAGGGCAGTTTCATTTTAAAACAAGTAAGAGTGCTATATTCGGCTATGCCGAATCTTTAATACCCTCCACCTAAACGCAATTAAAAAAATTTATATTTTTGGATATGGAAATTTTAAGAATTTTTTTTTTGAATTTTCAAATATTGTTATATTGCAAGAAATTAAAGTTTATTTAATGAAAATCTTGCAAAAAAAAATTTAAAAAAATTTTTAAATTTTAACATTTTTGAAAATGGGGACATTTGGGGATTATAAAATAGTTTTTGGGAATTCAAAGAATTTTGTTATATTTTAAGAATTAGAGTTTAGTTATTCAAAATCTTGCAAAAATATGATAAAAATTTTAAATATTTTATTTTTGGATATTGGGAAATTTTGGGGATTTTAAAAATTGGTTTGGGAATTAAGAAATTATGTTATATTGTGAGAAATAATAAAAATCTACTAAAAATATCATAAAAATCTAAAATTTGTGAAGTCGGAAGAAAATCTGGGAATGTTTGAACTTTTGGGGATTTTAAATAATTTTTTTAACCCCATAGAAACGCTCTTCCGAAAATCACTTAAATACTCACAAATCTATTATAACTAATGGTACTGATCCAAAATTTTACACGGATAATTTACATACATGCCAAAATCAAACTTGCGAATTCAAAATTTTTGTTTAATTTGAAGAAAATAATGTTTATATAATAAAATTTTTACAAAAAATATTTTAAGAACATAAATTTTTGTGTGAGAAAATAATCTGGGGAAGTTTAAAATTTTTTTTTTGGGAATTTAAAATTTAAAAAAATATTTTAAAAATCTACATCATCTGCTGTACTTTTGCAATTTATTCCCTGTTTTTATTCAGTTTTAGTGGAAATTTTATTAGTATTTTATATATTGTTAATTTAATTAATTTATGTAAAATATTTTGAAATTTTGACCATTTACAGTAATTTACAGGGTTTGTTTGATTTTCATAATAATATGTATTGAGTGCAATTTAACAATTTGTAAAATTAAAAGAACATTTTTCCATATTCACAATAAGTTAAGAAACAGAGTATAAAAAAGGGAAAGATTCGAAGGTGATGATCCTTTTGGTTGAATTTGATTTCAATAACATTGTTTACAAGAGATTTATGGGTGGTATAGTAGAAGTGGACCAGTTATGGACTGATAGCTTCAACGTATTTGAGGCTTATTTTGGTTGAATTTCCTCTCAATAACGTTATTTACAAGAGTTATATGGTTGTTTAGTATGCTCGGAAGTGGACTTAATTCGGGAGCTATTGCCAATTATTGACTGACAGCTACAAAATCCAGTAGCATGAATATACATAATAACGGTATATTTAAGAGACATATTAGTATTAACGTGGATTTCGAAAGTGGACCTTATATGGGGTATACAGTCAAATATGGACCGATATTCTCAAAATCCAGTAGTTTGATTTTGGCATGTATGTAAATTATCCGTGTAAAATTTTGGATCAGTACCATTAGTTATAATAGATTTGTGAGTATTTAAGTGATTTTCGGAAGAGCGTTTCTATGGGGTTAGGGTTAGTGCAGCATTGCAGGGCCTCTGGTGGTGAGTAGGCGCATTGATCAAAGCTTGATTTATAGCCATTATTTTTATTATTTTACTTCGGTTGCGTTTAAATGCTATACCACCGAACGATTGCGCTGTGATAAATATTAGTTATGATAGGATCGAAAAAAAACAGAAACTGATGTTGTTTTTGAGTGGCAGCGGCTGAGAATCGAACCCAGGCCACAAATACCAACTCATGCTTTATGATCAAACGCGCTAATCAATTAAGCTACAGCACCCTTAATTAATGGGTTTTTAACAATTCGATTATTCAATCTTGACTGGCCTTCATGCAGTTCTGATCTCAACCATCAACGGATTTGGAACTGGTGGCAAGTTGTAAAAATTAAAGTAAGGTGAGGAAAAATAGGCAATTTTAATTATCTCTTTGTCGTTATAATGACGTTGTGAAACTAAACTTTCTCAAACACTGAAAAAGAAAAATTAAAAATTCCTATTAATGAAATTGTGATCCAATAGTAGAAATTACATTTCAAGTTGTCGTCGAGGTATTCATGCTCAAACTAAATAAAAATGTTGAGGAAAGAAGGTAATATTTACTTTAATACAAATAATAGTAAATTGACTTTTTTTTACTCAACGAGCGGTTGGGATGTTTTCAGAACGGAAATTGACTTTTTAGTATATTTAGTATTTAATATATTTAGTATATTTCACTGAGCGAATCCTGCAGTAATAGCGTATACCTCGCCTATTGATAATATGTATCATGAAGAATAATTTCAACAGAAGAGTTGGCTAAAACAACACCAGTTATTGCTCCCACTGTAAATGGGAATACAAATCCTAAAGCTCATAAATTCGCTTGCATAATAACTTAATTGAATTCCATAAAGAGTTACTAATTAACTTAACATTTTATATACTATGTATAGTATCTACACGTCTATTCCAACAATAAATCCACTAGCTATGTAATCTAGCATCCGAAAGTTTCCCTTTTTGTATTTTTTCTTAATAATTATCTACTAAATTGCTACATTCAGACAAGCTTAAACAAAAAAATCTTCCTTTCATTACATCAATTGTTATTCTAAATTTATTTTTTATTTTTATTTATTTATTTAGTTTGTTGTTTTCAATTTTAATTGGTCTCCTATGGCAACTCCTTTCTTGTGTTCACTTCCTTTTCCCTTTCCTGCCGTTGAAATTTTATGTTGTTGTCGATTTGTACATGATTGTTTGTGTTGAATTCATATTAGTTATCGTGCATGTAGTTTACTTACATATAACTAAACGTACAAAAACTTTAAAATTATGTCCTTACGTTGGACAATCAATAAACAACAATGAGAGCGTACAAATCAAGGACAGACACCATTATGTGAAACTCCACAATGGCAAGGAACTAGATAGATATAGATATAAAATGAATAAAGAGGAAGTAAGTTAAAGGAAGAACTGTTAAGAATATAGCTACAGAGTAGAGGGTGTTTTAAAATGAGATGATGATGGTACTGACAATATGAGGGTACTAGTTTTAGTTCTGTTGTCGTTCTGTTCTAAAGCGTGATCCATTTCGAAGTTCCCTATTTAAAAAAAAAAAAGAAAAAAACAGAAAATTCAAATTTAATGGGAAATGTTTATTATTATTTGAAAGAACATTCTTTGGCATTTATTTTTTGAAGACTTTTTGAATGATTTTTGGATGATTTGATTGATGCGATATGTGGGATGTGTGTTCTTCAGTTGTGGCACAATCTGTATTTTGTACGCTTTCACTTTAAGATCCCTACGTAAAATACGCCAAGTCATTCCATACGTCTGTCCGAGTTGCTGCAAACGGCACCAAATCGACTCTGCACGGTCTTCGTGTACACTCTCAGCAACGGTCGCTATATTTTCTGCACAGCGTGCTGGACATGGTCTATTCGGGCAATTATTATTATTCAATAATAAATGCTTGGTCTCAAAATGGGTGATGGGTGTTGTGACCATAAGTTGAGCGAAGTGCACGCAACACATTCCTCACAGAACGTGAATTTTCGTAATAAAGTTGAACGATTTGTAAACGTTGTTCAGGCGTAAGTCTTTCTATTATGAAATGCCAAACATTACTAAACAAAAATAACATGACAGCATGACACAACTCACACCTGATCTGTCAAAAAAAAAGACTATTAAAAAAAGTATCTCTACTTGAATCACCCAGTAGTTTTGTTCTAGTTCTGTTTTAGTTCTTTTCTAGTTCGAATTCTGTTCTAGTTCTACTTCCTTTTGCCAAACCTTGTTCAACTCTCAAGAAAGTTGTGAAGTTAGAATTGGACACAGGTGGCTGTTTAATATTTGCAGCAGTCCTAAGTCACTAACTAACCAACTAACTGCCATGTACTCTAAAACGAAAACTACCACCTAAATTCAATGTTTTCAATGTTGCCATAGTTAAATTTTCAAACTAACACACATACTTGTGTATAAATATCCTTCACATACGAGGTCTGATCAAAAAATAACCGTTATTTTCAAATTTCGTGAGTTACGTATGTTCGATTTTCGCATTTTTTTTTTGTTATGTTGGTACACATGTCTGTTATATACATTGCCCAGAAGCTTTTGAACATCGTCAACGACGATCCAGATTTCCTCAAAAAGGTCATAACTGGTGGCGAATAATGGGTGTATGGCTATGACATTGAAACCAAAGCCCAATCATCCCAATGGAAACGTCCAGAACAGCCAAGACCGAAAAAGCTGGTCAAGTTTGGTCAAATGTGAAGGTTTTGCTCACTGTTTTCTTCGACTGCCACAAGGTCGTACGGCCAACAAGGAATACTACCTTGAAGTTATGCGCCGTTTGCGCGCAGCAATTCGTCAGAAACGCACAGAATTGTGGAAAACCCAATCATGGATCATTTGGCCAAAAACAAAACCGTTGTCATGCCTCAAACAACGTATTCACCGGAATTGACCCCGTCTTCCCAAAACTGAAGACGATGAAAGGAAAGCGTTTTGCTACGATTGAGGAGATAAAAGAAAAATCGAAACAGGAGCTGTTGGCGATACCAAATAGCGCGTTTCAGAAGTGTTTTGAGGATTGGAAAAACGCTGGCATAAGTTTATTATAACTGAGGGGGATTACTTTCAAGGGGACAACATAGTTATTGATGAATAAATAAATACTTTTTGAAAAAATTGAAAATAATGGTTATTTTTTGATCAGACCTCGTATTCACATTTTAATACGCACTTACTTTTCATTTCTTACTGCACATGAGAGTTTGTTATATTGGCCAATCTATAAAGCAGTGTGAGTTATAAGCAGTGGACTCTTGTGCAAATTTGAAATTTTCCAAAAAACAAAAAATCTAAAGAAATTTGGCAACAGAGCATCTGTAACGGAAGAGAATTTTAAAATTTGGATGCTGAATGTACGAGTATGAATGAATAAATGACTGAATGGTCAAGCATAACAATCAGCCAACAAACGCACAAATGTTACCAGCAAAAGCCATGGTCTGTCCGGCGTTCTTCTCCGGCCTTAAGAATAACAACAAACAATTTTTGAAACATAAACAAATTTAAAATGCTCCTGATGAAGGCAAAAAAAGGATATAAGGAACCATGTGTGTGTGTAGTTTGGCAAGGGGAGCAAGTAGTTGAACATTACATGCGCACTTCTAACGCATGCATATTTTCTGTTACACTTGTTTGTACTCGTTTATTACAAGGGACATGTTAAGATTCAAATTTAAATTTGTAATGCTTTTTTTTAGCCCTTTTGTAGCAAGGAATCATGTGGCAAAGTCATTCAAAGGAAAGGAGAAGGACAGGGAAGGGCAGTTATCAAAAACAAACTACTCTTATGTATGCACAAGGTCCATTTCATCTGTTTAACTAGATTTAACTGAAAGTAACAATAAAACAGGCCATACAGCTGCTGCTGCTGATTCTACACAACAGCCTTTAAGGCTTTAGATGCTGGGTAGCCAGCATCGCATCTCATACAAGTGAAATTAATTTATTTAAAATTCTACAATATAAACTAAGTAAAAGAAGAAGCCTTATGAAATGTACATATGTACGTAACATGTTTAAATTGAAGTACAATTTAGTTGTGTGGTGGTGTGTGCGAAGGAGGGGGGTGGGGAGGTTCTAAGGAGAGTTAAAGATAAGGTGGCGATTGTTACATTTGAAACAGAAATTTCTGTGAATTAACAAACCTACAACAGTGGGCGACAAAATGGCAAAGGAGAGGACTAAGTTTGAAGCTTTTAAAGTGATATAAAATGAGCTTCAAATAAAGCTAATCAGAAAGACTACGATCTTCAAATGAAGCTTTAAATGGAACTAAGATTAGAGCTTGAAAAGGACTATAAAATGTTCTCAAAATGAAGCTGAAGTAGGACTAAATTTAAAGCTTTTGAAGGCCTACAAAATGGTCTCCAAATGAAGCTGAAGTAGTACTACGATAGAAGCTTTCAAAGGGCTACAAAATGATCTCCAAATGAAGCTTAAATGGAACTACGATTGTAGCTACAATATTACTAGGAGTGAAGCTACAATAAAAGTACAACTGAATACTAAATATGAGTAGGATTGAAGCTTAAATAGACAACGATTGGAGCTTAGATGGGACTGGGAATGAAGCTTAAATATAACTACAATTAATTATTTATTATGACCAGGATTGAAGCTTAAATAAAACTGCGATTGTAGAAAACTAGAATTAAAGCTTACCTTATACATAACTGCGAATTAAGCTTTTAAAAGCTTAGATAAAGACTTACTAGTGTTGAATAGTGCAGAATTATAGACCTGATTTTAAAGCTTTTAAAAGCTTAATTATCGAACTGCGAATGAAGCTTTTAAAAGCTTATATAAAGACCTACTAGATCTGTATTTAAAGGCTAGATAAAGAACTTATCAGCCCCACTGTGCTTTCGCATAAGTAATAATTTTAAAATGAGTCAGTAGTTTCTGACATCTACGCTTTTACTACACCTAAACCTATGAACAATACGACAGCACTCGTACGCACTCTTATAAATGTCTGCTTTATTTTTGACTGAATTGTAATATTTAAATATTTGAATGAAACCATGGTTGGTTGGTTTGCTGTTTGTTGGCCATGAGGTTGTTGTATTTAAAGGTTAAGGTTTGTTAGTAATTCGACCAGAGTAAGTAGGAAAACTAAACAGTAGTGAGCAAAATAATGACAAACTCCAAACACAAATGTGTGTTTCAATTAAGTTATCTCTAAAACTAAATTACCAACATAAACTTGTTTGGTTTGTTTTTATTCTTTGTCGAACAGTAAAGAGCTCTAATGAAATTTAGCCACAACATTTTACTATTACCCTGACCTTAGCTGTTCAAGATTCCTTTTAAAATGTTCATTATGTTTCACAAGATTTTTAGGCAAATGAGTGTTACTGTTTGAGTGTGAGACAAAATAGAAAGATAAGTTAACAAACAAGACACGCACGTTTCTATTACAATTTATGTATGTATTACAATTTTCAATATACATACATGCAACATCCATTCAAATACAATAAACTACACATACACACACACGCACACACACAATTGTTTATGGACACATATGAACGTGTTGTAACAAGAATTTACGATTGAAGCTGTAACACCGATAACGAATAGAAAGGCTGGGAACGAGCCTTAGAGGAACATTTTAAATAAATTGATAGAAATTCACTGACGATTCTATCATTTTATAAGGTGTGAGTGAGTTAAATGTAATAGTGATGGATGTAGGCAGGAATAAAGAGAAGTAGCAGAAGGAGAGGAAGGAAGTGCTTTGGAGTATTTAGCAAATATTAAAATGTTAATGGAGAATTGTAATATGCAGGGGTATATCTATCAAATTGTTTTAAGAACTAGGATTGAAGATTTTAAAGGACTATTCCAAGGCCTGCTATTGAAGCTTCTAACAGATGCACGATTGAAGCTTTTAAAAGATTATTCAGAGCACTAGGAGTGAAGCTTTTAAAAGGCCTATGATTGAAGCTTTAAATCGAATATTCCAAGGCCTACTATTGAAGCTTTTAAAAGCTCTACTTTTATTGAAGCGGTTAAAATACCATTCAAAGAACTAGGATTGAAGCTTTTAAAAAACTGTATAACTGTCTTTGATTTCACCTCTTAAAACACTTTATAAAGATTTACAATTGAAGCTTTTAAAAAACTTTATAAATACCTACGATTCACGTTTTTCTAAAGATTTTACATTGAAGCTTTTAAAAAACTTTATAACTGTCTTGGATTGAAGCTTTTAAAACAATTTATAAAGACCTACGATTATAGCATTTAAAACACTTTATAACTGTCTTGGATTGAAGCTTTTCAAAAACTTTATAAAAACCTACTATTGAAGCTTTTAAAACACTTTTGAAATGTATTGGATTAAAGCTCTTGAAAAACTTTGATTGAAGCTTTTGAAAAACTTTATAACTGTCTTTGATACCACCTCTTAAAACACTTTGTAAAGATTTACAATTGAAGCTTTTAAAAAACTTTATAACTGTCTTGAATTGAAGCTTTTAAAAACTTTATAACTGTTTTGAATTGAAGTTTTTAAAACACTTTTGGAAGACCTACCACCAATGATATTCATATAACAAGAATTTGCTTAAGAACTTTTAAAATCAAACAATTATGCAAATTACTTTACTCTCCTCTCCGCCCCCCTCCCCAACCTATTTAATTCTTAATAAGAAATGTATTCCAAAATTAAATTGAGCCCTTCATTAACCATTGAATATTTTAATTTGCATGTGCTGCTGTTGTATGAGTTGGTTAATAGCCAAAAATAACATTTTGTTACAAACTGTACTTTTAAGAAATCTTTCCACATTTGTGTCTATTAATCAGTAGATTGCCAAGCTTCCACTACAATTACACACATGTGTGTGGAAATTAAACTCTTAGACTTACAAACAAACAAACAAATAGTGATAGCCACCATCCTAACAGCAGCCAGCATTTGTTATTAATATTTAAATAACGTGTGTGTTTATGTTCCTTTTTAACAACAAACTAACCAAGCATGAATCTTTTTAGTCAAGTCAAATAAAACAAACCTCCAGCTCTAAATTTTAAAAACACATTTCTACTTACACACAACTAAGGACGACGAGTACATACGTATCTAATGAAATATAGAAGACCTCTTAGATAACCAACCTTCTAGACCATCCTCCTCCCGCAAACTTTACTCCTGCTATTTTATCACAAAAGACCTCCATTAAGTAGAAATATTCAAAATTTCACTTGTCCTCCGCCAAAAAATTTTATTTATTTACAGTCTGAGTGTGTGAGGATTTACATACATGTACATTTGTATGTATGTATGTGCAAATGAAATCAAAAGTATCCAACCTACACATTCGTAAGAAGGATTCTGCTACATGTTCGCACATAAAACAGTTTTACTTATAACAGCCGTTTTGCCTGCTAGCTCGCTTTCTCATTTAACGCCCGCCCGTCCTAACAATGAGAGTGTGTGTGTAGTTTGTTGCTGAAACGTCAAAATTTTTTTTTAATTTAATATGAATTTTATAAAAGGCCAAGCAGCAACAAATATAGACACCACAAAGCAATCAATGTAAGACTCTTCATACATTCATTGATACAACTACTGTAGTGGGGGGTCACACTACCCTCCGTCTCCTTTTACATCATCTAACACTAACAAACCACACACCACTACCAATTTCACCCATAAACCAACCGACCATTACAATATGACGTCGTCTACCACGGCAATGATGATGCTGATGATGAAAATACATTAAATTTAATTTGAAATTAAGAAAATAAATGAAAAAGCAAAAAACTCACATGTGAAACAATCAAATCATACATGCAAATTACTAAAACAGTGGGTCAGAAAAGGAAGTAAGGCTGGGAAATTCAAATGTTTACTCTTTTTTTGCTGGGCATGGCAGATATTTTGAAAAATGTGTATCTTTAAAACTTTTAAAAAAAGTAGTATTTTGTACTACTTTTTAAAAAAGTTGATTTTTTAGTCCTTTTTTAAATTAAGAAAATTTTTCTATCAAATCTATGAATTCACTTTATTTGGAGTAATTTGTGTATATGAATACCTTTTTGAAATAGTAGTATTTCTACTACTTTTTTAAATTCATTTGAAACAAGTATAAACTGTATAAAACTATAATTTTTTAACTATTACCAATGATTTTTTTTTTTTTGGCATTTTTTACACTTTTAAAAAAGGTAGTATTTCTACTACTTTTTTTAACAATTAATTTTTTTTTGCAAAATCTTCCATTTTTTCGCTTCTTAAAGTCATTGAAAAACTGATATATGTAAAAGTAAGTTGTAGCTCATATTTCGTAGCTTTTTAAAATATTAGTATTTCTACTATTATTTTAATTTAGCCACAAATGTGTTAATTTTTGTTTAGAATTTTTTTATACTCCACACTAACTAAGCTAATTTTCATAATTTTTGTACCTTTTTAAAATAATAGTACTTTTTTATTTTGGGCAAATTTGTAAATTTTTTACACCATTTAACATTCTAAATAACTTTAATTAGTTTTACTAGTTTATTTTTTAGTTTAGTACGTTTTTGAAAAAGTAGTATTTTTACTACTTTTTTATTTTGTGTGAAATTTTTATTTATTTTTTTTTTGCCAGAATGAATTAACATTTTTAGTTGAAATAAACAGTTTATCGAAATTTTGATTAATTTTGAAAAAAATAGTATTATGTATTATTATCTACTACTATGTAATTTTATTTTGTTCAAAAATTTTAATTTTTTACAGAACCTTTTTATTCTCAACAAATTAAGTGTTATAAACTAATTTTAGTATATTTTTTAAATAGTAGTAAGTAGTCTACTACTTCCTTATTTTTGGCCAATTTTTTTAATTTTCAACAATTTAAGCTCAAGTAATTTTACTACATATTAAAAATAGTAGTATTTCCACTACTTTTTTTATTTTGTTCTAACAATTTAAGTTTTAATGAGCAATTTGTCAAAATTTTAGTTCCTTTTTAAATAATAGTATTTCGACTACTTTTTTATTTTTTTTTATCAAAATTGTAAATTTTTTGCAGCTTATATTTTTATTCTCAACAATTGAAGTGGAAAGTAGCAGTTTTTCATAATTTTACTACATTTTAAAAAAGTAGTATTTCATCAGCTGTTTTTCATCATTTTAGTACGTTTTTGAAAAGATAGTATTTGTACTACTTTTTTATTTTGGTCTGAAATAATTAATTTTTACTTATTTTAATTAATTTATGCTGAAATCAACTGTTTGTCTTAATTTTACTACATTTTTGAATTGGTAGTATTTCTAGCTACTACTTTTTTTTTGTCAAAATATTAAATTTTTGGCAGCATCTTTTTATTTTCAACAATTTAAGAGGAAAAAAGCAGTTTTTCATAATTTTCGTATGTTTTTGAAAAGGTAGTATTTGTACTACTTTTTTATTTTAAGCCGAAATTATAAAATTTTCACGGATTTTATTTATTTTAAATAATTTATGCTGAAATCAATTTTTTTTTTGCTAATTTTACTACATTTTTGAAATAGTAGTATTTCTACTACTTTTTTATTTTTATCAAAATTTAAAATTTTTTCAACAAATGAAAGACAAATAAGTAGTTTTTGATAATTTTAGTACATTTTAAAAATGGTAGTGTTGCTACTACTTTTTTGTTTTGAAACAAAATCGTAATTTTTTTACAGAATCTATTTCTTCTCAACAATTAAGTAGGTAGTAATAGGACATTTTTCATAATTTTAATACATGTTAGAAAGTAGTATTTCTACTACATACTTTTCTTTATATAGGCGGAAATTAATGATTTTTTTTTTATTAAAATGTAATTTTCTTAAAAACTAAAGCATTACTACTATTTTTTTTTTAAATTTCTCTCCCCGTTTTAAGCCCTCAATATGTTGTTTTTTACTTAACTTACTTACTTTACTTTATCTACTTTACTTTATCTACTTTACTTAATCTACACATTTTTCTCAATTATAATTTCTAACCAACTTCTCTTCTAAACTTATCAACATCTCTAACCAAACATGTCCTGTTATTAAAACTAAAATAACAATTATTTTCAATACAAATATTTAGATCACAAAAAAAAATGTTTAAAATAACAAAAGATTTCAAAAAAATAAAATAAAGAAAACAAAACAATAGATTTTCAATAAAACGAAAATAGCAGATGTAGCAAGTAAAAGAAAATACCACAATATCTTTAGCTAAGAGTATTAGAAAAAATGAAAAACATTACTTGTAAAAAGCATATGTCAAACATACAGAAAAACCAAGCCGTCCCTCCCTTAGTCGGTCATTATTTCTGGCCATATTATTCCAAACCATGCAACATGATCAGCTGAGGAAAATTATAATGCACTTTTACAGCAAGAAATATATTTGTATGTATATGTTCATGTAAAAATGAAACACAACGTAATGTAATGAACTGAGCTATACTCTGAAGTCTTTATATGAGTGAGATGGAGAGAGAGAGGTGTAATTTCAAATTATTTCTGCACTAAATAAACGAGCAATCATAGCTGCCAGATTTGACGATTTTTTGTTTTAAAAATAGCAAAGTGACGATTTGACGATTTTTTCATTAAAAGTGAATTATTAAAATTTTCTATCATTTGTTTGTTTTATTTTATTAATGTTTTTGTTCCCAAATTCTTTCTTTTTTTGAGACAACAACTATTTTTCTCATTTAATATCATAAATATTAAGACATATTTCAAAAATTATTGACTATTGTTAAGTTTAAGTATAATAATTCCAAAAAAAATACTTATTTATCTGTAAACATAAAAAGCAATTTTAAATGCTGAATTCCATGAACTATAATTTTTAGAGGAAGCAATTTCTGAATTTCAACGTCGAAATTCTACAAAAATTCTATACTCAAAATGTTATTTAAAACTGAGTTTATAAAATATGCTAAAATCATATATTTATTTATAAAATACTGTAAGTCTTTTTTTACACTCTTCAGTTTTAGCTGGTCAGTTTTTGTTCAATTCTCTTTTGAACTTGCCTCATTTACACACGTCAATTAAATTTTCGTACTTTTTAATACAAATCAACATGCATGAAAGGTAAAAACAAAAGGAAATAAGAAAGTTTACTAGTACCGTCACGTTTGCACCCTTTTTGTTCTCTTTTTCCTTCTTATCCAAAAATGTTTGCCTTGACGAGCCCGACAATATAATACCCTACACCCAGTATATGTATAAAACTGTTTTTCAGAAATGGGCGTTATATGGGAGTATAACCTAATGTAAACCGATCATACAAAAATTTAGAGTCATGATGTCTGTGAATATAAATATTATATGTGTTAAACTTTATCTCGATATAAATACTTTTAAAAAGCTTAAAGTGAGTTACGGAAAGGATCTTATATGGGAGTTTCGACTAATTATGGACCGACCATTATAAAATTAGCTGTCATTATTTCTGTATATAAGAAACTTATTTGTGTCGAATTTTATTTGGATACCAACATTTTTAAGAAATGTATAATCGTTAAAGTGAATTTTGGAAGTGGGCCTTATGTGGGAGCTACGACTAATTATGGACCGATGATCGGTAAACCCCAATTCCCCAGGTGAAATAATGTACCGGTCCCATACATCCTTGGTCCAAATTTTATCAAAATATCTTCAAAATTGCGACCTGTACTCTGCGCACAATCTTTACATGGACAGCCAGTCTGGACGGACATCGTTAAATCGACTCAGGAAGTGATTCTGAGTCGATCGTTATACTTTAAGGTGGGTGTTGGACCGTTACAAACATCAGCACAAATCCAATATACCCTCCCCACTATGCTGGTGTCGGGTATAAATATTACATAAAGTTGTGTTTAACATTATATTTTTTGTGATTTCTTATTTAAAAAGTCAAAATTTATTTATTTTGATATGTATATGTAGAAGAAACTATATAAACTTGAATTTTTATGTTTTCGTTTAAATAAAAATTTCAAAATTCTATTAGAAATAGTGGCTTTTTATTTTTCCGATTTTTTGACAATTTTTAAAATTCGAAATGACGATATTTTTCTTTTTATCGGGATTTTGACGATTTTTTCCGAAAGTCATCTGGCAGCCTTGGCAACAATGTATTATCATTACTGTTGTTCTCTGCTCTCGCACTTTTTCTGTTTGCTGTGTCTCTCTTTTTTTGTTTAATTATCAAGAGGACGAAATTGTAAAAAGCAATAGTAATTGTGTGTGAGTGTGTATGTCTGGCATATGCCTGGATGCACATGAATAAAGATGCAATTATAACAACAACAGCAGCAGCAGTAATTACAATAACAACAACTAAATGCACATCCACTAAAGAATACCCAGCATTAATGCAAAAAACAACCCCTGCTGTTTTCAAGTATAGACAGAAAATTAATATAGACAATTTAAAAACACTGAGAGAAAACAATTTCTAGAAAAATATTTAAAGTTTTTTGAATAATTTTAACACATCGTTTAAAATTAATGTTTAATTAGGTTAGGATCCGTGCTTAGATCCGTCATGCTGATCACTTAGATTCATCATGCTGATCCCGATGTGTTACCCCGTTGGTAGACAACCTCTTGATCACTCGGCATTGGTTGTTTGCCTTTCTTTCCTTGGCAAAGATATACACGCATTTTGGATTCATCCTTGATAGCTTCCCCAATGATATGAAAGATAGAGTGGCCCGAATATACATACGTTCCCTTTTTATTGATAGGTATCATACTGGACTCTAAATTGTCATGGACACTAAATACTCAACATAGGGTAAAAAAGGCAACGGTGACCTATTATACCTGTCGTAAGATGTTTGGTAGAAAATGGGGACTTAGTTAAATGGATGATACGGCTATAGTACGTCCAATTCTTACTAACGGATCTCGTGTATGGTGGGCTGCAACTAGAAGGAAGTATGTCATAGACCAACTGTACAAAGTCCAGAGATCAGCCTGCATTGGTACAACCGGCGCACTAAGAACTAGTCCTTCAGAGGCACTGAACACTATATGCACCTTCTGCCAATTAACATTCACATAATGGCCACTTCTGCCTGCAGCGCAGCGAGGCTTCAAGCGTCTGGATTCTGGGCCAGTTGCATTTCAACGTTCTCCTACTTCATACACAGATTTTGATAGGGTATTCAAGGTCTTAATTCCCTCCAGGAGTGAGTGTAGTAGGGGTTATCTCGTGTACAAATATGACACTAGGATATATACAGACGGTTCTAAGATGAGCTGCGGTGTTGGTTCTGGGGTCTTCTGTGACGAACCTGAGGTAGGCATCTCGTATCGTTTTCCGAATGAGTGTAGTGTTTTCCAGGAGGAAATTTTTGCAATCATGGCAGCTTGTAATACACTACATGATGATAATATCCGCGGCAATATAGGTATTTTTGTCGACCGTCAGGCAGCACTCCTTTCACTGAATGCCTACACAATTTCATCTTCACTAGTTAGGCAATGTAGGAATTCTCTATTAAGGCTAGGTCGCTAATCGCCTGGACTCCCTTTTAACGACCATTGTCGTAGTTGTAAGGATAGGAAAAAAGAGAAAACCTGAGTTACAATAGACATAAATTCATGGGAAACTATACATTGAACAACCTTGGTGAGGTAGCCGGATCAAAACTCAATGACCTACTGAGATATCTCACAGCTTCAGGTTGGGTCTAGCAAGCACGACTTTCTGTATACATTTTAGTTACATTATGATGTAAACGACATTAAATATGACTAATGGTGTCGTCTTATTAAAACGGGGACCCTCCGACTCTACTTAAGTGTTCGCACGTAGTGAACTACCCGTAAACCAACCAACCAACCATATCCAATGTCTACAAATGTTTAAATTCTTCAATAATTATATTAATTTCTCATTATTCTCATTAGGTTTTTTTAATAGTATCAAAAAAGTACTAAAAAATATACCAAATGTTCAAAATAGTTAAAAAAATTTTTAAATACTAAGAAATTTATTAATTTTGGATTATTTTTCAGAAAAAATAAGATTTTTGAAAACGGTGCCATAAAAAGTACTTTTTTGCAAAAAAGTACCAAATGTAGAAAAAGTATTAGAATTGGTTGAAAATAATTAATTTTGGTTTACTTAGCAGAAAAATAAGATTTTTGAAAATAGTACCGAAAAAGTACCAAATAGTAAAATTTTTTGAAATACCATAAAATTTATTAAATTGAAAATAAGATTTTTGAAAATGGTACCAAATAAGTATTTTTCTAATACTATTTTAAAAAACTACTTAAATGTTGTAAAAATTATAAATTTTCTAATTTTCTTTGTAAAATTAAAAAGAATAAATAATTTTTGTCAATTTATCTACTTCTATTTTTCAAACGCAATCATCATTTTTTTTAAATTTGTTTCTTAAATGTAGAATAAATTATATGTTTGATCAAATTTTTAAGAAAATTAAAAAAGTACTTTTTCTACTACTATTTTGAAAAATTCTGTAATATGAAAAAAATTGCTAGATATTTTTATTAGCTTTATTAATATATGTGTAGAATATAACAGTTTTTGCAAAAATTTATTGGTTTTTAAGAAAATAAAAAAAGTACTTTTTCTACTATTATTTAAAAAATGTTGATAAATGATTTAAACTTGCTAAATATTTGAATTATGGTTCTTAAAAGTGTAAAAAATATTATATTTGACAAAATTTTTTTATTTTAAAGAAAATTAAAAATGTACTTTTTCTACTAATATTTTAAAAATTCGTTAAATGGTAATTAATTACTTACTTTTTGCAGATCTCTTTTTTAGATGTATAAAAATCAACATTTTTTCATTTTCAGCAATTTTGAAGAAAATTATAAAAAATTCTTTTTCTACTACTATTTTAAAATATTCCTGAAATGAAGTAAAATTTATCAATTCTTTAATTTACTATCTCAAGTACAGAGAAAATTAAATTTTGGGCAAAACTTATTGATTTTTAAGAAAATGAAAAAATTTCTTTTCCCTTTTTAAAATTACTTTTTCACAATGTCGCTAAATGTACGGAAATTTTAATTGTCATTCTTTAATTAGCAATACTAATTAACATGTTATAATTTTTGTCAAATTCGATTTATTTTAAAGGTAATTTAAAAAAGTGTTTTTTCTACTACTATTTAAAAATATCTTTAAATAATGTAAAATTTATAAAATGTTTAAATTATTAAAAGATATAATAAATATTCTTGATTTTAACTTTCAATAGCGGTTTTTCTCTAAGTGTTGTCAACAATATTGAACATATTGTTAGAAAACACATTAAGCAAACAAAAATGTTAGAGAAAAAAACAACTAAATTTTGTTACTGAACGTCCTGCAGATGCATTTTCGCGGTAATTAGATACACACATACACACTCTCCCTCTTCAAACACGCACTCGTAAAGCTGAAATGTGTAAAAATTTTTAATCCTCTACTTTGAATTGTATTACAGATTTTGTTGTTGTTTTTAATTGCCGGCTTTTTAAGACTGTGTGTGTGTGCGTCTGTAACTATTTCGTGTAACATCCGTTATCTAGTCGTTCGTTTTCTGCATTCGTTTTTTGTTTAGGAATGTTTGAGTTTAAGGGTATGTTTTATACTTCTAATTCACTCGTCTTTCTTTTTTTTCGGGACATGTGCAATTTTCCTTATTCTTTGTTTTTGTTGCAATTCTATGCAACATGTTGTTGTCCTACATATGGCAAACATTGCTAGCTAGCTAGACTAACATATTTCGGTATGTAATATTGTGTGAAGAAATTTTCCTTGGGTTTTTCCCTTAAAAATTTTGCGCCTTTTTTTCTTTTCCCAAAAAATATGGTTTCCTTTAGCATTTTCCATTGGCTTGTCTTTTAATTTGTTGCTTGCTCTTGTGTCTTTGTTTGATTTGTGGTTTGTTTTGTATTTTAGTGATTTTTCTTTTCTTAAAAAGAGTCTTTCTCATCTTTTTCCCCCTTGGTGTTTTCATAACATTTTTTCATAACTTTTACTGGTGGCAAAAAGAGTATTTTTCCCCCAAAAAAATACGTATGTTATTGAAAAGAAGCAAAAAAAGGCGGCTAAATTTTCACCTATTTAATTAACTTTTGAAATTATGTCTTGAATATGTAATAATTAGATTAACTAAACACAATTTGGAAAAGTCACCATTTTTTAGTAAAATATAGGGAAAATTTTCTAAATCAAGCAGAAATCGTTTGACAAAACTTGCCTTATTTATAAAATTTTATCTAAATTTCATAAAATTTAACAATTTTGCTTGATTTAAATAAATAAAAATCATTTATTTTTGCCTATTTGCTAGAAATTTAGATTTTCTAAAAAGTATCAGAAAAGTACTTTTTTTTTAAATAATTTTTTTTAGTTAAAATTTTTTAATTTTGCTTAAATTATCTTAAATTGAAGTGAAATTTTAGCTTATTTGCTAAAAAAAATAGATTTTTCAAAAAGTACTTTTTGCTTAAAGTGTCTCAAATTCAAATTAAATGTATAAAAATTGCAATATTCTTTTAAGAAATGTACATTTTAAAATTAGTAGTAGAAAAAATACTTCTTTTTTTCTTTACTTTTTAAAGTTAAAAATTTTACGAAAATTTTAGTTTAACCATATTCATGAAAGAAATTTGAAAGAACTGATAAATTTTAAAACTTTTGAGGTATTTTTAAAAAAATAGTAAAATAAATGGGTAAATATTTTCCAAAAATTTTAACTTTACTTAATTTACCCAAGAAAATTACAAAAATTACCTTGTTTAACCAGGTTCTCAAAATAACAGTAGAAAAATTACTTTTTTTAATTCCTTCAAAATTAATAAATTTTGTAAATTTGTCTTTAATTTCTACACTTAAGAAAGACATTTTAAAGAGTTGCATAATTATTGTTTATTTAATGAATTTTAAAAATACATAGTAGTAGAAAAAGTACATTTTTATTTTATTTCAAAATCCATAATTTGTTTTTGAAACATGTTTACTTTATTAATTTTGGAATGAAAATGAATTAATTTTGCAATTTTACTTCATGTAACGACATTTTAAAAATAGTAGTACAAAAAGTACTTTTTTAATTTACTCTAAAAATCACTTTATTTTTGCAACAATTTATTTTTTTCTACATTTTGCAACACAGTTAAAATATTTCTTAAATTTATAACATTTAGCAACATTTTTAAAATAGTAGTAGAAAGAGTACTTTTTGAAATGCTCATAAAAATCTAAAAATGTTGTTCATTTTCAAGTGTTTACTCATTTATGACAAAAATTTAACCGTTTTAAGTATTTTAAAGACATTTTTAAAATAGAAGTAGAAAATTTACTTTTTGAAATTTTTATAAAAATCTAGAAATTTAGTTTATTTTCAATTGTTTATTCATTTAAACAAAAAATTTACAATTTTAACTATTTTAAAGAAATTTTTAAAATAGTAGTGGAAAAAGTACTTTGTGAAATTTTCATAAAACTCTAGAAATTTTGTTGAAATTAAATTTGTTTCTTATTTAAGCAATAATTTACAAATTTGTTCTCATTTTTTTAAATTTTTAAAATAGTAGTATAAAATGTACTTTTCTGTTGCTTTTGAAATTGTTAAATTTTTTGTCAAAGTTTAATGCAAGCTGCTGGTATTATTTAATTCTATATTAAAGATGACATTTGATGTTGTCAAGGTTTAATTTATCAAATTACATTTCTTTTAAGCAATGACGTTAGTGTTTGTAGATTCTCTCTCTCTATAATTAAGAGCAGCAAGCTGAATTTAAACTCTTTTTTTGTAACGTAATCAAGTTTCCGTTACAAAATAATGATGAGTAATAATAAAAGAAGTATTGGGGGAAATAAGAACAATTAAAATAAAGTTGAATGATCTCTCTGTTGTTTTTTTTTTAATTATTTATTTTGTTTTATTTGCTGATTTGACAAGCAAATTGTCAAATATTGAGCTGTCAAACTATTTGTGTAATTTTTTGTGTGCGATGTTTGGCTAAGTTGTTAAAAAATACTTATTAAATAATAATAATAAAGAATTGTGAAGAGTAAATGTAAATAATTTAAAACAAACATACATACATATAAAACAAGTGAAGAAAAGAAAAAGTGTTGAACATTTTTATTTTCAGAACAACATACAATATGGTCAAAAAGATTCGGTTTGTATTTTTATTAAATTCGTGTTTCTATGTGTGTATGTAAATCTGTTGTTAGTTTTTTAATTAAATTTATTACGTCTTGTGTATGTTTTATTGAATATTTTCTGGTTGTATGCTTCACATTATGGCGTCCAAATATTAAAAAAAAAAAACATATTCAAAATTTGTTGTTTTAATTAAGTTTTCTAAATGTTGTTGGTGTTTTATATTTTAAGTTGGAGTGGTAAGAATGGTGTGTGAATATAAAAAAATAACGTAAAATTATAGGTTTTTCTAACAAAGTACTTTTTTAGGTTCCTTTTTTTGCAAACTAACAAAATTGCATGTTTTATACCTATACATATTTTATATTCAAATTTAAGTATAAATGACTAAATATAGACTAAAAACTTGGAAATTTGAAGTATTTTTAAAAAAGAACTTTTTTGGTACTTTTAAGAAAAATGCTTAAATTTAGTGTTTTTCTAGGATTTTCTCAAAAAATGTACACTTTTTTGTTAGGAAATGTGAGAATTAGTGTGTTAATATATACAATTTATAGTATTATACGTTTTTTCAAAAAGTACTGTTTAGGTACTTTTTTTCAAACTAACAAAATTGCAGTTTTTATGGGATTTTTATGGCATAATTTAAATTTAAGTTTGAAAATAAGCAAAAACTTTAAATAGATTTTTTTAAAAAGTACTTTTTTTGCAAATAGTAAATGTTGTAATTTTTTTGAGAAAATCAATAATTAACTCACAAATTTACAGTTTTTAAGAGTTTTTTTCGGTATCATTTAAATTTTAGTTTGAAAATGAGGCAAAAACTTAAAAATAGGTACAAAATTTAGGTTTTTAAAAAAGTACTTTCTCGGTACTCTTTTGCAAAATGTTAAAAATTGTAATTTTATATAATTTTTTGTGGAAATTTATAATAAAATTAACAAAAATCATGTAAAATAAAACTGCTAGCAAAAAGTACTTTTTGTTTAAACTGATTTTAAGGGGATTTCCTTAAAAAATTATTTATTTTATAACAAATGTTATTTGCTTTTAAAGGAAAACTTGTAATTTTACTGAAATAGTACTTTTTCAAAAAGTACCTTTTTGGGAAAATGAGAAAAAGTTAAATTTTTCAGGGAAAATCTAAAATTTTATAAGAAATATTAGCTTGTATTAAAGAAAAACTAAACATTGAATAGGATTTTGAGTATACATAAATCTATAATTATGTTTTTTTTTAAGTCTCCATTCATTTTATTTTCTATTTACAATATATGTACATACATACATATGTACAACGCTGACTGTTTTTTTTCTGTTTGCAAAAAAAAATATTTTCATAAAAACAAACAAATGCTGTAAAGGTTAACAACAACGTTTAACATTAAACAAATGTAAAAAAAAACAAATCCAACTCATATTTGAATCTGTGAACAACTGTAAGTGTTTAGCACATGAAACAGAAAACAAATTCATTGAAAGAGTTATCTTGAGTGTGAAAAAGGGGGGCTTTGCAGGGTGTTGAAATAAAATCAAAGATTCATCATTGGCATAAACACAATTTATATGAAGTTTGTTTTGTTTGAAAAAAAGTTTTTTTAAGGGGGTGGGGGGTAAAGTTTGGAAACTACATAGGAAAGAAAGAAACAATCCTAATTTTTATATGAAAATTCTTTAAAAATCTTATAAATTACTGGTAATTGTTAATTTATCTTAAAAATACCGTATTTTGGCGAATTAAGTAATATTTTACATTTTTCAAAAGTTTTTTAAAATTCCCATTTTAATTTTGAAAATCTCCTTAAAGCAAAATTTTGTAAAAGTTAATTTTTTTTAAAGAATTCTAAGAAAATCTTTTTTTTATTACTTTAAATTAATTTTAAAATTTAAATTTAACTTATTTTTTTAATGCAATTTTATTTTAAAATTCTCTTAATTTCCATTTGCCGGGATATATGTACATATGTATGTACATACGCCTGCCGTTGTAATTGTGGTTTATTGTTTTATTTTTTAGCTTTCAATTCTTCTCGATTATTTTTTTTTTCTTGATTATTTTTTACAATAATAAAAAACTCTCTTATAAAAAATATTAGTCGCATAAAAATATTAAACAGCTACAGCAAAAAAACAAAAACAAACCCCAAAAATAATAAACATACACACAAACATACACTTCCATACCAACCAAAAAAAAAACGTGCAGTCACTAAATAAAACAATAGCGACAACAATGTATGAGCAAAAAAATACAGCAACAAAAACTTTACAATAAAACAATAAAATAAACATAAAGACAAAATCAAATAAAATAAAAAACACAAAACAATAATTCCCCCCAAAAAAAAAAACACTGATTGTCACACACCAGCCATCGCTGGACACATATGTGTCATAATGTAAGCGAGGAGTTTCTATAAAAAGAAAACAAACCAAATCAAACAAAACCCAACAGAACAGAACAGCAAGACCATGCAAAACTCAGAAGAAAGACAAACAAACATTAAAACAAAAACTACAACAACAAACACTTCATATGAAATCTCATTTAAAAAAATACTCTCCTACTAAAACTCGTTACTTTAATAAAAAATCCAGCATGTAAAAATAAGAGAGGGGCAGTATGATAGCAGTAGTAGCCAGCGTTGTCAGTTTAGGGGATTTATCCCCAAATTGAGGATTTTTTTCCTGATTTGGGACAAAAATTACCATTTGGTGATCCGGGGATTTGTTGGGGATGACAACAATTTTAGGGGATTTTTTTGGGATTTTATTAATAACTAGCAAGTCTAAAATGTGTGTTATTATTTATAGTGGATGGTTTCTAATAAAGAAGAAGTATGTAAATATTTAAAAAAAAATTATTTTTTACTGTTTAAAATGGCTGCAAATACTAATTTTATTAAAAAAAAAATCATATGGTTTGAAATGTACATAGGTATACAAATATATTTTTAAAGTGAACGCTTGCGTTGAACGCGTTTTTTTCAACAATGAATACCATCAAAACAAAAATATGTACGTAACAAAATGCAATATGAATTATTGGAAGAATTTCTCAGAATAAACACATACTTTAAAAATAATTCAATTTGTTGTGAGAAATTTAATCCATCATTTCAGCAGATGGATTAAGCTTTTTAATACAAGCAATATGTAAAACAAAATTTCTGAGGCTGATAAATCAGAAGATTTTTATTCTGAAGTTTTGGAAATGCTAAATAATTTTTTATACTCCTATATACCTATTACATTATGTGTAATTTTTTTTTTACAAGATTTATAATTATAAATCGAATTAGTTTGAATATTAATATATGTAGCTATATATTAAATAAAATAAAAATTAAAAAAAAAAAAAAAAATTAAGAAAAAGAAAATCAGTTTGGGGATTTTTGGGGGTGACAAATCCAAAATTGGGGATAAGCTCTAAAAAAATACTGGCAGCACTGGTAGTAGCAGTTGTTGTATTTATGTTTTGTTTACATTGTTGGCAAAACTGAGCCAACATTTAAGCAGAGAGGGAGCTTTGGTTAGTTAATAAAGAAAAATCATGAAATTAGACAATGTTTTTCATAATTAAAATTCATATGCAAGTAATAATTGAGTGAAATTAAATTAATAATTTAAAGACAATATTCATAGAAAGCAAATATTAAACTCAACTGCAGGGAAGAGAGTTTTTTTGTTTTTACTATTGTTTTTATTATAAAAAAGTATGAAATTTAAAAAAAAAATAAATTGAAACTTGAAATAAACTGTTAAATGTAGGTAAAAAAAAATATTAAAATTTAGTTCTATTTTGAATATGTTCTTGAAAGTTCCTTGAATTCATGAAAGTGTCTGTGTTTAAACCCCCCTAATTTATCAGATACATAGATAAGTATGTACATAATAATTACATGTTTCCTACCTACATATGTACATACATACATAAGTTCAATTTTTCCCTTCTTATGAGTTTTATAAATTTCTTAATTTTTAAACTAAATTTCCTTAAAAAAATTTTTGTTGCAACAAGATTTTTTAAAGAATTTTATGATCAGTTTATGTTCGTAACATACATACATAAGTATGTACTTATGTATACATAAATTTAGGATTTTCTAAAAAAAATGTTTTCATTTCCGAATTTTACTTTAGAATCCCCAAAAAATAATTTTGTGGTATGTATAATAAAAAAAAATTTAAATCAAGGAATTTTGTATGTATCTACGGATATTGGTTAAAATTTTAGTTTTTTTTAGAAATACTTATTTTTTTAAATTATTCTTGAAGAATTTTATGACAAAAAAATTTTTCATTCCCGAATTTTATTTTAAAATTCCTCAACAATATTGCGCTATTAATAAAGAAATCAAGGTAAATTTTAGGTTTCTTAGTTTTTTTTAGAGGAAGTTATCAATAAAGGTTTTATTTAATATCTGGGTTACTTTTTAGGAAAATTTACGAATTGTTTATATCAGGAATTATTGTTAAATGACGAAGAATTTAATATTTCTTCTTTAAATATTTTATAATGGATTTCTAGGAAATTTTATTGAATTTTCAATCGATTTTATAAATTCCTAATTTCTTTTGAAACATTTGCTTAGAGAAAAATTTTGTTCTAAAAGGATACCTAAAAGCAAAAAAAAAAAAAAAATAATTCCTGTATTTTATTTAAAATTTCCAGAAATTCTTTTTTAAGGGATTGTTAAAAAATTGTTAAAATCATGGAATTTTACTTGTTTATTGATTAAATTTTAGTTTACTTTGTTTTTAAAGGAATATTTTTAAATTTTTAAAACCTGGAATTCTTGTTAAAGAAATATTAAATTTCTTTTAAATTTAATAGTTTTTATTAATTTCCATTTTCTTCGAAAATTTCCTTTGTACAAAATTTTGTTAAGCCAAGAATTTTTTAACAATTTTATGAAAAATTTACATTATTTGTTTTGTGTGAAGATTTTCTGAAATCCTGAAGTTTAAAATCACCCAATTTCCTAAATTCTGGGATCGTTCTCGTTCTACAACATTTTGTTAAGCCAAGAATTTTTAAAAAGTTTATGAAAAACTTACTTTCTTTCATTAAATATTAATATTTTGAGAAGTTTTTCTGAATTCCTAAACTTTATTTTAACATTGCCCAATATCCAAAAATCTGAGACTCTTGATAAATGACTGGGAATTAATAGTTTCTCTTTAAAATAATGAAATATTGAACTTTAAAAGAAAATTAGACACTTTGCAAAGATGTTATAAATTCCCAATTACTTTTCATAAATTGCCTCTGTTTTAAATTTTGTTCAAACAGGTTTTATTTAACGAAGTTTTTAAACAAATTAAATTTATATCAAAAAATTTTAGATTATTGAATTTTATTTTAAAATTCCCCCAGTTTTTTTTCAAATTTTTTTTTTAATATTAAATGTTTTTTTTTCGAAATTCCAAGATTTTAGTTGAGAAATTAAAAAGATTTTGTAAATTCCCATATACTTTTTAAAAATTTCCTTAGAGCCAAAACAATTTTTTTTGCTCCCGAATTTTATTTTAAAATTCTCAAAAAAAAATGTTTCGGGATTGCTGGGATCTTGCTAGAAATCAATAAAATTTAATAATTTAAAGTTACTTTTTAAATCCTTGGTTTTGCCCCTTTAATTTTCTTGGATTTTTGTGAGATGACTGGGAATTGTTTATTTTTAGTCAAAATACCTTCATAGATAAAAAGTTTTTAAGAGCTTTTAATATTTCCCAATTTCTTTTGAAAAATTCTCTTGGAGATAATTTTTGTAAGTTGTAAATTTATATTATAAAATATGTGATTTTTGCTAAAAAGTTTTTTAGTTCCCGAATTTTATTTTAAAATTCCAAAAATGTTTTTGCAGGATTGTTCAGAACTTGTCAAAAATCAATAAATTGTAGATGTTTTCTTGAATTTTTGAAATGTGTTTAACTTTATTTTTGAATTCTTGAATTCTTAGAAAAAAATGTCCAAATTTTATTTAAAAATTTCCAAATATTATTTTAAATTTCCGAATTTTATAGAGTAATTATTATTTCATAATCGAATTTTATTTCAAAATTCTTAAACTTTTTTTAAAATTTCCAGATTTTATTTTAAATTCTCTAAAGTTTATTTAAAAATTCTTAAATTTACTTTCAAATAATAAAAAAAAAAATTTAATTTAAAATTCTCAAAAAATTTCATTTAAAAAAATCGAAGAATTTTTTAAATTTTTGAAATCCAAAACTTATAATAATTTTTAAAAAATCTAGATTTGCTTTTAAATATTGAAAATTTCTTAATGTTTATTTCAAAATCTTTAAATTTCATATGGAATATTAAGGGAGCTGCTAGAAATGTTAAACCTTATTCTTCTTATTTTGCTTATTCTTCTAGCTAATTTTTAAATAACAACTGTCAGCAATTTATGAATTCTTCGACGAAAAAATACATACATACATAAATCCGCCCATAAATTTTATGCTAAATACCCAGAACTTTAACAGTTTATGACCTTGAGTAATTAAAAAGCAATTAGTTTTTAAAACCCATATGAACATTAACCAATATTTTAAGAACACATTCCAAAGTATGGTGACACCTTTACTTCGGCAAATTTTATAATCCCTAGTTAATCTTGTTTTTAAAACTATAAAATGTTTTATTAATATTTTATGACTTTCTTTAGAAATTTCTGCTTAGAAATTTAAGTAGCTACTAAAAGACATAGGCTAGGTATCGTTCTAGGTAGTGGAAATGAAAACAAAAGTACAATTTTGGAAAATATGGGTCAATAAGGTACAAACATTTTTTTTAGACAATAAAATTTCTTGTTTTGTGTGTGGTTTAAGCCTGGCCATAATAAATCATTAAAGAAATTCCGAAATCTAGTATGCAAATTTTTCGACTGTCCCAACCAACAAATTATTAATTTAATGATAGTTGAAATTTTTTATTGGCTTGTAGCAAAGTGACTCATATTCATTACAAAATCTTAAAAATATTTGAGATTTTACTGATATTCACATTTATGTGGTAATAGTAAAAACTTTTTTTAGATTTTAAAAATTTCCAATTACATACTTTCCAAAAATCCCCTATTACAAAAATTTAATAGAAATGAAAAAATAAATTTAAAATTTCCATTATTTTTGTTAGTTCCAAATTTTCAAACTAAAAATTACTTTTTTTAAACGGTATTACTTGGAATTCTTGTGAGTTTTCTGGGATTTTCAAAAATTTTCTGTGAATTTATAATTTTTGTAAAAAATAATAAATTTTTGTTTTCTAACAACATTTCTGTACTTTTTTCAAGATTGTACGAATTCCCATTTTCTTTGCAAAATTCCCCGTTTTACAAAAATGTCACCAAAAATTGTTTTGGATAAAATTTTGTGCAAAAGTAAACTTTGTTTTTCTAATTAATTTACAAACTCTAAATTTTCGTTTAAAAATTCACCTTATTTAAAACCCTGATATTATTGTTAGTTCTCTGGGATTTTCAAAAACTTCCTGAGAATTAATTATTTTTGTAGGAAATAATAAATTTAAGCTTTCTAACAACATTCCTGTACTTTTTTCAAGATTTTACTAATTCCCATTTCCGTTTCAAAAATCCCCTTCTTATAAAAAAAAAAAAAAATGTTTTTTGTTGCAAAAATAAACTAAATTTTTCTATTATCTTTGTAAATTCTAAATTTTTGGGTAAATTTCCCACTCTTTTAAATCCCGGCATTCTTGTTAGTTGTCTGAGATTTTCAAAAATTTCCTGAGAATTAATAATTTTTGTGGGAAATAATAAATTTCTTTATTTTAATTAGTTTCCTGTAACTTTTACAAGATTTTACAAATTCCCATTCACTTTTAAAAAATCCCTTTTTGTAGAATTTTAAGTTAAAAATTTGTTTTTATTTAATTTGCTTAGAAAAATTGTTTAATTTCATTGATTTCTTCTGGCTTATAACTAAATTCCAAGTTTTCTCTTTACTGGGATTGTTAAGGTATTGTTGTGTATCAATAATTTAGGAAATTTTGATTTTTTTTTTTTGTAATATGATGTTTATTTATTAAGTTTATAAATTTTTACAGTTTTTAATATAAGACAATAAAAAATCTCTTAATTTCCTTTTAGGGAGTTTGAAATAATTTCTGGGAATTAAATTTTGCTGTAAAAAACAATAAATTCTTGCTTTTTAAGTGAGCTGAAGATATGCCTTATGTTTCGATTCCTCAATCATACAAGTTAATTTTTCTCAGGTTTTTAAAAGAATTTTCCGTTTGCAAATCGATATATCTCGATTCCTAGACGTGACCCAGCTAAACGCCGGGACACGTATAACTTCTTTTTTACCGATATAACATTTCCCGTTTGTTTCATCCCATCCCGATCAATGACCCCACCATTTGTCTCACAGTGTTATTTGTGCTTTGAACAAAAAAACATAGCTGTACCACACAAGAATGATAAAAACAAGATTTCACAGAGCCCAAAAAAACCCTCATAAAAGACTCTTTTCTGACATTATCTACGAGCTCTTTCTGACGGATCATTTTCGAATGTAATGACCCTCTTTTCTGAAGGTTTTCGGAGCAATTATGATTGTTTTTGGGCTAATAAAGATCGTTAACGCTCCGAAAAAGGTGTCAGAAAAGACTCTTTTCGGACTCATATGGCTTGTTAGGAAATTTAAAAGAAATTTAAAGTTAAACTTTGTTGCCTTAAGATATTTAAAAAAAATATTTAAACTTAAGAAAAAACCCTGTATTACAGTGTTTTATTTAAGAAAAATCTTCAATAAATCTTTAAATATATTTAAAATCTGCAAAGTTTGCTGTTTACTTGAGTAAAAATGTTATTCTTCACTGTTTATTAACACCATGTTAAATCTCCCTGTTCAACAACAACAATAACAGTTACGTATTTATACTCAGCTTGTTTAACGGCGCCATGTTGGTTTGAGAGATGTTATAAGATGAGTGAGTACAGTACAGAGTGTGTGTGTTCTGTTTTGTTTACATTTTCTGTTCTGTTCTGGTGTATAATTAGTGTGTGTTTGTTTGGTTGTGCTTTTCTACAGCAGGAGAAATGTTATTTGGGTGTGTGTGTGTGTACAATGAATGTTTGTTGTGTGTGAGTAGGGTTTGTGTGTAGCTATGCGCGCGTTACTAAATGTATTTATCAGTATTTAAGAGTTTAATAAGTTTAAATATTATTGAGTTTTTATGGTATTAAGATAATTGAGAGTTTTAAAGAATTGTTAGAAAGAAAGAGTAAATTTTAAATTGAGTAAATTTGTTTATATAGAAATATAATGTTATTGTTGTTTTCTTTGTTTTTTTTTTGGAATTCAAAGAGAGTAAATTTGTTTTTTTGTAAGCATTTGTATGTAAATTGTGTTGTTGCTTTTAATTCCTTTTGGCGTTTTATTGTTTTCTATTCCTTTTACTGTTTATATTTATTGGCGCGCATCTATTGTAACGTTTCGCACATCATCATCATCTGGTTGTTTTGCTGCTGCTCTGCCCTCTGCTGCTGCTTGTAGTTGTGTTTATGTATGTGTGTTTATGTGTGGTGTGTGTTTTTTCATTATTACTGTTTAAGTGTGTGTATGAGTGTACGTTTGAGTTTATGTTGGGTTACTTTAGACAAATTCGCGTGGTTGTTAGGTCACTTAAACAGGACATTTAGTTTAGAATTAGACAGCGCGTGTTACAGAGCGGTTGGCATTTTAAAGCTTAAGCGCCTCTTCTTTTTTAACACTTTTTAGTTTTTTCCTTTAAAACAAAAATTAAAACAAATTTCGGCTTAAAAATTTTGGCTTCAAGATTAAACAATTATATTCTAAATTTTAGAATATAAAACACAATTTCGGACATTTTTCTTAAAAGAAAATTTTTAAGTTTAAAACAAAAGATTTATTATTTTAAGTTTTACAAAATACAACAATTTTTAAGTTCAAATTTTATGTTTACAAAAAAAAAAAAAACAAAAGAAAAATAGTGCAAAAGATATAAAAACAAAAAATCAAAATTCAAAATTTGTTAAACTTTTAAGTTACTTTCATTTATAAAATTTTTATTTGAAAAAAAACCTATGATTTGTAAAATTAACTTAAACGCGCGGTTTATTTAAAAACGCTAAACTACAAAAAAATGTGTAACAATTTATTTAAAACAAACAAAAAGAAATTAACAACAAAACTTTAAACAAATGGTAATTTAAAAAACAAATACAAAAAAGTGTTTAAATTTAATAACATCTCATTCAAAAAACAATAAATTGAGTGAATTTAACACAAAAAAAGAGAGCCCTAATATTAATAATTTAACAAACAAACCGTTGGAATTACTCTTCAAACTTTAAACCAAAATTAAAAAAAAGTGCTGTAAAGTAATGAAATAAAAATTAAGAAAAAATTTTAAAACAAAGTTGAGAATAATTGAAAATAACATTACAACTAATTGATTACAAATAAAATTATTTAAAAAATCAAAAAAATTTCTTTAAAAAAAACAATTAAAAAGTATTGAGTCTTTAAACATATAAAGAAATTTTCTAAAAAACAACAACATTTTCTTTAAAATTTCAAGGCCTCGAGTGTTTTTGTCTACAAATTACGTTAGTATTTGAGTAATTCTTAATTAATCCCGAAGTGTGTGTTTCTAAATTTCTTAAAAGAAATGTGTTTTATTTATCTACATATAAACCTTGTGAAAAATGGCTTCTAAATGCAGTTTTTCTTATACCTTCCTACCAGCAGATTTGAACAACCAACACTGAAAGCGATCATCTCAAAACCATTTGCCACAAGCACTCAAAGCAATTATCTTAAATCTATGTAGAATTTTATGGCCGCTATAGCCACAGAAATGGCGCCGTTACATACGGCAGAAACCCTAGCCGGTGTTTCTCCGTCGGCCTCCTCTCAGCCATTACCGGCCGGAGGACCAGGAACAGCTAATGCTAATACCAACAACAATAACAACAATTCCATCATAGATTCTACCCAAACACCAGAAACAGACGCCTCACAACAACACAATATAGGCTCTACTACATCAAATAATCAAACTAACAGCAATAATACCATTTCAGCGGCCGCTGATTCCTCGGATAATCAGCCGAGCACCCCTCAACCTCATGTCGCCAGTAATTCGGAACAAACTCAGCCACAACAACAGTTACAACCGCCTCCAACATTAAACCATCATCCTTATGCCAATCATCCTATATATGCCTCCCAGCAAACCTCTACTACCAGCTCCTCTAACTCACATCTAAATCAAATGTACTCCCATCACATATACTCGCCCTCCAGCATGGATTTGCAGCAGCAGCAACAACTGCAACAACCTTTAACACCAACACAACACACAGCCTACCCATCCTATCTAAATTCATACGAACAGTTTTACCAACAGCAACAACAGCAGCAGCAACAGAATCCCTCGCAATCCTCTAGCCACAACCAGAATCCCCAACAAATGGATTTCATTAACTCCAACTCGAATTCTATGTATTCAGGCTCGGAGTATAAACAGCAAACGGGAGTACGCTATCATCCTTATCTGCATACGCCCACCTCCGGCATACCCTCGGTAAATTCGCAGAATTCCAATTCGAATAATGCTCTGGATGCCAATGCGCAAGCAGCGCCGGCAGTTTCGACAGCCTCATCGTCAGTTATGAGTCCGCGTGTGGTAAGCTCCACCAGTCCTTCCTCTTCCAGCAATCAAATGCAGATTAGCGGTAGTGCCAGCAGCATAGGCAGCCTAAGTGCTGGCAATCCTAGCTCTCCTAATTCAGCTGGCTCTTCGCAATGCAAGAAATGCGGCATAATGTGCACCAGTGAGTCCGAATTACAGGAACATATAGCCAATGTGCATGGTGCCTCGCCCTATGGCAGCAGTGGTTATGCCAGTTCGCCCTATATTAAGGAGGAACTACAGCAACAAACTCCACCAGCCCAAACACAACAGCAACAACAACCTGCTAATCCAGCAGCAGCACCAGCAAACCAAACCGTTAATCCCGGTGAAATTTTGGATCTAGACTCTCAGAAAATGTTGTATCCTCCGGTAACTGGCTCCATGGCGGGCATGATGCAGCATCCTTCTCTAAACAGCACCGATCCTTTGCATGGCTTACACAGCATGCAGCAAAGGGCAGGCATGAACTCCTGGGATCAACAATCACAAGAAGGACTACCGCCTTATTTGCAACAGCAACAACAAACTCCCACAGAATCCAAAACTCTTCCCCAACACTCACCCTACTACCAACAATCACCCAAACAGTCGCCCTATCATGTCTCCAACAGCTCAAATAGTCTGAAAGCGGAATATCATCCTTTAATAAAGAATGAATATCCGCCGGATACCCAGCAATATCTAACAGACAAATCATTTGATCCTACACAGCCGCAGCAGCAGCAAATGATGCCCCCAGCCGTGTCCTCGAGTCCGGCGGAATTTCCCTCCACCACCACGGGAGGTCCCCAGGAGAATGTTGCTCAAAGTGCTAACAACACTCAACAGTTTCGTACTGCCAACTTTGAGCCACCCTCATCGAGTTCGGCCACCATTACTACGGGTCCCTTAAGCGGCAAAGCAGCCAACTGGAAGTCTAATGAGGCCAGACGACCCAAGACTTACAACTGCACTGCCTGCAACAAATGGTTTACCAGCTCAGGTCATTTGAAAAGACACTACAATACAACTTTGCATAAAAATGCTGTCAAGTCCAGTGGTCAACCCGATCCTGCCACTTTACCCATATCGGTACACCATCATCCTGCTAGAGATCCCACTGGCAAGTCCAGCAGAAGAGCTGCTGCCGCCGCCGCCGCTGCAGCCAACCAACAGCAGCAGCAGGCACCAAATCCGGTACAGCCTCCCGAACCTCCAAATAGTCCGCAGGATTATGGCGGGCCCCAGGTGGCAGCTGCTGGTTTAACGCCTTTGTCACACTATGGTGCAACACCTTCGCCCAACAGCATGTATCAACAGCAGCAGCAGCAACAACAGCAGTATCAGCACAACCAATACATAACGCAAGTTCAGTCAACGACAAACGCTTCACCACAGCATGCTTCCACGATGGCGGGTCTAGCGCCCTCCAGCCATCATCTAAATCAACAGCAGCAATTACTAAACCAACAACAACAACAAACCGTAATGAACGGTCACCCAAACGCGTTAGCAGGCCCCTCCGTCCCACCAACTCAATATCAAACGCCAATGCCGTCCTCCCAAATGAGGGGCCTGCTGAACTCAACACTCACAACACCCATAACAACAGCCACAATGCATATAATAAAGATCGAACACTTGGAGGCGGCAACCATGGATCTGCACAAGCAACAACAGGAGGAAATCTACACAACGGATCCGGAAGAGGAGGAGGAGGTGGCAGAGTTGGGCTACCTCACGAGAGTGCAAGTGAAGCAGGAATACAAGGAGACGGTGGCACACAGCATCATGTACTCGCCAAAGTCCGACATGGAATTGCTGGCGGAGGAACAGCAGCATCAGCTGGCATCGCCACCCCAGCAGCAGCAGCACTTGGAAGTGGGGGCTCGCAGGGAAGTGGATCCCAGTGTGGAACTCCACCCCACCACCAGCAGCCAGCTAACCACCCTCAATCAAATCCAGCACTATCAGCTGGACCAGCAGCAGGCGGACACGGAGCGTCACTATCACAACACCACGCCCAGCAACAACATGCTGGACCACTCGCCCCTTATTATCTCCCACCAACAATACCAGGAGCATCTGCAGCAGCAGCAGCTGCTGCCGGCACACCAACTGGCAGCTCAGGACACCTATACGCTCACGCAAACCCCGCCGCCGCAGCTGCAGCAGCAGCAGCCGCCTCTTCACAATATAATGGATCAACAGCCTTACATCAACATGCCTTTGGCTATCAACACGCAGCAGCCGCCCAACAATATGCTGCAGCTGCAGCAGCCGGATACTATCATCCCCACCACCACCACCCCCACCAATACGGTCAATATGCTGGTGCCCAGCCACCACATGCCGCTGCCGCCGCAGCAGCATACGGAGCTGCAGCCGCTAGTCAATACGCAGCAGCAGCCGTTGGACACAATCAATACCAATACCCCGCACATGCTGCCGTCGCACATCACCACCAGCAACATCACCAACATGGCATCGTACCCCCAACAGCCACAACCGGGCTCGGAACCGCCACCGCTGGACCACACGCAGACCTATCCTCACACTATTATTGGTAATGCTGAGCTCATGACCATGGATGCCTATGGCAATCTATACTCCACTAATGACCAGCATCAACAGGTAATACAGACTAGTGATGGGCAATTGGTGCAATTGATATCGACAGGACCGACCACTTTGTATACCACTAGTCAAGCCTACAACTATATGGCTCAGAGATCACCCCAGGAAGGAGATCTACCGCCCATGACTCAACATTATCAACAGGAGCCTACTACCGTAATCGTTTCACCACCTGCCGGCACCTACTCACCCTCAAATTCACCCTCAAATTCCGACAGCAACTTCTCCGATCGGGAATACAAAGTTTCCTATACCGAGGAGTACATGAACAACAATTTCAATGAGGAACCGCCGCAACAGCAACATCAGCAGCAAACCTTAGTGGAACTACACTCTAATCGCAGGACTAATGAAACTGTTTTAGTAACCAGCACGTCCAACACCACCATCCCCTCCACAACCGCCTCCAACAAACGTAAACGTAATCCCAGCACTTCCAGTTCTGTAGGAGCCAATAGCACCGTTTTACCCAGTGGCCGCATAAAGTGTCTGCCCTGCGACAAGGAATTCACCAAAATCTGCTACCTCACACAACACAACAAATGTTTCCATTCCGGTGAGTATCCTTTTCGTTGTCAAAAATGCGGCAAACGCTATCAATGTGAAGATCTCTACATTACCCATCTGGGCAAACATAAAACCACCGACAAAGCCCACAAATGCACCATTTGTCCCAAACAATTCCATCACAAAACCGACCTGCGTCGCCACATCGAAGCCATACACACCGGCAACAAGCAACATGCCTGTGACATTTGCGAAAAGAGCTTCTGCCGCAAAGATCACTTGCGCAAGCATCTCGAGACCCACAATCGTCCGCGTATAGTGGGTAAAAAAGCCAACAAGAGAGCCAACAATTCTAGTAGTAATTTAGCCAAAGCTAATAAAAAATCCAAAGATTCCATCGACAACACTGTGTTAGGAAATATCCCACAACTACCTGCCAATAGTCCCAGTGCATTAGCACCCGAACAAACCAACTCGTTGACCTCAATGACAGACCATTTAAATGAGGGAAATTCTTTTAGTTCGCCTCCCCCCTCCTCACAATCACCACTCATACAGTTTGTCGAGGATGTGTCAGACGAAGAAAAGGATTCGTCAGAAGACGACTTGGATGATTATAATTGTAATCGCTTGAACGAAGAGTATCTGTCCATCAACGATTACGAAAATCGAGTCAATGAAATTAATGATGAAAATCAGACACAATATGTGATAGGGAACAATAAGCAAGTGTATCAGATCATAGAATTGCCCATATATTAGGGATAGAGTGTAAGAAAGAGAGGGAGATTGAGTGAGAGTGTGCGAAGAGGAATTTCTAAGAGTTTTAGGGCAGGGAGAAAGTTTTAGTTTGAGTTGGAAATTAAAGGTGAGCAGAAGAGTAAATTGTTGTTAAATTGACAATTTTCTAAAAGCCAAAACACGTTGTGAAATAACTTTTTTGTCCTTCGAATGATTGCAAGAGATTGAGGAAGAGAATTCTGCAAGAGACAGAGTAAGAGATTTCTTCGCTCAAAATGGTTTGAAAGAACTTTCTCAATCCCTCAAGAGATTGAGGAAGAGATTTCTTTATCCAGACTGAAAAGAAATTAAAAAGAATGTCATTATGGAGTTCTATTTGTTTTCTTGCAAAGCAGAAAGAGAAGCTGGCGAAGGACAAACGTCTAAGCATTAGGAGAGCTTTATTTGTTCATTAAAAGAACTTGGTGAAATGAAGTCAATTATTTGTTAAACTTTAGGCTTAAGGTTTGGCTAATCTAGAACTTCTTCAATAAAGAGACTTCTGTACTCGGATAGTTTAAACGTTAAAGCAACAAGAGAGAGAGAGAGAGAGAGAAGGGGATAGAAAGCATTATTGTATTTCTTTCGCAGTTAAGTTATTTAATTTTTCTATTTAAAACTGAGGCCAAATTACCGCATTCGATATCGAGTAAAATTGATCGTAATTTTCTTATTTGAGATTATGGCATTAGATATCGAGCAAGAAATTTAGTACATTTTATCATAATTTCGATATCGAAATTATTTTTCGATACGTTAGCTCATTCGATCACGAATGCGGTAATTTGGCCCCTGATTTTTGAATTAAAAAAGTTTTAAATGGAAAAATTTTAAATTGTTTCTGAAAATTTTAGAATTTTTAAATGTAATTAGAATTTTGTTTTGTGAAAATTTCTAAAATTTATTTTACAGAAGAGAAGAGTTTTTTTGAAAATTCACATAAAAAATTTTTAAAAATTTAGTTTTAAAAATTTTGAAATTCAAAAAAAATTTTTAAATTTTCTAAAAACGTTTTTCACACTTTAATAATATATGCTGAAATTTAAAAAAAAAATTATAATTGAAATTTTAAAAATTTACAAAATCAAAAATTTTGAGAATTTAATTAAAAAATTCTGAAATTTGCTAAATATTTTATTTAAAAAAAATATAAATGTTTTGAACATTTTAAAAAAATTTTCCAAATTTTAAGAAAATTAAATAAAAAAACTTCAAAATTTTGAAAATATTGTAAATTAAAATTTTTGCAAAACGTTTAAATTTGAAAATATTGTAATTTAAAAATATATTTTGCAAAACGTTTAAATTTCAATAATAAATTCTGAAATTTACAAACATTTTAAAAAAATGTTGAAAAAGTCCAAAAAAAGAAATTGAAAAATTTCGAAAAAAGTTTTTAAAATTTTGAAATTCAAAAACAAATTTTATATTTTCTAAAAACGTTTTGAGAATTGAAATAAAAAATTCAGAAATTTATGTAATTTTTTATGAAATATTTGAAAATTTAAAAAAAATACTAAAATTTTGAAAATTTTAAAAAAGTTTTTTCAAAATTTAGAAAATAAAAAAACTTTTAAAAATGTTGAAAATTTGTAAGAGTTGAAAATTTCGTAATTTAAAAATATATTTTGCAAAACGTTTAAATTTAAATAGAGAATTCTAAAAATTTTAAAAGTTAAAGAAAAAAGAAATTGAAAAATTTCAAAAGTTTAAAAAAGTTTTTGAAATTTAAAATTTTCTGAAAAATTGAAATTTAAAGAAAATTCTTGATTTAACAACACTTTACTTTATAAATTAAACCAATTTTTTTAACTTTAACAAAAAGACACCTTTAATTCCAAAACTTAAGACCTGCTCCCTGGCAAAAAAGAAAAGACCTACAAACACAATGGTTAGTTGTTAATTGATTAAAAGGAGACAAACGAACATATTTTTTATAGTGATACCAAATCTTAAATTATGTCAGGAATTAGTGTTAAAACTAAAAATAAAATACATTTAATTATTATTTTTAATTTAAATTAGTTTTATTTTTAGTTTTTTTTTATTTTTAGTTTTTTTTTTATTTTTATATAATTTTGTGTCATATTATAATTAGTATTTTTTTTTAAAATATTTGTTATTAGTATTTTAAGTAAAAAAAAACAAACAAAATACAAATAAAAAGCCTACACTGTTTGCCACACTATTCCACTAGACGTATATAAATTTAATATAATATAATTTGATTTGCTTTTAATATGTTCTTATTTTAACCCTAAAAAATACTCCTCAGTCTTTCCCTTATAAACAAAAAATTTGTGTAATTTAAGGAAACACAGATTTACTAAATTGTTTAAAGTTCTATGAACTTGCTTTATTTTCTTTCTTAACTTTAAGTACATACATACGTTTATTTTTTATTTTATAAAATTATATATCTTATTTTTTAAACTTTCATTTAATTTTTTTTTTAAATTTTTGTAAAAAGTAATATTTTTTATAATTTCTTTTAGTGTCTTATAATTTTATAAGGCCGCGTTTTCACTATGTCATTTTTATTGTCAAATTGCCAACAATTTGGACATTTTGACAACAAAAATTAAATAGTGAAAACCAAGCATAATATAAAAAACAAACAAAATTTTAATATAAATCAAACGTTTTTTAAACATTAGTTTAAAAAACAAATATTTTAACAATATTAAAAAAAATGTAAAAAAAAATAAATTATTATTTTGTTTTAAAACCAAAATTCTTTACACGTGTTTTATTTTTGTATGATTTTTTATAATTTCGTTTTAATTTTTGTTTTAGCACTGACCAAAGAACTGACTAAAAATTGTGGTAATTGTTTCTGCAAAAATTTGTCTGTAATGAAAAATTTTGCTAGCAGCTTTTTATTAGATTTATGTTTTATGGAATCACATCAATTCATTTTATATACTCCTAAAATTTCTTTCCAATCTAATCAAAATTAGAGCCAAGAGAGCAAAAACTCCCGAAGAAGATTTTTATAAAATTTCCTGAAAATTGTTTCCCCACCAAATCATTTGCAGTAAAAAATTTTCCAAGAAAATTTTTTTTAAGGACACTTAAGAGTATAACCTCCTAAATTTTTATTAAAATTCAACAGCAGAAACTCATAAAAAAGATTTTTGAAAAATCTGAAAATTGTTTGTCTCCCCCAAAAGTCTTTTGTACTTCAAAATTTTGCAATATGTCTTTAACTAAATTCATAGTATATAGATTAGCAATGCTTCTTTCGTTCAAAACTATGGCCCATAGTGCAAAAAATATAAATGAGAAATTTTTAAACATTTCTTAAACATTTGGAAAATTGTTTTCGCCAAAAATCGTTTATAGTGGAAAATTTTGCAAGAAGTCTTTTAATAAATTCATTATTAATGATTTAACAATACTTAAGAGAACAACAGGACAAAATTTTATTTAAATCTGAAGAAAATTATAATCCACAGTGCAAAAATTATAAAGGAAAACTTAAAAAAAATACTCTATTTAAAATCTCTTCTATGATTTTTGCACCGTGGTTCATAATTTTGTTCAGATTTAAAGGAAATTTTGGGAGGTTGTTTTCCTAAGTATTGTTAATTCATTAATAGTGAATTAGTTAAAAGACTTCTTGTAAAATATTCCACTACAAACGATTTTTCGGAAAACAATTTTCAAAATTTGTAAGATTTTATTTTTTTTTAATAAAAATACTCACTTTAGAAATTGTAATTATTGAAACATTTTGTTCCAAGTGATTAATTAGTGGTTCAATAATATTACGGAGAACAACGTCCTAAAGTTTCATTAAAATCTAAACAAAATTATGGCCTATACAGCAAAAACAAAAAAGCAGTATTTTTAAAAATTACAAAAAAATCAATTGTTGCTTCATAAAATCTTTAGAAAAAAATTTTGCTTAAAGTCTTTAACTAAATTTGTTAGATATGGCTTAATTACACTTTAGAGTACAACTTAATAAAATTATGGCCAACACAGCAAAAACTTATAGATTGAAATCTGTAGATATTTCTTATTGAAAGTGATCACTGAAAATTTTTAAAATTCTTTTTTATTGAAAAATTTTGCAAGAATTTTTTATTTAAATATATTATCAGTAAATTAACAACTACTAAGAGTAGCAAATTCTAAAATTTCATTAAAATTTAAACAAAATTAGGGCCTATTATAGTCAAAAACTAGGGAAGGTTTTATAGAATTTTCATTTTAAATTTTTTCTGGAAATTTAAAAATTTTACTTTAGAATTATAAAAAAATAATTATATATGCTTAACTGATTTTTTAAGGAATATTCTCTTAATGTTTAATTTACATCGCGAGCGAATTTTGAACTACTAGTTAAACTAATTGAAGAAGATGTTTCTAAATTGTGCCTTGAAATTTTCTGTTCAGTGTGTTTCCATTGCCTGTAAATATTTGTTCCACAACTAGGCCCACATTTTCAATTTATAGTTTGAAAATTGCTAAAAGAATATTCTCTCAAATTTTTATTTAAATTTAGAGTAAATTGTAAAATTGACTGCAAAACCAAAAACGTTGTTTTTTGAAAATATTCATAAGAAATTTGGTTCATTAACTTTTAAGATTATTTAAAAATTGTGTTCTAGTAATTGCAACAGATCAGTGAGTTATAGATTTAAGAGTTTTTTAAGAATATTCTCTTAAAATTCCATTTAAGTTGAGAGAAATTTATAAGCTTTAGTGTGCAAACCAAAAAAGTTGTTTTTTTTTAAATATTTATAAGATAATTTTTGCATTAATTTTTGTGTTTACTGAAAATTTTTGTTTTAAAACTAGAAAATAGTTTGTGCGTAATAGATTTAGGACTCTTTTTAGAATATTCTCTTAAAATTTCAGTTAAATCGCGAGCGAATTGTGGGCTACAGACTAAAAACTGAAAAAGTTGTTTTTGAAAAAATTTCATTGTGAAAACTTGTTCGGGAATTTTGCCAAATTGTGAAAACTTTAGTTCTAGAACTAGAAAAGAATTTGTATGTAATAGATCTAGGACTCTTTTAGGAATATTCTCTCAAATTTTCATTTCAATCGTGAGCGACTAATAACTAAAAAAGTTGTTTTTGAAAAAATTTCATGTGAAAAGTTGTTCGGGAATTTTGCCAATTTGTAAAGAATTTTGCTGTAGATTTATAAAAATATTTAAAATTTATGAATTTGCGATTCTTTCAAGAATTCGCTCTTAAAATTTCTTTGTATGTGGAAACAAATTGCAAACTAAAGATTTAAAATTTATGAAGGTGTTTTTTTTTTAATTTCTACTAGAAAATTTGTTTAATAATTTTATCCTTTAGTGAAACTTTTTGTTCTAGAACTGAAACTAAAATTACGATTTATAGGTTTAAAACTTTTTAGAGAATACTCTCTAAAATTTTTATTTAAATCGACAGCAAATTGTGAATTTCAGACTAAAAACTATAGAAGGTGATTTTTGAAAAGGTTGATATGAAAAGTTTTTAAGAATTTAAACAATATCCCAAAAATTTTGTTTTACAACATAAAATGATAATTATCTAATAGAATCAACACTCTCCAGAGATTAAGTTCTCGAATTTTTATGTGAATCGTGAGCAAATTGTGAATTTTAGACTGCGAAAAGTTGTTTTGGAACTTGGACAATATCTTGAAAATTTTGTGTTGCAACATAAAATAAGGTTTAATTTATAGAATCGGGACTCTTTGAAGATTATGTTTTCGAATTTTTTTTTTTGAATCGTGAGCAAATTGCGAATTTTAGACTAAAAACTAAAGAAGGTGTTTTTTGAACTGGTTCATGTGAAGAATTGTTTTAGAATTTGAACAATATTTCATAAGATATTTGTTTGTTTTGCCACATAAAATGTTAATGGATTTATAGAATCGTGACTCTTTGGAGATTATATTCTCGAATTTTTATTTGAATCGTGAGAAAATTGTGTATTTTAGACTAAAAACTAAAGAAGATGTTTTTGGAAAAGCTTCGTGCCAAAAGTTGTTTCAGAATGCGATTTCTCCAAATTTTTTTTTTGACAAATTGTTTGTTTTAGAACTAGAAATGTTTATGCATTTAGATTAGTTTAGGGAATGTTCTCTCAAAATTTTATTTAAATCAGTAAAGGATTGTAAATTTTAGAACAAAAACTAGAGAAGGTATTTTTAGAATTTTTATATGAAAAGTTGTTTTGGAATTTCGGCAATTTCTGAAATTTTTTATTTCTGAGTTGTAAAATATTTTATGATTTCTGGATTTAGTTTAGTTTAAAGTGTGTCCTTTCAAAATTTCATTTAAATCTATAAAGAATTGAAAATTTTAGAACTAAAACTAGAGAAGGTGTTTTTAGAATGTCCCACTGAAAAGTTGTTGGGGAATTTAGCAATTTCTGAAAATTTCTGTTTCTGAGTTGTAATAAAATTTTAGATAATTAGATGTAATAAATCTTAATAGACAATCTGCTTTATTTTTTTTTTGAAACTAGCAAAATACTCGTATGTAAATTTTATAGCAAATTTAAGGAAGGTGTTTTTTTAGATTTTATATTATTTCAATTACTATTCTTACTGACAATCAATCTTGTGTTAGCAATTAGCTCTTGCTGATGTTCACAAGTTTTGTTGTTTTTGTTTGATCACAAAACTAAAACAATTTCCTAATTTCACATTTTTTATCAAGATCAAATATAACTGCTTTACAATTGATCACCAAGGTCTTAGTTTCTTCTTTATATAGGTACCATACTTTGAGATTTCGAAACCAAATACAAAAAAAAAAACAAAAACCAACAACTTTTTCTTTCAGGAGGAAGATTTTTGTATAGAATATTAAGAATATAGTAAAATAAGGCCTCATATGGGGATGTTTTAAAATTCGTTATAGATACTGATACATTCACATACACTTAGGTTTTATTTTTCTTTTTTAAAATTACACAGATACCAACAATTTTTTAATATAACTATCATAACATTAGTTTGTTGTTGTTGTTTTTGTTTTATTGTTTTGTGAAAAAACCAACAACAACAACAACCACTACTTATATTCTATAGTTTCTTTATAAAACAGAAAACGTATTTATAATGTATTCAATATTTGTGAGTTTCTATAGATGTATGTATGTATGTATGTATGTATGTACAGAGATGCCAGTTAAGGGGGAACACACAGGAGAAATTGGGAATTAAATATTAAACTAGAGAATACTTTAAAGATTTTTGCATACATAAATCTTAAAACTTTTACTAGTTCTAGAACAAACATTTTCAGAAAATACAAGAATTTAGGCACAAAAATTTCTAGCGAAAATTCTAAAATATAGACAGCTGTAATTTTTTGGTAAGAAACGCTCCTGATTACAAAGAAATTTACCAGGAATCTTCTAAAAAGACTCAGAAATCAATAAATTATATTTTTGATTTTAATTCAGAAATAAAATTTTTCAGAAATACACAAAATTCGTAAACAACTTTTCGCAGAAAATTTAACAAAACCCTTCTTTGCTTTTTAGACTAAAATTTACAATTTGCTCTTGATTTAAATGAAATTTTGAAAGAATACTCTCAAAAGACTCGGGAATCTACAAATCATATTTTTGTTTTTTATTCTGAAATAAAATTTTTCAGAAATTAACAAAATTCCTTAACAACTTTTCGCAGAAAATTTAACAAAACCCTTCTTTGGTTTTTAGACTAAAATTTACAATTTACAATCGATTTAAATGAAATTTTCAGAGAATACTTTCAAAAGACTCAGGAATCTACAAATCATATTTTTGTTTTTAATTCTGAAATAAAATTTTTCAGAAATTAACAAAATTCCTTAACAACTTTTCGCAGAAAATTTAACAAAACCCTTCTTTGGTTTTTAGACTAAAATTTACAATTTACACTCGATTTAAATGAAATTTTCAGAGAATACTCTCAAAAGACTCGGGAATCTACAAATCATATTTTTGTTTTTAATTCTGAAATAAAATTTTTCAGAAATTAACAAAATTCCTTAACAACTTTTCACAGAAAATTTAACAAAACCCAAAGGGGGGTTTTTAGACTAAAATTTACAATTTTCTCTCGATTTAACTAAAATTTCGAAAGTTACTTCTCTAAGGAGTCTTAAATCCATAAATCATAAATTAGTTTCTAATTGTAGAACAAACATTTTCAGTAACTGCAATTTATCAGAAGAACTTTTCGCGAAAAAATTCTGAAAAATACTTTTTCAAGTTTTTAGTCTGTAGTTTACAATTTGCTTTGAATTTAAATAAAATTTTAATAAAATAAAATTTAGACAATAAATTTTATTACAGCTCTGAAACAAAATTTTTTACAATTTAGCAAAATTCCAGAACAATTTTTTTTTAACGGAAATATTGAAATTTCCAAACTTTAGAGGGATGTTTTGTATGCAATGAATAAAATATAATACGGCATCTCTCTTGATTATTACTAAGCCATTTCATAACGACGGACAGACAGACTGACAGAAATGATACTAACAACATTTAATACCAAACAAACAAAACAAAAAGACAGTTGTTGCGCACAATCAACAGAATTTCTTTTGTGCGAGAAAATGCAAGAGTGTGTGAGTTTTAATATTTAACATGTGTATACAGGCCTGCAAGATCTTCTCTCATACATACTCGTACACTGTCATATTCTTGCCAGGAATAAAATCGTAAAAGAAAAACCGGTTTTTTTCTTAAATAAACAACACAGCAACAAAATTGAATAATAGCTGTTGTCGTCTTCGGAAATTTTCGGCAATATTTATGCTATTAAAAGGAGCCTGGTGTTGTTGTTTTTGGCTTGATTTCATTAGTATGAGAGTGTGTGTGTTTTACTTGTTGTTTTGTTTTGTAAGCAGGAGTGTGTATTTGAGCATTTTAACATTTTAAGGTGGTTGTTTGTTTTTTATACATACGAGTATGCATGTATATATTTCGTTGTGCGTGTGTGTTAGTATATGAGTGTTAAGAAATCCAGGTAAAAATTTTGAATTTTTATATTGTATTCATTTCTTTATTTGTTGGTTAGTTGGTTTCTTAAGGTCTTCTTCATTTCTATTTATTTATTTATTTATTTGTGTGTGTTGTTTTTATTGTTGGCCTGCTCTTTTAATGTTTTCTTTCCTTTTTGCCAGAATCTTCGTGATCTTCACTAAACTGAAATGTTTAAAAGCAAGATTCTTGTGTTTTTTAAGAAAAATTAAAAAAAAGTTGAGAATTTACAAAAAATTTCAAAAATCCAGCTCAAATTACTTAATTTCTTACTTTAATTTCTTTAAATTCTAACTTTTAAAAAAAGTAGCATTTTTTGAAAACTTTAAAATAAAAAAAAATATTTTTTTGTTTAAAGTCCTATATTCTTAATAATTATGTAAAAATTACAAAAAAATTCACCAAAAAAAGCTTTTTTTAAAAAAAGTAGTACATATTTTGTCAAAAAAAGCAAAATTATTTGAAAACTCTAAAATTTCTATTTAATGGCTAAATTGTCTAGAAATTATAAAAAAAAACTTAAAATTTAAATTAAAAAAGTATTTCCTGTAAAAATCTAAAAACTCTAAAATTTCTAGAAAAAACAATAGCCTTAAAGCCATATTAAGCTGCTAAATGGTTTAGAAATTCTTAAAATTAAAACTTTAAGAAAAGTGGTATTTTGTAAAAAAGTAGTATTTTTCAAAAATTTAAAATTTCTAAAAAAAAATTGTTTTAAAGTCCTATTTAGCTGCTAAATTGTTTAGAAATTATAAAAAAAACTTAAAATTTAAATTTTAAAAAAAGTAGTACATATTATGGTAAAAATGTAGTATTTCAAGAAAATTGTAATTTTTGCTTAATTTAAAGTTATATTAACTAAAAATTACTAAAGTTTCCAAAAAAAAAAAACTTTGTTTAAGAAAGTAGTATTTTGTAAAAAATATTAGCTAAAAAAAACCCTGGGTTAAAAATTCTAAACAGTTTTAAAATGTTTACTTTATAAAAGTAGTATTTTCTGGAAAAAGGTAGTATTTTACTAAAATTGCCACTGTTTCCCCAAATAACCTTAGCTTTTACAAAACCTTGACTTTCATTATTTAGTTATGCTTTCCTTGCTCCAAAAAAGTTTCATTTCTTAGCTGCTTTTAAAATGACGTTTAAATTTTGTATTTATCTTAACATGCATTCAGTTTTTTTTTAATTTTTATGTTGTATTCCTTAAACTAACAGTGATTCATAGTTTTGAATGTAGTTGTTGTCTTCTTAAAAAGAAATTTGTTTGAATTCTGTATCAAAAAAGCAGCAACAACAAAAACATAAGCAAATGCAAAGTTTTAAAAGTTAAACAGGACCAACTCAAAAAATTATTAAAAAAAAAGATACTTTTTGCAGTGTCAAATTTTGAGAAATTTTTGTTAATTTGTTTTTAAAATAATGTTTTAAGATAAAAATCTCAACTTTTTTCCAAATACTACTTGTTTCAAAAAAGTAGTAAAAATAATACTATTTTAAAAATGTAGTAAAACTCAATAAAATTAAGCACAAAAGCAACTTTAAGCCTAAGTTTCTTGATTTTATATAAAATTTTGCGTATTTTTTGCAAATTAACAATTTCGTAAAAAAGTAGTAGAAATTCTACTATTTTAAAAAGTTTTTAATTTTGTTAAAATTATTATTAAAACCGATTAAAACATTAAAATTTAATTTAAAGCAAAATTTAGAGAAATTAAAAAAGTAGTAGAAATACTACTTTTAAACCACAAGTAAATTTGGCTAAAATTATTTGTTTTAATAAAATTAAATAAAATATAAACAAATCTTACATTTTAGAAGTACTGATATTTTAATATGTTTTTATTTTGCTTAAATTAGCATTACAATCAATTAAAAACATTAAAAATTAAATCTAAAGAAAAAAAGTACAAAATATAATTTTTATTATTTAGGGCAAAATTTTTTGAAATTGTTGTAAATACTAACTTTTTACAATAACTAGTAGAACTACTAATTTTTTAAAAAATAGTAAATATCGATAAAATTGTGTTTTAAACTAATAAATAGCTATAATTTCATGATTTAGCGCAAAATATTTCTAAATACCCCCTTAAAAAAAAGTAGTAGAAATACTACTATTTTAAAAAGTTGTAAATATCTATACAATTATGAATAAAATTAATTAATAGATTAAATTTCATTATTTAGCTTAAAATTTTGTGAAAAAACACCTGTTTTAAAAAAGGTGGTAGAACTACTTTCTTTTTAAAAAGTAGTAAGTCTAGTTAAAATTATATATTGAACTAACAAATAGTTTAAAATTAATGATTTCCCAGAAAATTTTGTTAAAGTTTTTAAAAACTCTCTTTTTAAAAAAGGTAGTAGGTAGGTAGTAAAAGGTATAACTAGAAATACTATTTTTTAAAAAAGGCTGTAGAAATAATACTTATTTAAAAACTTGTAAATTTGGCTAAAATTATGTATTAAACTAATAAATAGGTAAAATTTAATGATTTAGCCAAACATTTTGTGAAATTGGTTAAAAACTTCCTTTTTAAAAAAGGTAGTAGAAATACTACTGTTTTAAAAACTTGTAAATTTGGCTAAAATTATGTATTAAACTAGGTAAAATTTAATGATTTAGCCAAACATTTTGTGAAATTGGTTAAAAACTTCCTTTTTAAAAAAGGTAGTAGAAATACTACTGTTTTAAAAACTTGTAAATTTGGCTAAAATTATGTATTAAACTAGGTTAAATTTAATGATTTAGCCAAACATTTTGTGAAATTGGTTAAAAACTTTCTTTTTAAAAAAGGTAGTAGAAATACTACTTATTAAAAAATTTCCAAATTTGGCTAAACTTATTTATAAAATTAATTAAGAACTCAATTTTCTTGCTATAAGAGAAAATAACATGTTTGTAAAAAAATTTTTAAATTTTGTGTAAAATTATATTTAAAAACAATTAAACTAACAAAATTAATATAAAATTTTTTACAAATCTTTTAGTTTTCCAAAAAATACTAAATTTTTAAAAATAAGTTTTAAGAAGTTTTTATTTCAATTTGTTATAAAACTAGTTTTTTCATATGTATGTATGTATTTTGTTGGTCACATTATTTCCTGTGATTTTGTGTTTGAGTCCCTGGTTTTAAAATCCCAGAGTTTATAGCAAGACTGTCGCTTGTGTCTGTGTTATTTTAACCATATTTATTCCACTATATGACCATGATTTTATATAATTTAAACGACATGACTATTTTCCTGTGTGTATTTGTAAGACAATACATATATACTTATTTTTTAAATATGTACATAAAAACAAAAAATAAATAAATATATATTGTTGTAGATTTGTTTTGTCTTTCACAAACATCTCTTCCTCTTTTAAGAGTTCTTCTGCTTTACTAACAAAAATCTTGGTTTGTTGTTGTCCGGTTCATCTGTTCCATTTACTATTATAAATGGATTTTTTTGTTGGTTTCCGTTTTTGTGTTTAAAAACAGAACATACGTACGTTTTTTATATCATATAACTTTTTGTATAAAGAAATTTCTATCAATCTTTTAGTATTTGTTTTTTTTTTTTTGTTTAGAGACAACAAAAGGATTTAACTGTTGTTTGTTGAGAGGTTTTATAGGATGTATTAATGATATACTTTGTTATTTAGAGAAATTCAATCAAGATCAAGAATGACAGTCCTTATAAGAAAGAGATAATTTTCAATTGTTTAACTTAAGCTTAGCTATCCTAACTTACACTTAGTTTATATAAATCTAAATCTAGTTTAAAAGCAAGTTTATTTGTGCCTCTAATAGGGTATAAGTATAGCCTTAAACCTGCTTTATGTAAAGTTTAAAATCTGAACTAAGTAGGAGGCCTAAAAGCTGCTTTAAATAAACTTGGTTTAAAAAAATCTAGTTTAAATAAAACTGGTTTAAATAAATCTGGTTTAAATTAATCTGGTTTAAATAAATTTAGTTTAAATAAATCTGGTTTAAATTAACCTGGTTTAAATAAATCTAGTTTAAATAAATCTAGTTTAAATAAATCTGGTTTAAATAAATCTAGTTTAAATAAATCTGGTTTAAATAAATCTGGTTTAAATAAATCTAGTTTAAATAAAACTGGTTTAAATAAATCTGGTTTAAATTAATCTGGTTTAAATAAATTTAGTTTAAATAAATCTGGTTTAAATTAACCTGGTTTAAATAAATCTAGTTTAAATAAATCTAGTTTAAATAAATCTGGTTTAAATAAATCTAGTTTAAATAAATCTAGTTTAAATAAATTTAGTTTAAATAAATCTGGTTTAAATTAACCTGGTTTAAATAAATCTAGTTTAAATAAATCTAGTTTAAATAAATCTGGTTTAAATAAATCTAGTTTAAATAAATCTGGTTTAAATAAATCTGGTTTAAATAAATCTAGTTTAAATAAAACTGGTTTAAATAAATCTGGTTTAAATTAATCTGGTTTAAATAAATTTAGTTTAAATAAATCTGGTTTAAATTAACCTGGTTTAAATAAATCTAGTTTAAATAAATCTAGTTTAAATAAATCTGGTTTAAATAAATCTAGTTTAAATAAATCTAGTTTAAATAAATCTGGTTTAAATAAATCTAGTTTAAATAAAACTGGTTTAAATAAATCTGGTTTAAATTAATCTGGTTTAAATAAATTTAGTTTAAATAAATCTGGTTTAAATTAACCTGGTTTAAATAAATCTAGTTTAAATAAATCTAGTTTAAATAAATCTGGTTTAAATAAATCTAGTTTAAATAAATCTGGTTTAAATTAATCTGTTTTAAATAAATCTGGTTTAAATTAACCTGGTTTAAATAAACCTGGTTTAAAAAAATCTAGTTTAAATAAATCTGGTTTAAATAAATCTAGTTTAAATAAACCTGGTTTAAATAAATCTAGTTTAAATAAATCTATTTAAAATTAATCTGGTTTAAATAAATCTAGTTTAAATAAATCTGGTTTAAATAAATCTAGTTTAAATAAACCTGGTTTAAATAAATTTAGTTTAAATAAATCTATTTAAAATTAACCTGGTTTAAATAAATCTGGTTAAAATTAACCTGGTTTAAATACATATGGTTGAAATAAACCTGGTTTAAAGAAATCTAGTTTAAATGAACGAGGTTTAAATATATCTGCTTAAAATTAATCTGGTTTAAATAAATTTAGTTTAGCCAAACCTTATTTAAGTAAACCTGGTTTAAATAAACATGGTTTAAATAAACATGGTTTAAATAAACATGGTTTAAATAAACATGGTTTAAATAAATCTGGTTAAAATTAACCTGGTTTAAATAAACATGGTTTAAATAAACCTGGTTTAAATAAATCTAGTTTAAAATTAATCTGGTTTAAATAAATTTAGTTTAAATAAATCTGGTTTAATTTAACCTAGTTTAAATAAACCTGGTTGAAATAAATCTTATTTAAATAAACCCCGTTTATATAAACCTGGTTTAAATGAATCTGGTTTTAACTTAGTTAAGAAATTAATCTTTATTTATAGAATTTTCCTTCTCTACGAATATTTAAACACTTTAACAGAAATCTCCCAAAAAGTTGCAGCCATTTATATAACACAATGTTGTCCTAATTTCCTCAAGTATTTCTATGGAATTTTTCAAGAAACCACATCAAACCAAAACCAAAAAAAGTAAACAAGCATAAAACACAATCATACCATATTAAATAAGCCCAAAAATTAAATAAATAAAAGAAAACAACAACAACGTTTAGCAACAAACCAAAAAAGCATACAATTTATACAAAGGAATGTTACGAATATAAAAAGCTCAATAAAGCGCAAGTGCGCCTGCGTTTACAAACACGCCAGTTATAGTTAATTTGAAAAGATTACAAAAAGTACAAACACAACATTTTTTGAAACTAAAAATGTCAAAAAGTTTACAACATTTTATAATTTTTAAAAGTAGTATTTTTTTGGAAAAAATAGTATTTTAAAAAATTAGAAATTGTACTACTATTTTAAAAATTTACAAAATTTTGCTAAAATTACTTAAAAACCATTTCATAAGAAAATGTTTATACAGCAAAACTAACGTTTAAAAAAAAAGTAGTAGAAATACTAATTTTTTAAAAAGTTTAAAATTTAGCTAAAATTATATATAAAACCCATTAAAAGCTATTTTTCTGTGTTTTAAGACAAAAATTTGTGTAATTAAGTGAATATTCAGTTTTTTAAAAAAAGTATTAGAAATAGGTACTACTAATTTAAAAAATTGTTAATTTTTCCAAAATTGCATAAAAAGTGTATTCAAATTAATTTTTTGTGATTTTAGACACAAATTTGTAAACAAAATTCAAATTTAAAAAAAAGTAGTAGAAAAACTACTTTTTGAAAAAGTTAAAATTTTTTCCAAAATTATATATAAAACCCATTAAAAGCTATTTATCTGTGTTTTAAGACAAAAATTTGTGATATTCATGTAAATACGAACATATCAAAAAGAGTAGTAGAAACACTACTTTTTAAAAATTTACAAAATTTTGCTAAAATTAATTATAAAACCATTAAATAACAAAATTTTAATGATTTACTACAAAATTGCCGTTTTTTTTTAAAGGTAGTAGAAATACTACTTTTTACCAAATGAATAAAATTTTCAAGTTTCTGATGTAGTTTGAAGAATTTTGTTTATTTGGTAAACGTTTTATTCTGTTTTAAGTCGCTTTTATTGTGTTTTAGCGTTTGTTTTCTACTACTTATTTTATACAATAAACAACTTAAGATAAATACTACCAGATATTAAAAAGAATCTTTAAAATTTTACTCATAGTTCCGCTAAATTTATATTATTACTTTTTTGATTTGCTGGAGAATCCAGAAGATCATACAGAGGTGGAGGTTTGCTTTAGTAACACACAAAAAAAAAAACAATGTTGATATGATATCAAAAATATTTATTCATACTATGTATATAAAAATGATCGTACAGAAATTATGAGATTTATTGTGCAATAAAACTTAAGGTAAAAACAACAACATTCATAATAACAATAAAAACTAACAGATGGTTTAAATTTTAAAACAGAGGATTAAAATTTAGTCAAGGTATCAGTTGTTAATTTCCGTAGAAAATACAGGGTGTTGTTGAGGAAACTTTTTCTTATTTTAATTAGAAAATTACTATTTTCGAATTAGCTTAATTATACTTGAAGTGTGTCTGTGTGAGTTATTAACCTCTTTATTTATATTTCTTATCGATTTACAATAATTTTGTTTAGTTTTTTTTTTTGTTTGAATTTAATTCGTTAGAGATTTTCTTAAGAAATTCACACGCTATTTAAACATAAAAACTTTTATCATTTTCTGAGAGGAGCTGCTATTAAAAATAAAAGAAATACAGTAACGGCTTAAGATTCAATTTCGTTTTAAACCTAAAACGGTTAAAAGGTTTAAATTGGCATAAGTTTATACAAATTTAAAATATTTACTATATATTTTTTTTTGAAAAAAAGCTAGGAAATTTTAAAATATTTATATAATTTAAAAACCATTAAGAAGTTTTAAAAAAAATTGTGTACATTTTTGCAAAATACTAGTTTTTCGAAAAAAGTACTAAATTTTTTAGTACTAATTTTTAAAAAATTTAGAAAGTTTTTTCTACAAAACTAAAATTTTTTATTGATTTTACTTAAAAGTATAAAAGTTTGTGCAAAATACTACTTTTTGAAAATAGTAGTAGAAATACTACTTTTTTTAAAAAGTTGAAAATTCCTCTAAAAAGTAATTTTTTATACATTTATTTTCCAACTAAATCTAAAATTTTTTTTATATTTTAAATACTTTTAACAAGTTTAAAAAGAATTTCTAAACATTTAAAAAAATTAATTTTTTGATATTTATTTAGTTAGTCTCTAGTTCATTAAATTTAATTTTCATTAAATTATTTTTACTGAAGGTAGGAATTGTTTTACAACTTGAAACATTTTTATTATTAAAATTTTTATTGATAATTTTCTTGGCTGAGATTCGAACCTGGGTTGTTGTTGAATTTCTCGAAACATATGTAAATTCAACAACCCAGTTCGAATCCCAGCCAACAAAATTACTAATAAAAATTTTAATAATAAAAATTTTTGAAGTTGTAAAACATTTCCTACCTTCAGTAAAAATAATTTAATGAAAATTAAATTTAATGAACTACAGCCTAACTAAATAAATATCAAAAAACATTTTGAGAAATAGTACTTTTTTTTAAAAAAATACAACATTTTTTTATACTAATTTTAAAAATTTTCAAAAACAATTTTTTTCAAAATTCTATTTTTTTTAATGATTTACTTAAAATGAAATTTTTTTTGTCAAAATATTACTTTCTGAAAATAGTAGTAGAAATACTACTTTCTTCAAAAACTAGTAAAATTTTGTAAAAAGTTCTTTTTCGTGGTTATAATTATTTTCAAGCATAAAAACAAAAAAAAAAAAACAAAAATTTTATTAAAATTGTGATTTTTTTTAAATTTTAGTAGAAATACATACTACTTTTTTCAAAAAAAAAAAAAAAAAGGTTTTTTTTTTATAGTTGAAAATTATTTGAAAATAGTAGTGGAAATACTACTCTTTGCAAAAAGTAGTAAATTTGGTAAAAAAGTAATTTTTATGGTTAAAAATTATTTTCAAGCATAAAAACCATAAAATATATATAAATTTTACTTTTGAATATATGTATGTAGCAGTAAAACTACTACTTTTTTCAAAAGTAGTAAATTTGGTAAAACGTAATTTTCTATGGTTAACAACTATTTTGCAAGCAAAAACTGTATAAAAAAATAAAAAAATTCACTTTTTGAAAATAGTAGTAGAAATACTACTTTTTAAAAAAGAACTAAATGTTATTAAAATCTAATTTTCAAACTTTCTGTTATGTTTAACAACTATTTATTAAAAAGTTGTGGAAATTTTGTTGATTTTCTTTATTATTTAAACTAGCTTGTTGGCATTTAAGGGTTAAATTGTTTGGTGCGCAATCAAAATCCTCAATTTTTAATAGATTTCTTTTCCTATGTCGACAGTTATTAGGGTGTGCTTGTGTGTTTGGAGAGAATCTATAGAAGATTAGATTGCCGATTCAACTGATCATAGATACTCATATGTTGTGTATACGTATTTAATTTCTCCCCCCCCCAAAAAAAAAAAAAAAAAACAATAACCCGACAACTACACAAACAAAAAACACCAACAAAAAAGAAGGTGTATCTTTAAATCTATCTTTTGGTTACAACTTTGAATGCGGTATGATCTACACTTTATAATTAAAAACCAAACAAGACAGAATCCAACAAAAAAAAAAAAACATAAACTCAACACGAACATTTGTTGCTCAAAATTACGTTGAAATTCGCTTTTTTCCCCAACTACTTCTACTTCAGTGTTTAAATAATCAACCACAACAACAACAATATTAAACAGGGCATTCCATCAGAGACAAATAATTCTAATTTGTTGTTAAATCTAGGTTTTGTACGTATAAAGTATTATTGAGCTTAAGATACATGCAAGTGATTAGATAGCTACAAAAACAATTCATAGTTTAAATTGTCGATGTTGTCGTTATAACAAAATGAAGCGTTTTAATTGGATTAAAAGATTTATTTCTAAGATTCTTTCGTTACTTTTTTCGTAGATTTTTTCTTCTGGTTCGTCTTTTTGTCCGTGTTGTTGATTGTTGGTCTGTATCTCATTTTAATACTTAATAATAGTAGCAGTCGTTTCATAGTCTGTTTTGTTTTGGTTGTTGCTATTTCAAATTTCTAAGTAATTTTATTAGCCTGTGATGTAGTTGCTGTTGTTTTATTTTGAAAGATACCGCATCTTAAATAATAATTTTCATATGAAATTGTTAAACCAAAAAAACAAAATACATAAAAAAGTTAAAAAGAAACAGTAGATTACAGGAAAGAAGATTTCAAACTTATATTTTTGTCAAAATTTCACTTTCTAAAAAAAGTAGTAGAAATCCTCCTTTATAAAATTTGATAAATTTGAATAAAATTCATAGTTTCCAACGGTTTTGTACATAAAATTATAAATCATATAAGAAACAGTTTAAAAATTAGGATTCTACTGCCGTTTTGAAAAAAGTAGTAGAAATACTACTTTTTTTTAATGAAACAAAATGACTACTTTTTTAAAGAAATTTTTAAGCATTTAATTAATTAGCAAAAATTAATAAAAATTTTAACAAAATTCAAATTTCAAAAGGTTTTGCGCATAAAATTATAAATCATATCAGAAACAGTTCAAAAATTAGGATTCTATTGTCGTTTTGAAAAAAGTAGTAGAAATACTACTTTTTAAAATTAAAAAAAATACTTATTTTTGAAAAAAATCTTTAAGAAATTAATTGATTAGCACAAATTAATACAAATTTATTAGTAGTATTTCTACTACTTTTTTTTAATTTGATAAATTTGAATAAAAATTAAATTTTCAAAAGGTTTTGTACATAAAATTAAAAAGTATGTAAAAAGTCTGTTTAAGAATTTGGATTCTGCTAACTTTTTGAAAAAATTAGTAGAAATACTACTTTTAAAAAATGAAACAAGATGACTTATTTTTGAAAGAAATCAGTGGGTATATAATTTCTTACCAAAAATTTTTTAATTTTTTAAAAAAAAACTCATAATTTCACAAAGTATCATAGATAAGTTTGAAAATTACATAAAGCACAGTCCAAAAACTTGAATTGTATACAACTTTTTGAAAAAAGTAGTAGAAATACTACTGTTGTAAAATCTGCAAAATTGATTGTTTTGCAAGAAATCGCTAAGAATTTAATTTCTTAACAAAAATTAATTAAAAAAATTGTTTGTTTTTCCAATAAATCGCTAAATATTTAATTTCTTAACAAAAATTGGCAAAAAATTTTGGTTCTTAAAAAAGTAGTAGAAATACTACTATTTTAAAATGTTGTAAATTTTAGTAAAACTCATAATTTCAAACAGTTTTGTAAATAAAATTTGAAAATTATGTAAAAAACAGTTTAAACCTTGGATTGTAATACCTTTTTGAAAAAAGTAGTAGAAATACATACTACTTTTTTTGAATCTGCAAAACTGCTTGTTTTTCCAAGAAATCGCTAAATATTTAATTTCTTAATAAAAATTAATTAAAATTTTTGGTTTTTAAAAAAGTAGTAGAAATACTACTTTAAAAAAATGCTGTATTTGATATAATTCTTCTTTCCTGTTCATTTTATCTCTACTCCACTGCCTAAATTATCTAAAGTTTTTTTTTCTTGTTCATCTTTAACATTCTACTGTAGTAGTCGTCTCTCTGGCTCATACACAAATTATGTATAATTTTTGTAGTTTTTTTTTTTTCTTAATTAAATATTTTATTTATAAAAATACAAAAAAATTAGTTCAAACGTGTTTTGTGTACAATTTGTAGCTGTTGTCTGTCCTTTTCTATATACTCGTATATGTTTAATTTTTTAATGTCGATAATAAATAAAAACCAAAAATATAAAAAAAATAAATTTGTAAATTATGACTGCCATATGTTAAGATTTGTTGTTGTTTTTTTTTTTTTGTTATTATAACAATCATTTTGAAGTCCCCAGTTGAGGGTGGTAGAGGTATTTGTTGTTTTTTTTTCGTTGTGTTTTGTATGTTTAATGAGTGGCTAATTAAGTTTGAAAAATACGCTATAAATTTAAATCTAGATGGTTGTTATGAATCATTGTTTGATTGGAATAAATTAAAGGAATAATATTTTTTAGTTTTAGAGAAACTCCCACAAGTATTGATGATTGAATTGTTAGAGAAAAAGAAACTTTTGTAATATTCGATAATTATAAGTTTTTAATATTGGCAGAGTTTTCGGTAATTTTTCTTTTCAATAAATCATATCTCTATTTTTTGATTTACTTGAAATATTTTAACCCAGTTTAACTAAAACTTTTTCTTTATATGCATCATTAATAACAACTTGTTTTATAAACTATGTATAAATTTTGTAAAAATTAAATAAACTTCAGTTAATGTAGCTTCAACTAAAACCATTTAAATTTTTTTTAATATTAGTAAATTTTATTTTCAAAACCCATAATATTTTAAAAATTAAATAAAATTTAATTAAACAGGGTTTAGTTAAACTGATTTAAAGTAATTCAAAAATATAATTTGTTTAAAAACTAACTACCATTTATTTAATCCTAGTTTAGTTAAACTCGTTTCAAGCAAGTTTAACTAAAGCTTACAGAATGTTATAAAATACTTGTTTAACGATGAGTAGAAAAATATAAATCTTTTAAAAATGTATTGAAACTAAGTTAAACCAGGTTTAGTTAAACTGGTTTAAAGCAAGTTTAACTAAAAGTTATATAATTTTATAAAATATTAATAAAACTTTATTTCAACAAACATTAATTTATTAAATATTAAATAAAACTTAGTTAATCTTAGTTTAGTTGAATAAAACAAGTTTTACTGAAATTTATCTAATTTTATTTATTATAAATACAATTTTGTTTTAACGAAATTAATCTTTAGAAAATTAAATAAAACCGTTTTAATCCAGGTTTAGTTTAACTAGCTTAAAGCCCTTTTAACTAAATTTTATACAATTCTATAAAATATTAACCACCTGGCCCACGATGTCGAATGATAACGTTCGCTTATATAAGACTTAAGACACAAACTCTTTAACTTATCTATTTTTTACTCAATCAAGTTTGTTTATTTCACAATTAAATTTGTGTCTTAAGTCTTATCTAAGCAAACGTTATCGTTCGACATCGTGGGTCAGGTGTAACCCCTGGCCGTATGTTATTAAAAATAAATCTTTTAAATTTAAGAAAACTGAGTTAATGCTAAACTCGTCTAAATCAAGTTTAACTGAAACTTATAGAATTTAATATGTAAAATTTTAATAAAATATTGTCAAAATAAAATAAAACCCAGTTAATCTTGGTTGAGTTAAGAAAAGTTTAACTAAAAATTAAATAATTTCATAGAATAGGTATTAGTAAAACGTCATAAAAAATATAAATATGTATAACTAAATTAAACCAGGTTTAGAATAATTATTATTTCATAATCGAACTGTTAATTTTTACTTTTTGATAATTTTAGTTAGGCTCGAGTTCATTAAATTTAATTTTCATTAAATTATTTTTACTGAAGTTAGGAATTACAACTTGAAAAATTTATTATTAAAAATTTTGATAATTTTTCTTGACTGGGGATCGAACCTGGGTTGTTGAATTTACATATGTTTCGAGAAATCCCACTTTCTCTCATCAGAATTCTTTGCGTTCTACCACATGCACCAAACCACCAGGTTTAGTTAAACTAGTTTAAAGCAAGTTTCACTGAAACTTATAAAATTTTAACAATTAGCAGTTTAAAAAAGATGAAATTTATAAAAAATTCGAAAAAAGTAAGTTAAACCCGGATTAGTTAAACTGGTGTGAAGCAAGTTTAACTAAAATTTATACAAATTTTTAAAGTATTAGTAAAATGTTTTAAAATGGTTTTAAAATCACTAATATTTTAACAATAAAATAAAACTAAATTAAACCAGAGTTAACTCAATTTTTTTTTTAATTTAAATGAGTAACTGTTTGGTATTTCCTGGATGTTGCACATAAATTTCACATCTTCTGCTAATTAGCTTAAAATAATCTTAATATTTATTTTAATGACTTTTGGAGAACATAAAAATTATGTTAAATTTGATTAAGAAACATTAATTTTTTTGTCTCATTTTAAATTGTCCATTTAAATGCCACATTATTTAAATATTCAAATGGTTACATTGACTTTTAAATTCTTTACGGTTTTTATAAAGTTGAAAGGGTATTTTTGAGAAATGCAAAGAAATTTATATGAAAAAGTAATTTTGTTTTGTTTGCTAAATAAATAATTAGCCTTAATTGATTTTACAAGTTATTGTTTTAAGCCAAAAAGGACTAAATATTCTTAGAGAAAAATAACATACTCGTAAAAGATAAAGAAAATCCTGAAAAAAAATCCTTAAAAAAATGTTCTTGTTTTTACTTTATCAAATTTGACACATTGTCCTGAGGCTGTCATTCAATCATCAAACTAAATGAACCCTTCTTACACACAACAACACAAACATCCTGATTCATGAACATTCCTTGACACTCAGAACTTAACCTTTATTTAAAACAAGTCCTGTGTTTTCAGCAGAAAAAAAAAAAAAAAAGGAAAAGTAAATATGTCACTGTGAGGAAAAAATCCTTAAATGAAGATTGATTTAAATTAACCTTATTAGCATTTGTCCCAAACAAATCCTGAAAAAAGTAACGTTTATTATAATTTCTGCTTAAAAATCGCGCACTATGTATCTGAAAATATCTAATAAGTTTCAAACAAAATATAATTTTTTTGTAACATTTTTATGTGTTACGCCTAATTAAAGATTGTCGTAACGTACAATTTTTATTTAAAGATTCACACATGTGAATCTATCTATCTCTTCTCATGGATGCTGTTACCAGTTTTTTGTTAAAGAAACAATAAAAGAAATAAAAAACAATCATGACAAGGGGTTGTTTATGACATTGTTTTGATGCTGGATATTGAATGGCCCGTTTTTTTTTTTTTTTTTTTTGTTGAAATAATTAAAATATGTTTGTGTGTTGTATACAGGAGATAGAGTAAAAAAGATATTGTTTGTGATTGAATTTCTATGTTAAATGTCTGCTAGGATTGCAAAGGCTGTGTAATAAAAAAAAATAGTATGTTGTATCATGATTTTACTTTTCTGATATAATATGCATTATTTCTAATGGAAAATGGGTTTGAAATCCTGAAATCTTTTTGTTATATATGTATGTAGTTTCAAAATATGTATTTGCTTTTAACATTACATTAAATTTGCTAATGAATGTGTTTTCTTTATGATATCAACAATTAAGTGTTATTTTAATTAAGAATATTCTAATATTTTATTTAAATACAGCTAAAGCCATAGTTACTTTATTAATAAAATGTCAAAAATAACAGAAATTTCAAAAAAAAATTCAGTTAAACTAGCTTTTTAGAAGTTTAACTAAACCAAGATTAACTCAGTATTATCGAAATTTTTAAAAATATAGTATTTTTCTATTTAATATTATCGTAATATTTTATAAAATTGCTAAAGTTTTAGTTAAACTAGCTTTAATTGAGTTTAAGTAAACCGGGATTAACTTAGTTAAATTAATTAATTAGTAAAATTTAATTTTCAATCTTTTTATTTTTAAATTTTTTGACATGTGTTTCCAATTTATATTTTTGTAATATTACACAAAATTATTAATTTTTAGTTAAACTTACTTCAAATGAGTTTAACTAAATATCATAAACTTAGTTCTATTACATTTAAAAAAATTATATTTAAGGTTTAAGTTTTTAACTCAGTTTTATTGAATTTTTCAAAAGTTAAGGTTTTTCTAATTTAATTTTTTGTAATATTTTAAAAAATTGTTATAGTTTTGGTTAATCCTGCTTTAATTGAGTTTAACTAAACCAAGATTATCTTAGTTTAATTTAATTTTCTAAAAGTTAATGTTTTCTAATTTATATTTGGTAATTTTTTTAACTTTTTCAATTTTTGTTTAATTTTGCTTTAATTGGGTTTAACTAAACCAGGAATAACTAAGTTTTATTAAATTTTTAAAAAGTTAAGATTTTTCTAATTTATATTTTTGTAATATTTTATAAAATTGTTTAATTTTTAGTTAAACTTGGTGTAATTGAGTTTACTTAAACCAGGACTAACTAAGTTTTATTACATCGCTCCTTAAATACAAAAGCACCACAAGTCAAAATAAGCAAATTATGCAGGAGCGTCATTTTTAAAAATAATTTTTTTGGTTTAACTAAACCAGCATTAACTCAGTTTTTTTTTTAATTTGGAAAGAGTTAATGTTTTTATAATTTATATTTTTGTATTAGTTTATAAAATTGTTTAATTTTTAGTTAAACTTGCTTTAATTGAGTTTACTTAAACCGGGATTAACTCAGTGTTATTATACATTTGAAAAGGTAGGGTTTTTTTTAATATATGTTTTTGTAATATTTTATAAAATATTTAAACTTTAGTTAAACTTGCTTTAATTGAGTTTAACTAAACCGGGATTACTTAGTTTTACTTAATTTTGAAAAGAAATTATATTTTTTAGTTTACATTTTTGTTATGTTTAATAAAATTGGTAAAAGGTAAACTTGCTTTTAATGAGTTTAACTAAACCAGGATTAACTCAGTTTTATTATATTTTGAAAGAGTTAATGTTTTTATAATTTATATTTTTGTATTAGTTTATAAAATTGTTTAATTTTTAGTGAAACTTGCTTTAAATTAGTTTAACTAAACCGGGATTAACTCAGTTCAATTAAACTTTTAATATATTAATGATTTTCCAATTTATATTTTTGTAATATTTTATAAAAAATTTTAATTTTTAGTTAAACTTACTTTATTTGGGTTTAACTAAATCAGGATTAACTTAGTTTCATTAAATTTTAAAAAAGTTATTGTTTTTCTAACTAACATTTTTGTAATATTTTATAAAATTGTTTAAGTTTTAGTTAAACTTGCTTTAATTGAGTTTAACAAATGCTAGTTTAACTCTGTTTTAAATACTTCTAAGCTATGTAGTAGGCTAAGAAAACATTTTTATGGGATTTAACAATTAGTTTTTACTTTTTTCTTAAATTGTATCGAACAATTTACCAATAATTTCTTTTGTTTTCTTTTTCTTTCCAGAATTCAGTTTCAGTTTTCTGCGCCAGCTGTGTGAAGTCTTCTAAAAGTCAGCAACAACGAAAATAAATATTTTTGTGAGTAATTTGATTTAAAAGAAAAATTAATGAGAATTTAAAGAGAAACTAAACGAACGAACCCTAAAAACAAGAAAATTAAACGAATGTATTAAAAGAAAAACGAAGATAAATTATCACAAACGATTTTTAAACGAGACATGGTTTCCGCAACAGGAACCATGATGATTTTATGAACAAGATTAAGTTAATTATAATAAAGGAAAATTTACTTAAAACGAACGAAATAAAAAGAAAATTTCATTAAATTAAATGCAAATTTAAATTATCTTTGATTTATTTCAATAGAAAGATTTTTTGTAAAAGACTTTTCAAAATTGTAGAAAAATTAATTTGCGACTTAAACTATTTAACAAATCAATGACCATTCCACTAATAATATAATAAACTATAAAGTTTATCTCTTTTTTAGTTATAAACGTTTATTAAAACCCATTAAAAATTGAACAGAGCATTTTTATAGTACTAAAATTCAAATAAGACGATTCCAATACCAACAAAAAGTGAAGAAAAAACTGGAAATAAAAAAAATTATATCAATTCCCCAGCATATCATTTTAAGAAACATAAAATTAACTAAAAATAGCAATAACAAATGAATTTTCTGAAGAAAATCTAAAAACAAAATCAAAAAGAAAATATTAAAAATTAAGGCAAGTTTTCATAGACAATGATTAAGTTTTAAACGTTTCGTTAACTTTTGTTTTACTCTTAATATAATTTAAAAACAAGTGCAATATTAAAAGAGTGTTTTCTTTTTCTCTTTAGTTAATTAAAGTTAAAACAATTATATTAATTTAAAACTATCACACAAATATGAATAATTAAAACAAACTGGCCAAAATTATAAAAAGCAACTAAACAGCATTTATTAAACAATAATTATTAAACCAATTAAAACACTACCTCGTTTTTAACAAATATTCATTAAATATTAATTGATTAAAAAACAATAAATTCTTAAATATTTGCAAAAGTTATACGTAATTGAAGTAATAAACCAATAAATTTATTTATTAAAAACTAAAAATCTAAAAAAACCCAATAGTAAATTTTAAGCATTAGTCAAGTAATTTTAACATAAATATTAAATCAGGTATCACTCAAAACAAAACCAAAAACAAACTAAATAAATTAATAATTATTTGTAATAATTAAAAGCAAAAACGAAAAACGAATTATAAAACTTAAAAACTAAGTTAAATGTTGTAAATCATTGTTCTAAAAAATCTCCATAATTTTAGAAAAAAAAACGAAAATAAATAAATAATTATTCCTAAAGAATTAAAACAACAAAAACCCTTGCATTTATTTAATTAAACATTTAACAAAACTCTTTTTTTTTAATAAATTTCCATATAATTTCATGATATTATTCTTAACTACTAATTTTTTCTGCTTAAACTTCATTTAAGCCAGTTTAACTAAACCTAGATTAACACAATATTCATTTAATTTTAAACATTTAACAAACCCCTTTTTTAATAAATTTCCATATAATTTCATAAAATTATTCTTATCTACAAATTTTTTTTGCTTAAACTTCATTTAAGCCAGTTTAACTAAACCTAGATTAACACAATATTCATTTAATTTTAAACATTTAACAAAACCCTATTTTTTAATAAATTTCCATATAATTTCATGATTTTATTCTTAACTACTAATTTTTTCTGCTTAAACTTCATTTAAGCCAGTTTAATTAACTAAACCCGTATCAATACAACATTCTTTAATTTTTTCAAATGTTCTCAATTTCTATAAGTTTTAACTAAACTTGATTTAAACCAGTTTAACTAAACCAAGTTTAATAAATTTTAAAAATATTCATAATTTTTAAAACAAAATTTTACTAGTATTTAATAAAATTAAAAAAGTTTCAGTTAAACTTAGTTTAAACCAGTTTAACTAAACCAACATTAACCAATTTAAATATAATTATTAAAAACTTTTATATTTTTTAAACAACATTTTCTTAATATTTTACAAAATGCTACCAGTTTTTGTTACACTTGCTTTAAACTAGTTTAACTTAACCAGGATTAACTCAATTTTCTTGAAATTTTGAAAAGAATCTGTTTTTCTCAACATTTTTATAATAATTCTTTATTAAATTGTATAAATTTTTGTTAAACTTGATTTAAACCAGTTTAACTAAACCAGGATTTAGTTAAGTTTTTTACCAACATTTTATTAAGTCGTAAAGTTTTTAGTTAAATGAGTTTAATTAAACCAGGTTTCAACTCAGTTTTATTTTATTTTTAAAATATTTATATTTTATTTAACAAATTTGAACTAATATTTTTATAAAATAAAAAGTTTTACTGAATTTTGTTAATTTTTTAAACGATTTTGGTTTTCTAAATAAGCTTTTAATAATTTTTAATAATTTTAAGTTAAACTTGACTAAAATTTGTTTAACTAAACCAAGATTATCTTAGTTTTATTTAAATTTTGAGATATTTGTATTTTAGTTGACAAATTTGAACTAATATTTTTTTAATTTTTTAATAAGTTTAACTAAACCAAGTTTAACTTAGTTTTTTATATTTTTATACGATATTTATTTATTTATAAACATGTTTCTAATAATATTCTAGAAAATCGCAAAGATTTTAGTTAAACTTATATTTAAGAAGTTTAACTAAACCAAGTTTAACTTAGTTTCATATATTTTTTTTTAACGATATTTATTTATTTATAAACAAGTTTCTATTTTAAAAAATCGAAAAGATTTCATAATTTTTAAGGAGTTTCCTTCAGGTTAATTTGGTCAAATGTTTGTTTCCAAACGTAAATAAAAAACTTGTTAGATTTTTATTTTATTTACCCAACGTTTCGTTAGTTTTATTCTAACTTCTTCAGGGGTCTCGTTCTAAATAATAGCTTTGATGTTTTTTATCATTGGATATTACTTTTTATTATTAATTAGTTACTAAAATACTAAAAAATGGGACATCACGAACAGAATTTTGGTATAAATAATCAAATAATTAATAAAAATATAATATACAATAAACCACCACAAAACTTAAGTCAAGTTTAACTTAAAGCTAATATCACAGAACTGTCAGTTAAACTTATATTTAAGAAGTTTAACTTAGCCAAGTTTAACTTAGTTTCATATATTTTTTTAAACGATATTTATTTATAAACAAGTTTCTATTCATATTTTGAAAAATCGAAAAGATTTTAGTTAAACTTGCATTAAATAATTTTAACTAAACCAAGTTTGTCATGTTTTATTTATTTCTTTAAATAGGTTTGTGTTTTAAACAAGTTTTTACTGATATTTTATTAAAATCGAAAATATTTTAGTTAAACTTGCATTAAATAAGTTTAACTAAAGCAAGTTTGTCATAGTTTTATATAATTTTTTTAAATATATTTATTTTGTACACAATTTTCTACTAATATTTTTTACAATCAAAAGGATTTTAGTTAAACTTGCATATAATAAGTTTAACTAAACCAAGTTTAACTTAATTTTATATATTTTTTAAACCATATTTATTTCTTAAACAAGTTTCTAATTATATTTTAGAAAATCGAAAAGATTTTAATTAAACTTGCATTAAATAAGTTTAACTAAACCAAGTTTAACTTAGTTTCATATATTGTTTTATTTTTTTTTTTTTTTTGAGTTTCTAAACAAGTTTCTACTAATATTTTATAAAATCAAAAGGATTTTAGTTAAACTTGCATTTAATAAGTTTAACTAAACTAAGTTTAACTTAGTTTTATTAATTGTTTTTAAAGATTTTTGTTTTATGTTATAAAAAATATAAATTCTTATTTTATAAAATCTAGAAGCTTTTTGTTAAACTAGGTAAACAGAAGTTTAACTTTTATTTAAATGATTGAAATTGAAGTCTTCATTAAGCTTTTGTTTTTCTATAGAAATATTATCACATTGTTTTCAATTAAAGATTTTTTTCCGTGTAAATATTATTTAGTAAATTTGGGTTTTTTCCAATAAAAATACTCCATCCCGTTACAGTTTTGTGATTTTTTTTAATTTATATTTCTCCAAATTAGTTTAAAACTCAATATTTATAAAATTAATAATAATAATAATAAATAAAGGAACCTTGTACCTCCGCAATCTCAAGCAGTTTTAATATACAAAAATTATATAAAAGCAAATTTCAATTTTAAATAAAAGTAAAAAAATAATAAATTACTTTATACATATTTAAACAAAATAATAAAAATAATTTTTAAGATTAAATCCAACTCAATATCATTGTCTTTATAAAAGTAATACGAAAACAATTTTAAACCAGAATTTATGTCTAATTATAAAAAATTAAGATCCTCAAAAAATATAACGCTAATTTATAGTCTAAATGAAAATTAAATTTAAATCTAAATCTAAAAAAAAAGAAACGATTAAAATAATAATAAATATCATGTTCATGTTCATGTTAGTTGTAAACGAAAACTAAAACCAATTTTCAGTTTAATTTGACTTCTTTTTTCTTTTGGCAATAAATGTACATAATATATTAAATTATATAAAAAAAAGAAAAACAATAAAATAAAAATTTGAAAAGAATCATAAAAGAAATAAAACTGTATATGTATTAATATAAAAAGTGTTTTTTTAAAGTTTGAAATATTTGCATTAAGACGATGACTTAAAGCTTTGCTTGTTGAGTCATTTCTAAGTGGGCAACGCTATGAGTCATTAATAATCATGTGCTAAAGCGAACAAGTAGAGAAAATACTAAAAACTATGAAAATATAGTTTTCTTATGGTAAACTTGCTTTAAGTTGGATTAACTAAACCAAGTTTAAGCCACATTTCGCTCAAATTCTAAAAATTTAAGGTTTTTTTTAACTAATTTTTATACAACTATTACCATATTAGCCAAATATTAGTTAAACTTGGTTTAAATAAGTTTTTCTAAACCCAGTTTAAGTGAATTTTTGTTTAAGTTTAAAGTTTTCTAACAAGTTTTTAGTGATATATTGTAATATCTAAATAATTTATGTTAAACTTGTTTTAAGTAAGTTTAGCTAAACCGAGTTTTATTTTCTGTTAAAATTCTCACAATTTCAGGTTTTTTCTAACAAATTTTTACAGATCTATTATAATATCTTCAAAATTTTGGTTAAACTTGCTTTAGGTCAGATTAACTAAACCAAGTTTAAGACACAATTTGTTAATTCTAAGAATTTTTGGTTTTTATAACAAATTTGTATAGATCTATTATATGATTCTTAATATTATAGTTAATCTTGCTTTAAGTTAGATTAACTAAACCAAGTTTAAGGCACATTTTCTAATTCAAAGAACTTTAGGGTTTTAATAAAAAGTTTAACACATATTTTATAATATTTTCATGATTTTAGCTAAACTTGTTTTAAGTTAGTTTAACTAAACCTGGTTTAACTTAGTTTTATTTAGTTTTCCAAATATTTAGTTTTGATTTGTTAAGTTTTTTGAAATATTTCATAAAATTTTATAGAGTTTATTTAAACTTGGTTTAAAAAGGTTTAACTAAACCTTGTTTATCTGACTTTTATTTAATATTTCAAATAGTTTTCTTAACTTAATTAAAATGTTGTTGATATTTTATAAAATGAAAAAGATTTTGTTTAAACTGGGTTTAAATTAGTTTAACTAAATCTAGTTTATCGGTGTTTTATTTCAAATGATTTTGTGTATTTATTTAATATTTTGTTATTATTTTATAAAATATTATGGCTTTGTTCAAACTTTTTTGTAATATGTATGTTTAACTACTAATCTCAGTTTAAATGAGCTTCAAATTTGTTATACGATTTTAAAACTTTTCTAAAAGTTTTATTTCAAATCTTTGCTTTTGTTATTAATGTTTGTATGTAAAGCAAATCGTCATGTTTTCTAGCCCATCAATCAAATTTTGGACAAAGTTAATAAAGTCGTTGGAAAATTTAAAAAAAGGGGGAGCCGGTTTTAAATGGACAGGACTTAATGTTTGTTACGCATCTCATTATATAACACACATGCTGTATACAATTTTATGTAGAAAAAACTGTAGAAAGAATTTCCATATAAAATTGTATAAAATCGATAAAACTGTATTTTAAACTACTTATAAAAACGAAAGTTAACCACCCACTTTAGGGCTGTATTTTTAGCCAGGCTGTAGAGTACAAAAGGCAATTTGACAGACGTATGCATGTGTGTAAAAAAAAGAAGTTCCCCTTCCCCCGGTTTTTTTTGTGAAGTATTATAATGATGCTGATGAGGCTGGCTGTCGGGCTGGTTGGATGGATGGCCATGGCCAGGGACAGCGGAACCATCAGCCAAATTGGATTTACTTTTTTTTTAAACACACATCAAACGTGTGTGTAGTCAGACATTAATGTATGTGTGTATTCTGCATGTAGGTACATACACGTACTCGTATGTGTATTAAAAATTTTGAAAAAGTAAAAGTTTTTAATGTCTCTTCTCTTGTGTTTAATGGACGAAGCGAGCGACCAAACAGTCACTCGTATGTACTCGTATGTATTTATGTATATTTAATTTTCGGTTACGAGTAGTTGTGTGCAGATAAGTGTGTGTGCTTTTGGATTGGGTTGGGGGGTAGTGGTGGTTGGGGCGAGCAGAGGAAATTGCTGGCTGTTTCCGTTGATTTGGCATTATGTAGATTTTAGATTTTGTCTAACACATACGCACAATTTGGACTCTCCCCCGCCCTCCCCCTTCTAACTACTTATGAGGCCATTGTATTTTGCCACAAGTATTATGTATGTAAATTGTGTATTAGAGTAATTTAGTTTAAAGTTTTTGCTATATGTACAACGTTTTAAATCTAAGAAGATTAACATGATTTTGTATGACTCGTAGGGGAGAATTTAAAGGAATGTAACTGTTTGTAGTTTATTGAAATGAGGGGGGAGGTTTGCAATAAATGTAGCCGGGGGTACCTTGCTAAAAATTTCAACTTGTTCTTTAACATTTTCTTTGGTTGATTTAATGACCGTTATACCGAATAACTTTCTAAACTCACACCTAAACAATTTACTGCACACACTCATGTGTTCATGTGTACATACATAAAGCGAGTGTAACTAAATTGCTGATTGTTCCATTTATGACCTGAAGTCATAATTTTCTGTGTAAAATGAAGGGTTACAATCAGTGTGCCTTTGATTGGTCCTTCGACATGTTTGATGTAATTTACGCCTAAAATAAAAGGTTGATTGCTTGGGTTGCTGCTACATATAATCACATGGCTGGTTTGTATTTAAATTTGTTACTTGATTTAACTTTATGTTAAAAACAAACTGCCGTATTCATAAAAAATAAAGTAGATTTGAAGTGTGCTTTTAGACAAAATTTTCTTAAAGTGCATTTGATGTCTACTTTAATTTTTTCTGAATAAGACTGAAAGGCTTTAGATAATATTAAATATTGTTATTTTCTTTTAAACTTGCTTTAAGTAAGTTTAACTAAACCCCGTTTAACTTATATTTGTTTATATGTTAATAATTTTACTATTTTTCAGTCAGGTTTTTGAAAATAATTGAAATCTATTTTATAATTTGGTTCAACTTGCTAAACCCAATTTAATTAAATTTTTATTTACATTTTACAAATTGTATAATTTTTTACACAATTTGTAATTAAATTTTTCAAATATGAAAATGTTAGTTAGTTAAACCTTGATTAGACAAGTTTCACTAAACCAAATTTAAACCCTTTTCATTTAAGCTTTTTTAAAAAATGTTTACTTAAATATAAAAATATCAAGTTGTTTACAGTTAAAGTGTGATAAATCAAATTTAACTAAACCAATTTATTTAATTTTGAACCATTTTTAGTTGTTCTTAACAATTTTTACTCAACGTGTATAAACTTTTTTAATTAAAATTTTTAAAGTTTTAGATTTTTTAAATATAAAATTAGTTTTTAACTAAAAAAAATATGTTATGTTAAACTTGATTTAAGTAAATTTAAATACTAATAATTTTAGTTTTTTTAATTTTTACTAAACTATAAAAATGTCAAAGTTCAACTAAACCGAGGTTAAAGCCAATTTTTATTAAAATTTTCATATTTTAGGTTATTGCAACAAGCTTCTTAAACTCTATTGAAATTTTAAAAAACTATTAGTTAAACTTGCTCTTAGTCAGTTCAACTAAACCAAGTTTAACAAAATTTTTGTTCTAGTTTTAATAATTTTAGTTTTTTGAAACAAACTTTCGATATTCTATTGGAATCTAAACAAAATATAAGTTAAACTGGTTTAACTGAGACTTTGTTTGAATTTTATTAATTTTAGTTTTTTAGCTTTCAATATTGGAATCTTTACAAAATATAAGTTTAACTAAACCGAGTTTAAGCCTGATTTTTTTTAAATTTTAATAATTTTACGTTTTTGAAACAAATTTGCAATGATCTATTATAATATCTACAAAATTTTAGTTAAACTAGCTTTAATTAAGTTTAGCTAAACTAAGTTTGACTGAGATTTAGTTTAAATTTTAAAAGTTTTACGGTTTTGAAAACAGTTTTCAGAAATATATGGAAATAACTTTAGAATATTACTTAAATTTGCTTTAATTAAGTTTAACTAAGCAATTTTTTTTTGAATTTTAATAACTTTAAGATTTGCAATGAAATTCTTACAATTCTATATTAACATCATTTTTACTTTCGATTAAAGCTTTTCTACTTTCACTTTTTTACACAATTCATTTTTATTTTATTTGTTATATTTTTCAAAATGTCTTCTTTAACAGTTTTCTTTTTAAACTGTCTTTCAACAAATCTAATCATTTTTTTATTTTTGTTACAACATTTTTATCGTTGTAATATCTAAATGGTGTAAATGACTAGAAACTCAATCAAACCCAGAGACAACTTTCGAATGAAAAAAATAATATAATGTTTGAATAGAAATGAAAACATGAGATGAAACTTTAGCGCAAGGCTAAAAAGAACAAATGCTAAAAAGGAATTTTAAAACTAAACCAACTAGAATTGTAAAAAAGCTAACATATTATAAGTTGTAGTCCTTTTTGGTAGAAAATTAAAATTTTTGAAACAAAATTTTTTGGGATTTTTAATAATTAGCATGGAAATATTTTCAAATTGATAAATTCTTTAAAAACGCTTTAAAATTTCGTTGTAGCAGCATGGTTTTTACTTTGTTTACATTCTATTTGGTGCTCCCTAGAGTAGAGTGCATTTTTGTAGTTACTCTCACTTTGCCACCCACAAATATTCACATAAACACACATACGCACGAACAGGTTTCTGCAACAACCGACTGGGAAAAAGATAAACAAACAATGTTGATTGTCCAACATGGCGGTTAACAGGGCTGGAAAATACAATACTATTAAAATAACTCAAGTAGACTTACAAATGAAGTATAAGAACTGAATTTAATAAACTTTCCTTAAGTTTTTTTTAAGCTAAAAATGGAACATTCATTCTTAATTTAACAGCAGTTTGAATAAATACTTAAAAAACTAATTTTAGTTCCTTGGGAATTTAAAATAAGGTTTCCTTACGTTTTTTAACTAAAGACAGTTTAAAGATTTCTTTAGAAACCATAAGGAGATTATTGACTGGAAACAAATTTGCCAAAAACTCACTTTTAATCAAAAAAGTTTTTTAAATAAAGTTGCATTAAGTTTTTTAAATTAACAAAACTACAAAATTCCATTTTAATTAAATATGTTACCAACAAAGTTAACTAAATTAAAAGTAATTTTTTTTGTTAATTTGTTTTTAAAAAATAAAGTTTCGTTAAGTTTTTTAAATTAAATTTTATTTGTATATATAAATAGTACTTTAGCCGTGTTAAAGTAATAAAGAAAAAGTTTAATATAATTCCTGTTGGTTTAGAAAATAAAATTGCATTAAGTTTCAAAATTTTGAATACATATAAATTTCTTTCTGCTTTATTTAACACTTTATCGATACTAAATTAATTTATAAAAAGACTTATTTAATTGCCTTTAGTTTAAAAGACTAATGGCCAGTTTTTAACTTAAAAATTTAAGTGTGTTTAAACTTAAGTTCTGTTTAAATACCAAATTCATTTTTATATGTCATATTTAAATACAACTTAAGTTTTTCATACTACCATATGATTTGAGTTCTGCAAATTATGAAAATTGCGCATTGAAGTTTTTTTTATTATTTGATAAAAATATTCAATAAATAAAATCGCCACCAATAAAAACATTGTGCTTATTATTATCAATATCAACTAAAACAATGAATTTAGATGAAGAGGATATGAATGATGCAGCTTTTGTCCATTTAGTTTACAACAATTTGTGAACTAAATAGTAAATCAGCTGTTAAATGAAGAAGTTGTTTATATTTTTTTGATATTTAATAGTGCTACCATACTTTTATCATAATTAAATACCAAACTTAATTTGAGACTGAAAAAATGAAACCGTATTTAAATACAACTTAAGTTTAAGGAAAAATTAACTAATTTCGTATTTAAATATCAAGTTAAAAACTGGCCATAAGTTTCGTTAAGTTTCAGATATTTTAAAAAATTTCAATATTTTCCCAGTTTTATTTAACATTTTAGCTATTTAAGACGAATATATAAAAAAAAGTATTTAATTGCCTTTGGTTTAAAAAATAAAGTTTCGTTAAGTTTTAGATATTTTACAAAATTTTCGCAGTTTTACTTAACATTTTAGCTATACTAAACGAATATATAAAAATTTCCTTTTAATTATATATAGTTTAGAAGATAAAGTTTTGATAAGTTTCAAAAAATTTTAAAAATATAAAGAAATACAGAAAAACTTTATTTTAAAAGCATAAAAAAGTTTCGTTAAGTTTCAAAAAATTTTCAAAATAAAAAAAAATCCAGTTTAAAATAACATTCTAAATGAATATAGAAAAAGTTGTTTATTTTGTTAACTTTTATACCAAAATATAAAAGTACCAAAAATACCAAAAATATTAAATTCATTCCATTTTTTAATAGTATTTTGTCTACTATATACTTAACAAATATAGAAAAAAATAACTTTTAATAATCTTTGGTTTAGCAAATAAATTTTCGTTAAGTGTCAGAAATTTTCCAAAATAAATTTTATTTTTCAGATTTAAATAGAACTTTGGCTATAGTAAAGAAATATACAAAATTTTCTTTTAATTACTTTTGGTTTACCAAATAAAGTTTGTTGAAGTTTCAAAAATATTATAATTTTCCTGATTTAAATAATACTTTTATACATATTAAACGAATATATAAAAATGTGCCTTTAATTGCTTTCGATTTAGCAAATAATTTTTCGTTAAATTGCTTAAATAAGAAATTTCTGTAATACATACACATTTCCATCTCTGTTTAACACTACTCTCATATGTGAGTAAACCCGTTTTCTAAGCGAATATATGAATATGTATTTACAGTAATTTATGCTCAAAGTAAAGATGGAGGAGTTGGGGCCGTTGTTGTTGTAGTGAAAGGGTTTTTATAGAGAAAGTAAACACACACATATGTACGTATAGATACTTACATATGTACAAAAATACTTGTATAAAATTCGTTGCTTATTTGACCAGAAATAAAAGCATGAGTGGAGGGGAGTGTGAGGCTGGCAAAATAAACATAATAGTGTATAGAAATGTGTGAGAGGGAGTTTTGTCTGTAAGCAAAGGGTTGTTTACAGCCTTTATCGTGTGTGTTGTTATTGTTGTTCTTGTCTAAAATCGTATGTGGCCATTTGTGTTGACTATAAATTTTGAATTTTTACTGTCTGTTTGTACATATACATATTTACACATTCACAAACTATGCAAATGTAAAGTTACATACATATGTATGTACCTATGTACATACAAATTTATATACATACTACATACTTTGTATGTGGGTATATTTATATATTATATAAATAAATATGTAGCATATATATATTCTTATATACCTAAAATATTCCATAGCAAAAGTTTTCCAGGCAAACTTTCTCTTTTATACTTCCTTTTTAGTGTGCTAAAAAGTTTTCTATTTGTTTAAGTTGTTGTTTAAAGTTTTCATTTGTAAAATAGTTTTTGTTTCCCTTACAACCTTGCCATTGTTTTTAATCACTCTTTTAAAAAAACATGTCATATAAAAGTCCTTTTGTTTGGTTTGGTTTTTGTTATCTTATTGTTAAGGATTAATTTAACAAATATTGTAGTTTTTGTTATTCGTTTATTTGTTTTTTTAAGGTACACATTTATTTAGTTGTAGGTTTCCGTTTCATTTTTAAAACGCAAAACATTAATTATCATTTTATATGACATTTATGTCATGTTATTAGTGGCTTTTATCGTGGCAAAACTATGTAAATAGTTTGTTTTAAAAACTTTAGCTAATGATCAACAATGAACTGCGGACTAAAGAAAGTGATATATGTAAATTAAATTTTCAAAAAGAATTTAAGAACATAACTAACTCTTAACAAGGTTTAAATTAGGACTAAAGTTTAACTGTTGAAATGCAAAATTACATCTGTTTGAATTTCCTGACAACTGATATTTTGTATAAATATTAATTATAATAGGTTTTTATAACAAGTTTTCAATAATCTATTAAAATTATTGCTAAATTCTCGTTAAACTTGTTCAACTAAACCAGGTTTAACGGAGCTATTCTTTAAATATTAATAATTTTAGATTAATGAAACAAGCTTGCGATATTCTATTAAAATCTTAACAAAATTAGTTAAACTTGTTGTTAGTAATTTCAACTAAACTAAGTTTAACTGATATTTTGTTTGAAATTTATTAATTTTAGGTTTTGTAGCAAGCTTTCAATAATCTATTAAAATTATTGCAATATTCTAGTAAAACTTGTAGGTTCAACTAAACCAAGTTTAACTACGTTATTGTTTAAATATTAATAATTTTAGATTTTTGAAACAAATTTCCAATTATCTATTTAAATAGCTACATAATTTTAGTTCAACTTGCTTTAAGTAAGTTCAGCCAGCTAAACCAAGTTTAACTGAGATTTTTTTTTTTTAATTTTAATAATTTTAGGTTTTAGAAAACAAATTTTCAGCAATATACTACAATAAATTTAGAATATAAGTTAAACTAGTTTTAAGTTTAACTGAGATTTTGTTTTAACAACAAGCTTTACAATATTCCATTAGAATTTTAACACAAACTTGCTGTTAGTAAGTTCAACTAAACAAAGTTTAAGTAAATTTTTGTAAAATTTTTAATAATTTTAGTTTTTTTTTTGTAACAAGCTCTCCATAATCCATTGAAATAGCTAAAATAATTTAAGTTAAACTAGCTTTAAGTAAGTTCAACTAAACCAGGTTTAGGCAAGTTTTTATTTGAATTGTAATGAAATTGTTACAATTCTAAAGTTCTGACGTTGTAAAGCCAGTATGTATCTTTTTCTCAAGACACTCGTTTTAAAATCTGCTTCAGTTCTTTGCAAAAATCGAAATGTTTTCCATGACGACCATGATGGTCTATACAATTTTTACGCCTTGAAGAATATTCATTAAAAACAACTGATATTACAAGCATAACCAATTAAAAAAGGCGCCAATTGTGATTTGACTGGAAAATCTCAGAAAGTAAAAAAAAAAATAAAAACAGACAACGAAAAAATAATAAACCACAGGTGGCAATGCAACAACAACAACCCGACTGTCTAATGGCGGCCAACTGATACACAATCAGTAAATCAGACAAGAATGCACGTAGAACAAACAACACACTGCAGGACTTAAAATCCTGTAAATCCTAAGATTAACTTGCTGTTGTGTGTTGTTGCTGTTGTTTTTTCTGTGTGAGAACGTAATGAAAAGAAAATAAAATAAAATTCTAATGTCTGTCTAGGATAACAGAGAACCGACCGATAACCACCACCAACTAACTTCATGTGTCTGGATGGATGGCTGGCTGGCTGGTTGGCATTTACAAAATTGATGTGTATGTCAAATTTGGAAAATATATGAAGGCACGTTAATGAGTTTCAATAGTTTTTAGTTTTCTTTTCTTTCTAATGGCTATTTGGAAAAATAAAAAGATTTAGAAAACGAAAGATAAACAAAAAAAATGCAGGTAGAAATTTTTGTATATTTCAAGTAAATATTAAAACAACAATTCCAAAAAAAAAACAACCTTTTTCACCTGCCTATAAAAGAATTCTTTTTTCTAAAAGAATTACGTGTGACAAGTGCCATGTTGTTTTTCCTTATTTATACATTTTCTCTCTGTCTCTCTTCTCTATTTTTGGGAATTTTGTTTTGTTTTATTTATGAATCAAACGAAATAAATTAATGAAAAATATTACCAAAAAAAAACAAGTGTTGCTTTATCTTGCCACCAAGGTTGTTTGTTAAAAGAATTGTAAAATTTTCCAAATATCATAACTTTCGTTTTTAAAGGTCAGTTTTTTGTAAAGTGCAATTTGATATCTTTATTACAGACAACCCTTTAGAAATCAACAGCATATCATTAAAACTAATTAAATCTATAGAAAACTAAGAGAAATGTTTTAATAGGAAACCCAATTAGCTAAATAATTGATACACAAATATTTGTTTCAAAAATTGCCAATATTTAAATCTATATAACTTTTAATAACAATTTCATTACAAATCCTAAAATTATTAAAATTAAAATAAAAACTTGCCTAAACCTGCTTTAGTTGAACTTACTTAAAGCTAGTTTAACTAATATTTTAAGTTGTTTTTAGTAAATTGCTAAAGACTTGCAGTCTTATTCAGAAAAAATTTAAGTAGACTTCAAATGTACTTTAAGAAAATTTTATATGAAAATTTTGTCTTCAAACCTACTTTATTTATTATGAATACGGCAGTTGTTTTCAAGAATCCAAAATTATTAAAATTGAAACAAAATCTCAGTTAAACTTGCTTTAGCTAAACTTACTTAAAGCTAGTTTAACTAAATTTTTGTAAATATTTCAATAGATTATCAAAAGCTTGTTACAAAAAAAAAACTAAAAAAAACTTATTTTTAGAAAAATTCGCTTAAACTTAGGTCGGTCGAACTTACTAAAAGCAAGTTTATGTAATAGATATTTCAATAGATCATTGTAAATTGATTTCATTAATCTAAAATTATTAATATTTAAAAAATATCTCAGTTAAACCTGGTTTAGTTGAACTTACTTAAAACAAGTTTAACGAGAATTTTGCAATAATTTAAATAGATTATTGAAAACTTGTTATAAAAACCTAAAGCTCATAAAATTCAAACAAAATTTCAGTTAAACTTGTTAAGATTCTAATAGAATATCGCAAGCTCGTTGCAAAAATCTAAAATTATTAAAATTCAAACAAAGTCTCAGTTAAACTTGGTTTAGTTAAACTTACTTAAAATAAGTTTAACGAGAATTTTGTAATAATTTTTATAGATTATTGAAAGCCTTTTTACAAAAACCTATAATTATTAATAGCTAGACAAAATATCAGCTGTGAGAAAATTCAAACAGATTTAATTTTGCATTTCAACAGTTAAAATTTAGTTCAAATTTAAACCTTGTAAGGTCCAGTTCGGTTCTAGTTATGTTCTAGTTCTGTAGTATTTCTACTACTTTTATATTGTTAAAAGTTACTAATTTAAACCCTGTTTTTTACCGTTTTTAAAATAGTAGTATTTCTACTACTTTTTTTATTTTGCTTAAAAGCTTTGCGAAATGATTTGTTAAGGAGAGTTTAAAATACATTTTTAAATTATAAAGTGGTTTTACGTTTTGGGCCATTCGAATGGCCACCAAGATGGTGTGATATCACACCGTTAGACTTTTTCCTGTGGGGGATATGTAAAGTCTAAAGTTTATGCGGACAAACCCGTTTCTATTCAGGTCTTGGAGAAAAACAGCACGCGTGTCATTCGCCAGTTACCAGTCGAAATACTCGAACGAGTCATCCAAAAATTGCACTCAACGGCTAAACCAACATAGTCTTTCAAAAATAAATGCCAAAGAATGTTCTTATAATAATAAACATTTCCCATGTAATTTTAACTTTCTGTGTGTTTTTTTTTTTATTTAAAAAAGTAGGGAACCTCGAAATGGATCACGAGTTATAGGCAGTTCAGTTTCTAGTTTGGTTTCTAGTTCAGTTTTGATTCTGTTCTAAGTTTATAACAAATACTAACAAAGTTTTTGTTTAGTTTAAAAATTTATATCTTTAATCGCTTTGAATCTGTTTATTTTGAGAGTTTAATTTGAAATTAGTGATCTATTATATTGAATTTTCCTTCAGTAATGTTATTAATAAAAAAAGCCTTGCAGTTAAAAATCATACGAAACCCAACTAAAAAGACTATTGACCACATTTAAATTAATTTTTCCCAAACAAAAAAATCATAGATAGGATTAAAAATACATACGCACAAATATACATACATATATTTGGACACTTTTAGTTATAAAAAGTTATAATATTCTAAACATATTGATTATTTTCCAAGAGAGTTCTCTGAAAAAAAAACACACTACCACCCCTGCAGCTTTTAACCTGTATGGAAAATTGAAATTGTTCATATATTACAGATGAAGTGTAGAATAATCTTTCATGCCAGAAAGAAGCTTTTTAATTTTTCATCTTCACTTTTACACACACACCAACTCACATATGAATGAATGCATGAATGTATAGTTACATAAGGTTGAGTAAAAGCAACAACAAACACACTTTCATTTACCACCCACACGTGCGCTACATTTCAAAATGTTCTTAAATTTATTTTAAACTCACACATATACAATATACGAGTCCATACAAACATATGTACATAGCAGTTGGCAATGTACCTTAATATACATATGTATACGAGGTCTGATCAAAGTGTGTAATCTCCCTCAGTTATAATACACTTATGCCAGTGTTTTTTTTCCAATCCTCGAAACACTTCTGAAACGCGCTTTTTGGTATCGTCAACAGCTTCCGTTTCGATTTTTCTTTTATCTCCTCAATCGTAGCAAAACGCTTTCCTTTCATCAGTATCTTCAGTTTTGGGGAAGAGGAAAAAGTCAGCGGGGGCCAAGTCCGGTGAATACGGTGGTTGAGGCATGACAACTGTTTTGTTTTTCGCCAAAAACTCACATACAAGCATCGATGTGTGAGCTGGTGCGTTATCAGGGTGCAAAATCCTTGATTGGCGCAAACGGCGCATAACTTCCAGGTAGTATTCCTTATTGACCGTACGACCTTGTGGCAAGAATTCATAATGCACCATGCCATTGCAGTCGAAGAAAACAGTTAGCAAAACCTTCACATTTGACCAAACTTGACCAGCTTTTTTCGGTCTTGGCTCTTCTGAACGTTTCCATTGGAATGATTGGGCTTTGGTTTTAATGTCATAGTCATACACCCATGATTCGCCACCAGTTATGACCTTTTTGAGGAAATCTTGATCGTCGTTGACGATGTTCAACAGCGACGTTGTTTTTGCTCAAAATTTAGCAATTTAGCTGCCGCATGTTTTATGCCTAAAACATCCATAAAAATTGCTTGGCATGAGCCGAACGATATGCCAACATCATCAGCAACCTCTCTGATAGTGATTCGAGTATTATACAAAATCATTTTCCTCACTGCTTCAATGTTTTCATCGGTTGACGTGCTCGGGCGACCAGGACGATAAATAAAATAAAAAGATATATTTTGGCATAACTCTTTATTTTAACAAATTTTCTTAAAAAGGTACCAAAAAAGTCGTTTTTTGTTAAAGAAATTGTAGTTCAAAATTATTGCTTATCTAATTCTATAAATCTTTCCTGAGTTTTTTTTTTTTTTTTCTAAAAAAGCATCTAAAAAGTACTATTTTTGCAAAAAGTACCAAATTTTACCCCGTAACAATTTTAATCAAAAATGTTACATAATAACAACCCCATTAATTTGAAGATTTCAAATAATAAAATAAAAAAAACATATTTTGGCATATTTAGATTTTTAACGATTTTATTTAAAAAAGTACCAAAAAGTACTATTTTGTTGAAGAATTTTTAGTCTCCAATTAATACTTATCTATTAAGTTTTATGATATATTTAAAAAAATTTCCAACAAATACCAATTTTACCCCGTAAATGTGGTTATACCACAATTGAACTTGTGTTCTCCTCCTAGTAGACTCGTCCTTGCGCATTTAATTTCATTTTTAACACAAAACTTAATGCAGTTTCTTTGATCCATTTTTTTCGAATCGTAAAAAATCGAAGAGCACACCAAAACACGACCAACCTTTTTGTCTGTCAAAAACAAACTGACAATCCAAAACGGCTGATATTACCAACATATATAACAGACATGTGTATCAGCATAACAGAAAAAAAATGCGAAAATCGAATATACGTAACTCACGAAATTTGAAAATAACGGATATTTTTTTATCAGACCTCGTATGTATGTTTTCTAAGTTCTTAAACACACACAAATCAACAAAAATACAAATAAAAAACACAAGCGTAAAAAACTGGACTCATCATGTATGTGTACACAAATTGACCCATACCTTTTGAACAGCCAGCATCTAAAAAAAGAAAATAAAATTCCCCATAATGGTAATAATGGCTGCTGTTTTGTAGATTATTGAAAATTCATATTGAAAAAGAAATTTAGTTTTTTTTTTTTTGCTTTTCTTTGTTTAAGGATTATTTTGATCTTTTATAGTTTTACTTTTTATACCCTTCACCTTCATGAGAAGGGTATATGTATATAAGTTTGTCATTCCGTTTGTAATTTCCACAGTATAATTTTACGATCCTATAAAGTATATATATTCTGGATCCTTATAGATAGCGGAGTCTGTCTGTCTGGCTGTTGAAATCAATTTTCTGAAGTCCCCAGATATCTTCGGGATCCAAATCTTCAATAATTCTGTCAGACATGCTTTCGAGAATTTTGCTATTTAAAATCAGCAAAATCCGTCCATAAATAACGGAGATATGAGCAAAAATCCGAGACAACCTCTGAAAATTTCATCAATAAAACTATCAAACAAAGTGTATTAATATAATATATACTATACTATAATATATATATATAAAGGTGAAGGGTATATAAGATTCGGCATAGCCGAATATAGCACTCTTACTTGTTTCTACTAAAGATGGATTTTAAATATTGTTTATATATGAAGCCTTAAAGTAGGCCATGGAAATTAAAACTAAATAGAAATTTAAGTTATTTTAATCAAAATATGCAAAAGAAATATGAACTGCTGTAAAAAAGGACTAAAAACAAGAACCAATACTCAGGTCACACTTGGCAAATATTTGCCGAAAAAGACGAAACGGAAACGGAATTGTTGTATTAAGAGATAAATTTAGCAGAATTAAATCATTGAAGTATTTTTTCTATTCTATCTTACAGGTGTTACAGAGAAATTTGATGACGATAGAAGGACCATAACTATTTGAAATATTCGTTTCGTTCGTTGTTGCTATTTGCCACTATATAAAAGCAGCTGAAAAACTTCTCTACGGCAGCTGGAGAAATAACAAAGTTTTCAAAGTTAACTATGACTGCTGGCTGCTCAATGTCTAAAGTAAAGTATGTCCAATAAATTTGTATAAAACAAACATCTTTAAACTGAAGCTAAAGGTACGGCCACACTTGGCAAATACATATTTGCCGACAAGGACATAACCACTAAATAAAATATATTTGAACTCAATTATTATTTTTTATTCGAACTGTTAATATTAAATTGTTGATATTTATTTAGTCGGGCTCGAGTTCATTAAATTTCATTTTCATTAAATTATTTTTACTGAAGGAATTGTTTTACAACATGAAATCTCTATTAAAATTTTATTGATAATTTTTCTGGCTCAGCTGGGGATTGAACATGGGTTGAATTTACATGATTCTCGAAACATAATTCTCGAAATAAATATCAAAAATATTTGAACTCTTTTATTTATTTAAAAAAAAAAAAACTTAATTTAGTATTTAGTTTTATTTTATTTGATTGATGTTGTTTGATCTTATTTGTGCTAAAAAAAGTGGTTACGCTTATTTGAGTAAATATTTGCCGAGAGCGACCGTGCCTTAAGGCACTTTACAAATTTTTCCACAAACCTTAATTTCTGCCGCTGAATTCCTGTATATTTCATTTAAATACAAAATTTTAAAATTATTGTACAAATCTTTTCTTTTACGTTGTATATAATGTATTTTTATACTTTATTTATTGTAATTCATTTTATTTATTAAACATTATTATATAATTATTTTACTGAAATTTATAAATTATCTTGTTTAATATTTATGTTTTAAATAAATTTGTTTGTTTGTTTTATATTAAACTACAGTAAATATATATTGTTTATATGCTTATACGAACTAGTTTTTATTTAATATAAAGATCCCTTTTTCTAAAGTTTTAAATGATTAGTTATTTAAGATTCTTTTAAAAGGAAACGAAAAATTCAGTTTTAATGCAAATGAATTATGTAAAATGTTTTAAAAAGAAGTTGCCTAAAAAGCTAACAAATAAATTGATTTAGTTGTAACCATTAAAAACAAATAAAATTGTTGTTTTATTAAAAAAAAATCTCCTAAAAACGAAACTGTAGTGTTTAGAAAAAAGGTTTCTTATAAAATTCCTTGATTTAAGTTTAGAAATCCACCATTTTTCGCTACAACTTGTTTTAATAGAAGACAGCTTGGCTGTTATTATGATACAAGTTTTGTTTCTGAAGGGCCACTATTTTAAGAATTAGAAACTAAAAACTGAATTTCTAATGATTTGTAATAAAACGCTTCCAAAAGTCTGCAATGGTTTTTGTTTCACATAATTATAATCGTCGTAACAAATTTCTACAGTATGAATTTTTCTTTAATATTTCCAGATTTTAGGTTTTTTGCATTTTTCTCCTAAACTAAAGGCCAAATCGAGCTGGAATCCCCTATTAATCGATTTTGGCACCCGCTGAATCCGAAAATCATGGTTATTTTTTAATTTAAACAAGTTGTTCTTTTGTAATCCAAGAATTTTTTTATTAGATACCCACTGTTTTAAAAAACACGCCTTAAGACCGGCAATATTTGTTTGCTTCATTTAATTGTAAACTTTATTAAAACAATGCAGGCAGAATTTTTCTTTAATATTTCCAGATTTTAGGTTTTTTGCATTTTTCTCCTAAACTAAAGGCCAAATCGAGCTGGAAACCCCTATTAATCGATTTTGGCACCCGCTGAATCCGAAAATCGTGGTTATTTTTTAATTTAAACAAATTGTTCTTTTGTAATCCAAGAATTTTTTTATTAGATACCCACTGTTTTAAAAAACACGCCTTAAGACCGGCAATAGTTGTTTGCTTCATTTAATTGTAAACTTTATTAAAACAATGCAGGCAGAATTTTTCTTTAATATTTCCAGATTTTAGGTTTTTTGCATTTTTCTCCTAAACTAAAGGCCAAATCGAGCTGGAATCCCCTATTAATCGATTTTGGCACCCGCTGAATCCGAAAATCATGGTTATTTTTTAATTTAAACAAGTTGTTCTTTTGTAATCCAAGAATTTTTTTATTAGATACCCACTGTTTTAAAAAACACGCCTTAAGACCGGCAATAGTTGTTTGCTTCATTTAATTGTAAACTTTATTAAAACAATGCAGGCAGAATTTTTCTTTAATATTTCCAGATTTTAGGTTTTTTGCATTTTTCTGCTAAACTAAAGGCCAAATCGAGCTGGAATCCCCTATTAACCGATTTTGGCACCCGCTGAATCCGAAAATCATGGTTATTTTTTAATTTAAACAAGTTGTTCTTTTGTAATCCAAGAATTTTTTTATTAGATACCCACTGTTTTAAAAAACACGCCTTAAGATCGGCAATAGTTGTTTTCTTCATTTAATTGTAAATTTTATTAAAACAATGCAGGCAGAATTTTTCTTTAATATTTCCAGATTTTAGGTTTTTTGCATTTTTCTCCTAAACTAAAGGCCAAATCGAGCTGGAATCCCCTATTAATCGATTTTGGCACCCGCTGAATCCGAAAATCATGGTTATTTTTTAATTCAAACAAGTTGTTCTTTTGTAATCCAAGAATTTTTTTATTAGATACCCACTGTTTTAAAAACACGCCTTAAGACCGGCAATAGTTGTTTGCTTCATTTAATTGTAAACTTTATTAAAACAATGCAGGCAGAATTTTTCTTTAATATTTCCAGATTTTAGGTTTTTTGCATTTTTCTCCTAAACTAAAGGCCAAATCGAGCTGGAATCCCCTATTAATCGATTTTGGCACCCGCTGAATCCGAAAATCATGGTTATTTTTTAATTTAAACAAGTTGTTCTTTTGTAATCCAAGAATTTTTTTATTAGATACCCACTGTTTTAAAAAACACGCCTTAAGACCGGCAATAGTTGTTTGCTTCATTTAATTGTAAACTTTATTAAAACAATGCAGGTAGAATTTTTCTTTAATATTTCCAGATTTTAGGTTTTTTGCATTTTTCTCCTAAACTAAAGGCCAAATCGAGCTGGAATCCCCTATTAATCGATTTTGGCACCCGCTGAATCCGAAAATCATGGTTATTTTTTAATTTAAACAAGTTGTTCTTTTGTAATCCAAGAATTTTTTTATTAGATACCCACTGTTTTAAAAAACACGCCTTAAGACCGGCAATAGTTGTTTGCTTCATTTAATTGTAAACTTTATTAAAACAATGCAGGCAGAATTTTTCTTTAATATTTCCAGATTTTAGGTTTTTTGCATTTTTCTCCTAAACTAAAGGCCAAATCGAGCTGGAATCCCCTATTAATCGATTTTGGCACCCGCTGAATCCGAAAATCATGGTTATTTTTTAATTCAAACAAGTTGTTCTTTTGTAATCCAAGAATTTTTTTATTAGATACCCACTGTTTTAAAAACACGCCTTAAGACCGGCAATAGTTGTTTGCTTCATTTAATTGTAAACTTTATTAAAACAATGCAGGCAGAATTTTTCTTTAATATTTCCAGATTTTAGGTTTTTTGCATTTTTCTCCTAAACTAAAGGCCAAATCGAGCTGGAATCCCCTATTAATCGATTTTGGCACCCGCTGAATCCGAAAATCATGGTTATTTTTTAATTTAAACAAGTTGTTCTTTTGTAATCCAAGAATTTTTTTATTAGATACCCACTGTTTTAAAAAACACGCCTTAAGACCGGCAATAGTTGTTTGCTTCATTTAATTGTAAACTTTATTAAAACAATGCAGGCAGAATTTTTCTTTAATATTTCCAGATTTTAGGTTTTTTGCATTTTTCTCCTAAACTAAAGGCCAAATCGAGCTGGAATCCCCTATTAATCGATTTTGGCACCCGCTGAATCCGAAAATCATGGTTATTTTTTAATTTAAACAAGTTGTTCTTTTGTAATCCAAGAATTTTTTTATTAGATACCCACTGTTTTAAAAAACACGCCTTAAGACCGGCAATAGTTGTTTGCTTCATTTAATTGTAAACTTTATTAAAACAATGCAGGTAGAATTTTTCTTTAATATTTCCAGATTTTAGGTTTTTTGCATTTTTCTCCTAAACTAAAGGCCAAATCGAGCTGGAATCCCCTATTAATCGATTTTGGCACCCGCTGAATCCGAAAATCATGGTTATTTTTTAATTTAAACAAGTTGTTCTTTTGTAATCCAAGAATTTTTTTATTAGATACCCACTGTTTTAAAAAACACGCCTTAAGACCGGCAATAGTTGTTTGCTTCATTTAATTGTAAACTTTATTAAAACAATGCAGGCAGAATTTTTCTTTAATATTTCCAGATTTTAGGTTTTTTGCATTTTTCTCCTAAACTAAAGGCCAAATCGAGCTGGAATCCCCTATTAATCGATTTTGGCACCCGCTGAATCCGAAAATCATGGTTATTTTTTAATTTAAACAAGTTGTTCTTTTGTAATCCAAGAATTTTTTTATTAGATACCCACTGTTTTAAAAAACACGCCTTAAGACCGGCAATAGTTGTTTGCTTCATTTAATTGTAAACTTTATTAAAACAATGCAGGCAGAATTTTTCTTTAATATTTCCAGATTTTAGGTTTTTTGCATTTTTCTCCTAAACTAAAGGCCAAATCGAGCTGGAATCCCCTATTAATCGATTTTGGCACCCGCTGAATCCGAAAATCATGGTTATTTTTTAATTTAAACAAGTTGTTCTTTTGTAATCCAAGAATTTTTTTATTAGATACCCACTGTTTTAAAAAACACGCCTTAAGACCGGCAATAGTTGTTTGCTTCATTTAATTGTAAACTTTATTAAAACAATGCAGGTAGAATTTTTCTTTAATATTTCCAGATTTTAGGTTTTTTGCATTTTTCTCCTAAACTAAAGGCCAAATCGAGCTGGAATCTCCTATTAATCGATTTTGGCACCCGCTGAATCCGAAAATCATGGTTATTTTTTAATTTAAACAAGTTGTTCTTTTGTAATCCAAGAATTTTTTTATTAGATACCCACTGTTTTAAAAAACACGCCTTAAGACCGGCAATAGTTGTTTGCTTCATTTAATTGTAAACTTTATTAAAACAATGCAGGTAGAATTTTTCTTTAATATTTCCAGATTTTAGGTTTTTTGCATTTTTCTCCTAAACTAAAGGCCAAATCGAGCTGGAATCCCCTATTAATCGATTTTGGCACCCGCTGAATCCGAAAATCATGGTTATTTTTTAATTTAAACAAGTTGTTCTTTTGTAATCCAAGAATTTTTTTATTAGATACCCACTGTTTTAAAAAACACGCCTTAAGACCGGCAATAGTTGTTTGCTTCATTTAATTGTAAACTTTATTAAAACAATGCAGGCAGAATTTTTCTTTAATATTTCCAGATTTTAGGTTTTTTGCATTTTTCTCCTAAACTAAAGGCCAAATCGAGCTGGAATCCCCTATTAATCGATTTTGGCACCCGCTGAATCCGAAAATCATGGTTATTTTTTAATTTAAACAAGTTGTTCTTTTGTAATCCAAGAATTTTTTTATTAGATACCCACTGTTTTAAAAAACACGCCTTAAGACCGGCAATAGTTGTTTGCTTCATTTAATTGTAAACTTTATTAAAACAATGCAGGCAGAATTTTTCTTTAATATTTCCAGATTTTAGGTTTTTTGCATTTTTCTCCTAAACTAAAGGCCAAATCGAGCTGGAATCCCCTATTAATCGATTTTGGCACCCGCTGAATCCGAAAATCATGGTTATTTTTTAATTTAAACAAGTTGTTCTTTTGTAATCCAAGAATTTTTTTATTAGATACCCACTGTTTTAAAAAACACGCCTTAAGACCGGCAATAGTTGTTTGCTTCATTTAATTGTAAACTTTATTAAAACAATGCAGGCAGAATTTTTCTTTAATATTTCCAGATTTTAGGTTTTTTGCATTTTTCTCCTAAACTAAAGGCCAAATCGAGCTGGAATCCCCTATTAATCGATTTTGGCACCCGCTGAATCCGAAAATCATGGTTATTTTTTAATTTAAACAAGTTGTTCTTTTGTAATCCAAGAATTTTTTTATTAGATACCCACTGTTTTAAAAAACACGCCTTAAGACCGGCAATAGTTGTTTGCTTCATTTAATTGTAAACTTTATTAAAACAATGCAGGTAGAATTTTTCTTTAATATTTCCAGATTTTAGGTTTTTTGCATTTTTCTCCTAAACTAAAGGCCAAATCGAGCTGGAATCCCCTATTAATCGATTTTGGCACCCGCTGAATCCGAAAATCATGGTTATTTTTTAATTTAAACAAGTTGTTCTTTTGTAATCCAAGAATTTTTTTATTAGATACCCACTGTTTTAAAAAACACGCCTTAAGACCGGCAATAGTTGTTTGCTTCATTTAATTGTAAACTTTATTAAAACAATGCAGGTAGAATTTTTCTTTAATATTTCCAGATTTTAGGTTTTTTGCATTTTTCTCCTAAACTAAAGGCCAAATCGAGCTGGAATCCCCTATTAATCGATTTTGGCACCCGCTGAATCCGAAAATCATGGTTATTTTTTAATTTAAACAAGTTGTTCTTTTGTAATCCAAGAATTTTTTTATTAGATACCCACTGTTTTAAAAAACACGCCTTAAGACCGGCAATAGTTGTTTGCTTCATTTAATTGTAAACTTTATTAAAACAATGCAGGCAGAATTTTTCTTTAATATTTCCAGATTTTAGGTTTTTTGCATTTTTCTCCTAAACTAAAGGCCAAATCGAGCTGGAATCCCCTATTAATCGATTTTGGCACCCGCTGAATCCGAAAATCATGGTTATTTTTTAATTTAAACAAGTTGTTCTTTTGTAATCCAAGAATTTTTTTATTAGATACCCACTGTTTTAAAAAGACCGGCAATAGTTTTTTGGTTTATTTAATTTTTAACTTCTTCATTCTTTAGAATTTTGCTGATTATTTTATGAATTTAGTTATTCTTTCAGATGTTAATCAACTTGTCGGTTTTAAAACATGTTGCCAGCAACATATTTTCTTTCGCTTTGAACTCCAGCAACGTTTTTATGTTAAAGATTTATTTAGGGCTGAAAATATTAGTAAACATTTCAAATAAACAAGTTTTTTTCTTAACTCCTTGTTTAACTTAATTATAAAAGTTCACCCGCACCTGGTTTAAAGTAAACAAAAGGATCAAGCAACTATTTAATGTAGCAAAAGTATAAATATTAAAAAAGTAAAATATACAGAAATATAAAAAAACTAAAAAATAACTAAAAAACTCAATGTTTATTTTTCAACAGCAACAAATTTATTATTTTCAGCATCGTACTAGGCTTTCTTTGCCAAAATTATGAACAAATTTTAATTTTCTCCAAACCATCACCTCAAAAATTCACTCGATAATAAAAATCCATTGGCCATTTTTAAACATTTGTAAGTGATATTTATAAAATCTGGAAATTAAATTCTATTATCAAATCCAGGTTGTAAAAATTTCACATTGAAATTAAAAGTCAAATTTCTGAAACATTTACATATTTGAAAATCCAAATATTTGAAAAACTGGACACGATAATAAAAATCCTTTTAATCACTACTAATGATGTTAATAAAATTTACAAATCAAATTTGCTTATCAAGTCTTATTTAAAAAATATGACCTTGAATCAAAAGTAGTAACTTGCTTAAAGGACTCATATCAAAAACTAAAAATATTTTAAAAACTAGAGGTGATAATAAAAATCAAAAAACATATTTAAAACCTCTACTAGTGATACTTAAACAAACTAGAAATCAACTTCAATTATCAAGTCAATTTAAAAAAAGTGAACTTGAAATTAAGAGAACTTTTCAAAATAAATTTTTTGTTAAAGTTTACTTTATAGAGTGTAAAGAAATTTGTAAAATTTCCAGCATTACTTAAACAAACTCCCTATAAAATCACAAAGCATTAGAATATATTTTACTTGTTTCTTTTCAGAAAAAAGACAAATTAATAAACAAAAAATATTTAAAGTTAAAAATAATATATATTAACATTTATACAAAAAATATTACTAATAAAACAAACATGTATATTTAGTTTATGAAAAAAAGGCAATCAAAAAACAAATTATAAAGTAAATATCGACAGTTCAATTCCAAACCATGCTATGTCGACTTAGCATATTTTTAATTTTTTTGCGTTTTTGAATTTAGATTTTTTCAACTTAAATTCTGTCAAATTTTGGTTGTGATTGGCTAGTCCAATCAATAGTTATAAACAACAAAGTTCTACCTCATATGGTTTTTTCGATATCGCCTGTAAACTTTAGGAGCTTTTCCTGCAAAACTCACTTTTTCCACTTAGCATGTTTTGGAATTGAGCTGTCGATTTGTATATATGTATTTAAAAAAAAAAAAAACATAAAAGCTATAAACAACAAAACCCACATGCAAACAGTTTTCCTTTAAACATAATAAAATATCCAGTAGATTTTTTTAGACGATTCTAGAAGATTTTGGAAATCTTTAAAAAATTTCTTACGAACACAACATATTCCAAATATAAAGAATTTTACAGTTTTCAAGAATTTTGTTGTTGTTGTTTGTAACTATAACTTGATGTCTTTAAAAAATATATATTTTATAAAGGTAGTGGAGAGGGGGAGGGGGTCGGGTATATAATTATATTTTTATAATAAACTATTTAACAAATAATAAAGAAACACTCACACACATATTTATATGTTACATACTTGTATAATATTGATAAGTATTATTAAATAATAATGTATAATAATAATAATATAATTATATTATAACTAAACATTAAAGAAAAAGAAAATTTAAAAAACGCTAAAGAAATAATTCTTAAATCAAAACAAATATTACATTTTTTTTTTAATTTTCTTTTATACATAAAAAATTATTTTTTTGTAAAGTTTAATTTGAAAATTAGTTATTAGTTTATAGTTATAAGTTAAGAAGAATATGTAGTTAGTTTTTTTTTTCCAATTTGTAATATGTTTATCGTTTTTTTCTTCATCTAAACTTAAGTTCGCACTTTAACATTCGTTTACTTTCTTGTTATACGTCGTTATTTTCAATTTATTTTGTTGGGGAAATAACATTTCTATAAATTTGCTAAAAAAAATTTTATACTTGTTTTGTTTTTTGTTTGTTTGTTTGCATTAAATAAATTTTAACTATAAACATTTTATAATCGACCATACTTTAAGCATTTGCACATACATTTCTCTTTCTGTTTAACGTTTCTTTTGTTAACAAAATGTTTGATAAATGAAATTAATTTAATTTCAGTTTGTTTATTAAACATTTTAATAACCAGTACCGCTAGTAAATTGATTAGGATTGTAGAATTGAGGCGTCTGAAAAGAAAAAAAAATATTTAATTAATATTAAATTACTTCTTTTAAACATGTTTAGAATTAAAAAACTGAATATTATAAAAGAAAACGAAACATGTGTATATTTAAAATCTCTACTAGTAGATATATAATTTTTGATCTGAAATATGTTTAGACAACACATCTACTATTTTATTGATACAATGTTTTTCTATTTTTTACCGGTATAATGCCGACAATATCAAAAAAATAAAATGGTAGTCCACATTACCCGAAGTTACTCTACTATTACCAATAGCAACCAAATAAATTAAATTATAAGAAAAAAACAGAAAATTTTGAAATTTTAAAAAACCTAACTTTAAGATTTTTCTTAAACAGATAATAGCATTTAATATTTAATTTAAACATTTCAATTAAATTCAATTCAAGTCAAAATTAAAAAAATTTCACACTGGGATTCTTTGTGAAACCTTGCAATCAAAATTCGTCATATTTTGAAAACTAAAAACGATAATGTGAAACCAAAAGCAAATTCAAAGTCTGTTTATCCATTTCACTTAAAATCAAGTAAACAAATTCAATTATCAAGTCAAAGTTGAAAAAATTTGACACTAATACAAAAATTTGAAATTTTTTCGAAACCTTGCACTCAAATTTCTTTATTTAATTTAAATCCAGTAAACAAATAAAATTATCAAAAAGTCAAAAGTTAATAAAATTTCACACTTAACAGAAATTTTATATTCTTTAAAAATACTCATATTAAAGAAACTGAAAGACATAATAAAAATTAAAAAGCAAATTCAAACTCTGCACTACAAATTTATTTGAAATCAAGTAAACAAATAAAATTATCAAGTCAAAGTTAAAAAAAATTAACACTAATACAAAAATTTGCGATTTTTTGTGAAACCTTACAAACACGATAATAAAAACTAAAAACGATAATAAAAATTCAAAAACAAATTCAAAATCTGAACTACTATTTGAATTGAAATCAAGAACAAATCAAATTATCAAGTCAAAAGTTAAAAAAAAATCACACTACGACTGTCTAAACTTGCGTTAATAAAACAAAAAATGTAAAATGTATCTAAAATGTATCCATATTGAAAAACTGCAAAATGAAATATTGATGTACTTAAAATTTATCTAAAATGTATCTATATCAAAAAATTAAAAAATCAATTATAGAATGTACTTAAAACTAAAATAAATGTTCAAGAAAAAAGAAATAAATTAAATTAAAAATCAAATATTAAAATGTAGAATGAATATTAAAACCAAAATAAAACTGAATTGTTAAAAGGAATTAAAAATTGTAATATAAGCTATAAGAATTGAGATATAGAAGGCGTGAAATACTAATTTATCCGTATGTAAATGTAAATGACATAAGCCTTTACGGAACTATTCCAACACTCTTCCGCTTCTTTTAAGAAGGTTCGAAAACATAAACCCCACTATTTTTTAAACTAAAACAAATAATAAAAATTCAAAAAAAGTTTTAGAATCTCCACAGCTGATTAGAATCTCCACAGCTGATATAATAAAAAAAAAACATTTCAAAAGTTTAAAATATATAATCTTAAAACAAAAAAAAATTAATTTTTCAAAAACTAAAATATCAAAAACAGCAATTTTTTAAAAACTAAAAACGTTAATAGAAATACAATGACACCTTTGAAACCACTACAACTTAGTCTAGTACAACTAATTTATCAAATTCAAACATCAGGTCAAAGTTCAAAAATAAAATCTTAAAACAAAAAAGTTTTAATTAAAAAAAAAAAAACTAAAAAAATCAAAAACAGCGATTTTTTAAAACTAAAACGACAGTTTTTAAACCCTAATAACTTATACTAATAAAACTAGTTTATCAAATTCAATTATCAGGTCAAAGTTCAAAAATATAATTTTAAAAGCGAAAATCGCAACTTTTAAAAAACTATTGATATTTTTTAAACTAAAAACGTTAATAAAAATCCAAAGACAGCTTTGGAATCACGACAAGTAATCACCCCTATCGTGAATAAAAATTCCACATGAAATTTGTTCCCTTTTCACATTTTCCTATTAAAATTCAATGTTAAAAAAATAAAAGAGAACAAATTTCATGTGGAATTTTTATTCACGATAGGGGTGAATATTGTTCAAAATAGCTTATGAAATTCAATTATCAGGTCAAAGTGCAAAGATATAAATTTAAAAATAGTTGAAATTTTTCTTAAACTAGAAAAAATAAAAATTATGATATTTTCAAAACTAAAAACGATAAAAGAAATCCCAAAACATTTTCAAAATCAGCACAATTTATATAAAATTTACACATCAATGCTAAATTTAAAAATATACGATTAAAACAAAAAAATAAACTTTTCAATAACTATAAAATTAAAAACTGAAATATTTTAAAAACTTATCTCTAGAATAAACCCAAAAATATTTAAAACCACCATAACTATATAAATTAAATTCAAAAAATTAAATTCTAACAACAGGTCGAAGTACAAAAATATAAAGTTGAAATAAAAACGTTTTAAATGCAACCAATCAATATTAAAAAAAACTGGCAAAATTCCTGCACTTTATTAAAACCGTCTTCAATTACTAAAACTTTCATTTTCACTTACATCTACTTGTTGTTGTTGTTGTTGCTGCTGATACTGTTGTTCCTGACTGCTGCCAGCAGCTGCTGACTGGGAACCGGGTATAAAGAAGCCACCTTGGGGCACTGCCGCAGGTGGCAAGGCAGGTGCTAAAATATTTTCAGCAGCCTTATTGACGGGAGCACCAGAAGGATTGAACACATCAACATAAGCATTTTTCAAAGCTGTAAACAAGTAATAAAATACAAATTCAGTGAAATTTACTTTTAGTAATTTTTAATCTCTTAAACTCACTTCGATTTCTTTGCATTTTAAACATGTTGGACTGCAGCGTGGGAGTTTTTGCCAGACCCGGTTCTTGAGGCTGGCTTAAAGTGGAGTTTTGTGTTTGCTGCTGCAAGGGACTTGGTGATGGCGCTGGATTTGGTATTGTATTAGGCACATATTGTTGTAATTGTGGCTGCTGCTGCTGTTGCTGCATTTGTTGGGCATCCATTAAAGGTATTTGAGGCTGCTGTTGTTGCTGCTGCTGCTGAGATGGCATTTGTGTAGGCTGCAGCTGCTGTTGCTGTTGCGCCATAGATTGTGACATTAAATCACTCATTTTGGGTGGAGGCTTAAAAGCTTCCTGTGGATCTTCTTCGCCATCGGTATTAACCCATTTCTTCTTCTCAGGATCCCAAACAATTGAGGGATTTTTGTCATCCGGCAGAATCATTTGATTTTTAGGTTTTAGCGAAAATTTATTCCAAATGCCACCAAACCAGCCAGAATTTTGATTTGTTTGTTGTGGGCTAATCAAATAAATAACAACATAAGTTCAGGTTTTATATAATCTATGTTTAAGAAAAACTCACTTTTTAGGGGCATCTTTGTCCTCCTTTTTAGCACCCCTTTGTTGCTGCTGCTGTGGTTTCTTGCTGGCCTCATTACCTGTGTGTTGCTGCTGCATTTTCACACCATCTTCATCTGTATCGTATGTTTTCGTTTTCGGCATCGATATCGTGGGTTGTACATTCTAAATTGTTGACAAGGAAGTTGTTTTTTAGGTTTTGTATTGATTTTAGTAACAAAATTATAAACGAAAAAATTGTTATACAGCTTTTGTATAAAAAAAAATACAATTGATTTGCCAGACGATTTGGTAGTAAAAAGCTTAGCAATAACTTATAAACTTAACTAAAGATTAACTGGAATATTTTATGATTAGGTACTAATTTTAGTAATATAAAAAAAAACCTAAAAGGACATAAATATTAAAATTTTTAAAGTCTGTACGAAATTAAGTTTAAACATACTAAACTTACAAAAAAACAAACGTATTTGTTTGCATACAAATAAGCAGAAATTTTTTGAAGATACAAATCTTTGACATTTACAAAAATAAAATCATGACTATTTTTCACTTTCGAATTTTTCGCAATTCAATATTATTTATAAAACTGTTATTTTTTGGCTTAAGGAAGCAATATAATGGAAAAAACAATGATAATTTAGGAAAAACAGAACAGAAACAACAGAAAATTAAATTTCGAAATTCAGTTCGAATTTTTCGAAATTCCAAATTTCTTATAAAAATTTTATAATTTGTATTTAAATAAACAACACTTTTATTACCAAACAACTTTAATATGAAAAAACTATAAATCTAACTTCAAAACGGTGTTCGAATTTTTCGAAATTCAAAATTTTTTCAAAATTAAAATTATTTTAATTTTTCTAAAAAAATACACTTTAGCAATATTTTTAATTGTCGTAAAAGAAAATTAACAAAAATCCAGAAAAATTTAAACTAGAAATTATGTTCGAAATTTTCGAAGTTTAAAATTTTGCCCAAACTACTAAATTTTTAAATTATATGTAATATTAAATTTTAATTAATTAATTATATTTTTTTATGTAAATAAACACTACTAATTAAAAAATCCCAATTTAAAATAAATAAACACAAAAAACCTATTTCGAAATTATGTTCGAATTTTTCGAAATTCAAAATTTTACCTATAAACCTATTTCTACAGAAATTTACTTCTTATTTTCAATATTTTGAGTTATTCTTCAAAATATGAGAGAAAATGAACTGAAATTTAAGTTTAAACTCAAGTTCGAATTTTTCGAAGTGTAAAATTTTTTAGTCAAAATTTAAATAAACAGAAATGTTGCTAAAATTTAATTTTTGCTACAAAATATAAAAATTTCATTGTAAAATTTTTGTATGTTTGAAATTAAATTAGAATTTTTTGCAGTCGAAATCTTGGTCTAAATACTTGAGATTTTTGTTTAAAAAGTAGATATTGATATAAAAATTCTATTTCCCTAGCAAATGGGACAAAAACAATTTTTGAATTTAAGTTCGAATTTTTCGAAATTATAACTTTGGCTCAATAATAACGAATTTTTGTTGATATATAAAAACTATATTTGTCGACTATGTTATAAAAAATTTTGTTTTTAGTTAATAAGGCAAAAATCGATTATCGAATTTAAGTCAGAATTTTTCGAAGTTAAAATTTCAGCTTAGAAATTACGATTTTTGCTGAAAAAAGGCGATTATGATATAAAAATTTTACTTTCTTAGTAAATAATGCTGAAATCTAAAGTTCGAATTTTTCGAAGTCTAAACTATGACTTAAAAACCTGAGATTTTTGTTAAACGGTAGATTTTTATATAAAAATTATATTTTCCTAGCAAATGGGGCAAATATATGTTTTCGAATTTAAGTTGGAATTTTTCAAAATTAAAACAATGGCTTGAAACTACAGATTTTTGTTTGCAAATGCATTTTAGATATTAAAATATAATTTTTTTGGCAAATTTTCAAATTTTTCGAATTTGAGTTTGAATTTTTTTAAGTAAAATTTTGACCTAAAAATTTGATATTTATGTTTAAAAACTAGATTTTTATATAAAAATTATATTTTCCAGCAAATGGGTTAGAAATCAATTTTCGAATATAAGTTTTAATTTTTCGAAGTCAAATTACATATTTAAAAATTACATATTTTTGTTTGAAAAGTAAACGTCTGGCAAATGGGTTAGAAATCAATTTTCGAATTTAATATCGAATTTTTCGAAGTTTAATTTTTACCCTAAAAAATACATATTGTTCTTTAAAAAGTAGATGTGAACATAAAAATTCTATTTTCTTAGCAAATGTGTCAAAAATCCATTTTCGAATTTAAGTTCGAATTTTTTAAAGTTAAAATTTTTTTTACAGATTTTTGTTTCAAACCGTTGATTATGTTACAAGAAAACAGATTTTCAACATTATAGCATCAAAATTTTCCATATTTTGAAGTAAAATGTTTTTCTATTCTACAAGTCTTTTGCCTTATTTTTCTTGTGGTCTAAACCTTTTAAATTTAATGTGTTTGTGTTTATTAATTTATATTTCTATTACATTTTTTACACTAAAGAAAAAAACAGCAACTATGAAATTAATTAAACAGAACAATAGCAAACAATTCAAACAAATCAAATCAATAGAAATAAACCAAGTGCGGTGTTTACTACCTACTTAAAGATTAAAGAGTAATTCAAGGCTCAATTGTGTGTGTGTCATGAGAATTACTCTTGTTTTTTTTTTTTTTTTTTTTTTTTTTGTTGTTTTAAATTTTCAATAAATTTTCCTTTAACTTTAATTATATTATAATAAGTTTATTTACTTTTAATTATTCAGACTTAAATTAAAAATAATGGTATGTTTTTTGGGGGTGAGAATTAAATATTTTTCTTTAAATCTATAGGATCATCAATATTAAACGTGCGTAAAACCGGTGGTTTTGTAATTTTAAAGCCCTTATCTTCTTTGTTATCAATATATTGTTCAAATTGTGGCAATGACTGTTCTACCTCATTGCACATTTTTTTATAGTTCAAAGGTATCGAGGGATCATTGATTAGTTCTTGCATAGACCACACCTGTGGTGGCTTTTGTGTTAAAGGAGATTTTGTTTTGACTTTTATTAGGCCATAGGAGGAGGCTAAAGATTTAGTTTGTTGCATTTGAAAATTTGCTTCATGATTTAAATCGTCTTCATCATAGTCATCTTCATACTCTTCATTGTCTTCTACATCCTCATCATCTTCCTCTGCATTGGAGGAGGATTCATAGGCTTCATAATCCATATAATCGTGTGCGCTACAATTGGCCTCGGGATCATAGTTATTGAAACGTGTTTGCAGGGGCATATCAATGGGAAAGGTGCCATTGTAAACAATATTTTTATTTAAAAAGCCCTGCTGCAAATGCTGCATTTCTTTTTTATGTTTATAAATATTGTGTTTGTAATTGTGTTGAGCTGATGTTGTGGCTTGTTGTTGCTGTTGCTGCCGCTGCTGCTGTTGGGGTTTTTGATATTTTATAACAGTATTTTTAGTTTTAGTAAGTTCCCAGTCTTGTTGTAAAGTGTTTGGTTTAGCTGATTTTGCTGCCTGATTTTGGGTATTATCATCTGTAGAGCCAGATGAATACTCAGTGAGCTCTAAATTTTCCGAAACTTTTAACTTTTCGGCCGGTATGATAAAGTTAACTTTCTTGATTTGGGTGTGTGAGCAAGATAAATCATTTAAATTGTTGCTGTTGTGACAATTTGTGGCCATAGTTACTGGTGCCGGTTTTAATATAGTATTACAGTCAGTTTTATTTGTTTTAGGGGGCCTTAATAAATTAATACTTTTAGCTTTAATGTTATTGGGGCTGGCGTTATTAAAAGCTGCTGGTGGTAGTGCTGGCTGTTGTTTGTTTAAATTACTTACATTGTTTATGGAAAATGGTGGAGCAGTGGCATTATTGGAGACCATGAGTTCGTTTGTATTAGCTAGTTGTTTATTAAATGCTGTAGGAGTTTGTACTAAATCTAGGGATTTCTTAGCAGCTGGTGATGATGATTTTGTTGCTGTTGGTGTTGTTGAAAGAGTAGTTTTTAATTTATCCCGGTTGGTGAGTTTAGTATTATTGGATGAAATGTTGCTTTTCGTTTTCTGGGGGGATTTTTTTGTATGCAAGGCTAAGGGAGTTTTAGCTCCAGCAGCCATTAAAGTATTAGCAGTATTGTTATTAGTTGTGTGGGCCTTTAAAGTGGCTGTGGTTTTCTGAGATTTCTTCAACAACAAAAGATCTTTAGAAATACTGGTTGTTAGCTCAGGCTAATAACAAAACAATCCAATGTGAAAGCATGTATAAATGTTTGAAAAAAGTTAGTTTTAAAATCACCAAGTCAGAAGAAAAATCAACCACAAAATAACTCAAACTCAAAAGTAAATTAGTTAGAACAAAAAAAAAAGAAGCAAAATCAAAACAGTAATTTAAAAAATTTCAATTATTTTTAAACAATAGCCATATAAATAAATCTCTAAAGTTGCTACAGTGAGGCTCAGCCTACAATTTTTTTGGTTTACATATAAATTTCAATAAAAAAAAATCAAATAAAAATGTTGAAAACAAATTAAAGAAAGTACATATACATATGTAAAAAAACATGGGTTAATTTACGCTCTTACCTCTTCGGCTAAATGAGCCATATGTGTATGCTGTTGCTGCTGCTGCTGCTGCTGCTGGCCCCAATAATCATATGCAGCCTCAGCTTGTTGTGCACCATCTAAATTATTAACCCCTGCTGGTGGTGTGTTATTATATTGTTCAGTCTGTTGTAAAGGATCATAATAATTATTAGCATAACCTGCAGCAACTGGCTGCTGAGTTAACTCAGTTGGTTGCAAATAATGTTGTTGCTGGTAACTGGTATCCTGTGTAGTTTCCCTTATTGGTGCATCCTGTGTTGGCTGCATATCTTTAGCATTTAAATGAGTTACTTCTGCTGGTTGCTGGTAGCTGTCTACAGCTGGCTGCTCCTGCAATTGTGTTTGCTTTTCTGGATTATAAAATATGTTAGGTTGTTGTGTTTGCATTTGCCCTTGATATTGTAAATTTAATTCTCTAAATTGTTTATTGATTTCCATAAATTGTTGATCTATTTGTTGTTGCTGTGGGTTATAATATGTGTTATCTTGATGGGGAGCAGGCTGTGTGGCTACTGTAGAGATCTGCTGGTTAGCTGTTGTTATTAATTCATTTTTATATGTTTGCTGTGCCAATTGTCGTAGATTTTGCAGCCATTTTTGTTCCTCCATTTGTTGGGCAGTTAAATTTAGCATATTATTATCATCAGAGCCTGGCTGTTGGTCATCGATGGTCTTCTCCAGCACGGGGTCATAGTATTTTAAACGATCAGCCATTTCGTAAACCTAAAAAATTTTATAAAGTACAAAATTCTTTATATTTTTCTTTCTTTTCTAAACTTACCTTATTAATAAAACTGCTTTCGTATTTACAAGGATCTCTAGCAATATGCACGGAAATTTGCTCTAAATACATTAAACTCTTCAAGTGGAAGCCATAGTCCAGCAAACGTGTAGACAATAGGTATTTGTAAGGCTTTATAAAATTATAAAAACAACATAATGAAATTTTTTAATGCAAACAATTTAAAATTTTCTTCCTTTACCTGGAATTCTATTATAGAAAATTTATCATCATTTAAGGAACAGGCATATTCATAAATCTCAGTCATAATAATGGCCTCATTGTTACCAAAATCTTGGAACTGCTTGTAATGAGAAGAGCCCAATAAAACCAATCTAAACAAAGAACAACCAACGCATTAAAAACAAACTTATTTTGTAAAAGTACACAAATTCCAACTCACTTAGGCAAATGCTGTTGTAGAGATGTTTCCTGGTTAGCTGATTCCTGATAACGACCAAAACCCACTTGAGCCATTAGATAGCAAAAATGAGCCGCATACAAATCACCACGATTGAATAGAGAATCCCCCAAGGTGGTAATGGCCTTGCGATCCAGTTCTGGCTTTTGCGAGGTATTCGACAAAATCATGGATAAATGAGGACGCCAGTCACCCCATTTCTCATCCTGTACACAGGTGACACTAGAGGGAGTACGGCCGCTCATCAATTGATATAAAGTTTGCAGAGGATCATTCAAAGACAACTTATTGGCGAATTTCATCATGACATTGGCATGAGAACGTCTGTCTAGTTTGCTGGCCAAAAATAAAGCATGACCCCATAAATTATTATCGGTAGCCCATTCTAAGGCCTCATTAACATTGCCATACAGCAAATAGTTTCTAAATTTCTCGGTTATTTCTGGCTCGCTTAAAGACACAGAGTTTGAGCCAGAGTTGTCTTCATTAGTGTCTTCTTGTTCTGCCAAAAGTTCCTTAATGTTCGCTATAGATTCTGGCTCAGAGCTATCAGCTTTTTTATTAACTTCTGCAGCTAAATCTAAATCTTTAGTTAATTCCAATTCCTCTTCGGGGGAAGCAGAGCCCGATTTAGATTTCATAGAATTATTGGCTGTAGAATTAGGGGTTTTGTAAGGATATTGTTGTTGATTTTTCAACAACAACTCAGCAATGTCAGTGCCCACTACCATCTACACATAAATAAAATAAAATTTATTAAACATTCCTGTAATAATTAATTCCTTTACAAAACTTACCCCATTTTGTTTCAACAACAATATCAATAAATTCCACATTAAAGTATAAGAACCACGATATTTTTCCGCATTATTAGTAATCAATTGTTTGGCAAAGATGGTGGTTTCCAAGGGACCCAATCGAATTTGCTCATGACAGAACTCTATTACCGTTTTCTTGTGTGTCAAGCCTCTTACCAAGGGTCCCGGGAAGACTTTAAACAATTTACGTGTCTCATCATTGGGTTTGAATTTCAGCAATTTCACTACATTACTGATACTGCCATTGGGTGTATATTTTGGCTTGGCAGTCACCAAAATGCCCGAAGCAAAATTCACCACCGTATGTTCGGTAATAAATTTACAGGGCGTCAAACGTTGTGGCTCTTGGGCTACAGGATCTGAATCACGCAGAGACAAAGCACCAGATCTATTAAGGAAATTTCATTTATAATTAAATTACACTGATTTCAAAAAAGTTTTTTAAATTAGTTTTACTTAAAAAAAAAATAAATAAACTTACTTAAATTAAAGAAAAAAACGTAAAGAAATTTTTAAAAATATATCTGTTTGACATGCTTTTTAAAATCAAAAGAAACTGAAAATTTAAGTTAATTATAACTTGAAGAAAATCTTAAATAAAACATGCTTGTCTTTAAGCTGTAATAGACATGCAGGGAAGAGCTGAGAAAAGCTCAAGGTTTGCCTAAATAGAAAATACTAGAAAATAAGTTAGAATATAGTTTTCAAATAAAACCAAGACTTAACACCATGCTTCGTTTAGTTTAAAAAAATCTAGTAATAGAGTAAATGAAACATGAAACAGATTTTTATGATATTTCTTAGAGAGTTATAAAGTGTATTTTTATAATTATTTTATAATAACGTTAAAACTACATATGAAGAAAAGAAACGAAAAAATAAAAGGAATTATTAGAAGAATAATCCTATATCAAAATCAATTTTTCGAAATTTTGTGTACAAAAATGTTCAGATTTGATTGAAATTACAAAATTTTAAATATAAATTTCATTATTTTTTAAAGTAAATTTAAAAACTAGTTCAAAACCTTAAAAATTTTAACTTCGAAAATAAATTCGAATTTTTCGAAATTCTAAATTTTGTTCCAAATTGTCTAGTTTTTTAAAACAGAGAAACTGCAGGATAATATGGAAAGATATTGAATATAAAATAAATAAGTTTTACAAAAGATCCTAAAACAAATAAACAAACTTTCTTTAACAAACTAGTTTCCTTAAGTTCTATTTAATTTTTAAAATATTAACTACAAATCATTATCAGCCCAATCATGAATAAGAAATTCCGCGAGAGTTTTTTTCCTATTCCCATTTTTTCTATTCAAATTCAATGTTAAAAAAAATAATAAAAAGGGAAAAAACTTCCGCGGATTTTTTATGCATGGCCCAAATTCTTAATTATATATAAATTAATTATATATAAATTAATTATAAATAAATTACCAAAGACAAAAAAGGTCATGCATTTACAGAAAAAAATTAAAGAAGAGAGATAAGACAAAATACACTTATTTTTAAACAAATAACTAAAACTTGTTGCACAATTATAAACAAATATTAAGGCATGTCATAGAATACAACCTACTTTTTAAAATTTCAACAGAAAACTTTCTTAAGTTATGACAAACACGTGCCTTAATATATTATTAATTAACAGCAAAAGTTTAGTTATTTATAATTTGTTCGTAGTTAAAAACCTCTTAATGAAAAAAAACTTAGCACAACCTTAATCAAGAAGAACTTCTTATTCAAAAAAAAAAACAACTGCTAAAACATTTAAATTAAATAAAACAGACAAGGCACAGTAACAAAATCGTTAAGATAATTTTATAAGACTTCAGAGACATACCGTTTAGAAAGCCGTAAAGATAAAAGTATAAAAAAATACAATATGGACAACCAACCATTTTATATGTAAACTAATTTTGTGCTAGCACTAGGTACTAAATCATTATATAGTATAAGTCAACCAGTAAATCAAATATACATTTATATAAACAAAATTGTTGAGAAGTAACAAAATTTATGTTTTAGGTTTTTCAAGCACCTTGATTCCGCATAATCAGAACGTGCATAATAAACACCAGCTGCTGAAGAGGCCGTTGTTGCCGGCATATAATAACTGCCATGGATTTGAGAAAGATTGGAATTTGAACGGGCCGATGAGAGGCCACCAACACCAACCAAGCCACTATATAAACTAGTGTTATGTGTCAAAGGATCATCATCCAACATGGTCGAATTTAAACTTTGATGGAAGGCCATTTGCTGTTGCTGTTGTTGATGGAGATGTTGCTGATGAAGATGCTGTTGTTGTTGATGTTGTTGTTGATAATGACGATGATAATCATTGGCTTGTGTTATGTAGGCATGTGTATACCTATTTATATAATATATGAAGGTAAATGTGTAACAAACAGTGTAAGAGAAAGATGATCATTTAAATACAAAATGTTGGTAGTTAAATTATTCGTTTTTTTTTAGTCACTACTACTTAAAGCTAAACTTAAGGTTTTTTTATATTTCAATAATTGTGGAGTTTTGTTGGTTTGTAAAATTAGACACAGGGTATTTATTTTAGATTCTTGTTACATGTGGGGTAGTTGGTATTTAGAATGTTTAATAAGGGCGAAAGTTTAATAATGTAGTTGGTAGTTTTTGTAATTTATTAGATTATTTGTTAAATAGAATATTAGCATGTTATGGTAAATGATTAACGGAAATTAACGGAAACAGTAGTATGTAGCATTAAATAAAGCATGTAAAAAATTTAACGAAACAAAAAAATAAACGAAAAAAAACAACAAGTTACCAAAATAAATGACAAACAAATTAGCTAAAAGAAACTTTGTAAGAAAATTTACAAAACACACTAAATACTTTCAATTTCAGTAAAAATATCAAAAAATTCTTATCAAAGAAAAAAAAAACAACAAACAAGCTAAATGTTAAAGATAAACCCCATCTAAATGTGTAACAAAAACTACAATATTTTGAACTCAATAATTTTAATTACAACTAATTACAATACAATACAAAATATAACAAAAACTACTTTGCATGAAATCTACAAAAAGAACTTCACAACAAAATGTCTATAAAATTCTTAATTAATACAAAAGACACATTTTTGAAATTTTTTAAAAAGGGAATTTAATTAAATGTTTGCTTCATTTTAAACAGCTTTAAAAATACTGTTTGAAAAGTATAAATATTTCATTATACCCTACACCACAATAGTGGGGAGGGTATATTGGATTTGTGCTGATGTTTGTAACGCCCAGAAATATTGGTCCAACACCCACCTTAAAGTATACCGATAGGCTGAGAATCACTTCCTGAGTCGATTTAACGATGTCCGTCCGTCCGTCCGTCCGTCTGGCTGGCTGGCTGGCTGTCCATGTAAAGCTTGTGCGCAGAGTACAGGTCGCAATTTTAAAGATGTTTTGATAAAATTTGGTACGTGATATTTTTTTGCCCCAAGGATGGATGGGATTGAAACTGGTGGAAATCGGTCCATTATTTATTCACTCCGCAGTAAAAATATATAAAAATTAAAAAAAATCCCTTTATAAATAAAAAATTTCCCCAAAAAGGGGAAAATTTACAAAATTCTAACAAATTTAACTAACATACTCACTCCACAATAAAAATATAAAAATTAAAAAAATCCCTTTATTAAGCGAAATTTTCATATACAGGGGAAATTTACAAAATGTTATCATATATAACAAAAATACTCGCCCTTAAAAAAATATATATATATAAATTAAAAAAAATCCTTTCATAAATAAAAATGTTCCCAAAAGGAAAATTTTTTATAGTTGAAGGGAAATTTTTAAATTGTAGCAAATTGACAACTGCAACTTTACTTTAACTTTCCTTAGGCAAATTTTTTTAAGAAAGAGAAATTTAAAAAAAACCCATTTTGCTGTTTAAAAAAGGTTGAAAAATTTCAAAAAATTGCTTTTAACAAAAATTTATAAAAGTGAAAGTACAGAAAAAGCTGTTTAAAAAGTATATTTTTTTAAAATTGTTTAATGTTTTGTTTCTCTTAAAGGGCAATTTTTTTTGAAAAGAAAAATTTGTAATAGTTTTTAATCCGCATTAAATTTCAAGTTTAAAAAGCATAACAAAAATTTTAAAACCTGTTTAAATAAAATTTTCCTTAAAGGGGAATTTTTTTAGAAAAGGGAAATTTTGAAGTTGTTTACATGTGTATGTGCTTATATGTAATCTAGATTTAAACTTAAGTATAAAAAGCTTATTTTTCCGCCTTAAAGAGAAATTTTTAAAATAATGAGTTATAATCGTGATTAAAAAGTATAAAACATTTTGAAAATGTGTCATAAAAAATTCCTAAAAGCTAAATTTTGTCACAATCTATTTATTTCTACAAACTTACCCTAAAAATACAAAAATTCCACTTGAAACATCTAACTACTTTCATAACAACAAACATCCAACAATTTACTACTTCAAGCAAATGTTTCCAATTCTAATTTACAAAAAACAAAACAACACTATTAATTTTTAAACAGTCAGTTAGAGGAAATGTTAAAGAGTTTTAGCAAAAATTCAGGTTGTGGCAAATTAAATTAATATTAAAACAATATTGCAAAGAAAAAACTACAATATCATTTTTGTTAACAAAATGCTATTTAAAACAGGTTTTAAGAAAAAGGTTAAAAGGAATTTAGAACAATTAAACAATAACTCAAAATTAAACAAAAAAAAAAACAAAAAACATAATAAAAAGAAATAGTATAAAAATCAATTATAAAATACAAATAAAAAATCCCAACTTTTAAAACATACCGATCTTTTATATCATTATGAGCCGAACTGCGGCCCGAGTGAACCGATTCACGACCATCATTGCCAGTGGCCGGCAAAGAGTTATCCACATGACCAGCATTGTTAGCACCCAGTGCTGCACCAGCAGCTGCTTGGCCATAATATTTTTTATACCATTCAGCATAAGCTTGAGGATTGGTTCGAGCCATTTGTTGATAATAGTAGGCAGTATAGGGATCATAGTAACCACCGGAAGGATAACCGTACATGGCAGCATGTCTAGGATCATGATGCATACGTCCGGAACGTGATGTAACAGCACCTTCTTTTTCCATATCACTTTCTCTAGCATTGCGTGAACTATGCTTACGATAGTCTTCATATTCACGAGGATCATAGCGAGGATCTTCACGATAACGTGGATCACGATGTTTATCGCTACGTCTGCGATCTCTTCTGTCGAATTCATAATTGTCAGTGGGTCTTTTGGAAGTACGATAGGCGCCTCTACGATTGTAGTCATCATAGTCGGCACCCTGATCAGTGCGATCACCACGTCTCATGCTGCGTCTGTTGGGATCTTTGCGTATGTCGAAACGTGAGGATTCCTCAGTTTCATAGCGTGAGTCTGCTTCATAGCCACGCTGACGTAGAGAACGTCTTTCGGCTTTCGAACGTTCGGCTCCTCTGTCACGTTCGCGTTCCTCGCGACCTCCTCCTCCTCTGCTACGTTCCTCACCCTCATAATAGTATTTATCACGCTTATTAGCAGTACGCTGACGCCGAGAACGTTTTTCCTCTTCATCATTACCACGTTCACTGCGTACACTACCTTCACGGTAATTGCGTCGACTATCGCGTTCTCTACGCTCTATCTCCTCACGTTCACTTGAATATTCACCTTCGGAATTCAAATATTCATCACTCTCATAACGTTCCGTTGACGAACGTTTATCACGACGACGTGAGGCGGCTGCCAAACGTTCATTTTCATATTTTGCACGAGATTTTGAGGAACCCGCGGTACTTGGATTTATGCCACGATCGTTCAATAAACGTTCATCACTGTCATCGTCATCGTTGGGCGATGAGATGGGATTGGGATCTTTAATTTTGGGCAATTGATTGGTTGCATGATGATGTGCATGTTGGTGATCTAGCTGATGATCTGCAACGGTATGACTTGTGTTAGTTACATTTACGGTAGGTGCTGCAACTACATTATCATCGGCTCCTTCTACGGGTGGTTCATTGCGGGCCTCGGGCGATAAAACCTGGTGTTGATTTTGTTGATGATTATGATGTTGTTGATGCTGTTGTTGTTGCTGCTGCTGTTGCTGTATTTGCTCATCTTCTAGATTTTCACCATCCATTTCAATTTCACGCTGTTCAGCCAATTCTACACCGGTTACCACACGTTGGGGTTGATTGTTAGTTTCATTGTTACTTTCGCCTGGTACCAAATACAAATTGCGATCAGACGAGAGAGTGGAGGAAGTGGGTGGAGCTGGAAGTAACCAATTTAAATGTTATGCATAAATCTTCTGCAGGAAATGTAGTTTTCTATATAAAATCAAAGTTATCGATAACTTTCTATATAAAAATCAAAGTTATCGATAACTTTTCTATGCAAAACAAAGTTATCGATAACGTTTTATATAAAATGAAAATTATCGATAACTTTTCTAAAGAAAATCAAAGTTATCGATAACTTTTCCATATAAAAACAAGGTTATCGATAACTTTTGCATATAAAAACAAAGTCATCGATCGATTTCCATATTAAAATTTTTCATATAAAAACAAAGCTATCGATAACTTTTCTATATAAAATCAAAGCTATCGATAAATTTTCTATGAAAAAAGTCGTCGAATGTCTGATAGAAAACATAGAACTCACCTCCTTGCCCTGTCGAACTTATAACCGGCACTGCATTCTCCGATGCTGTATCTTCTCCATCAGCATGACGTTCCTCCAAATGCATAGCAGCTGCCTGAGTAGCAGCATTATCTGTATTGTTGGCTTCTGTACCCATAACCATACGCTGCTGCGAGGCTTCTAGCTCTGGTTCACCCAAAACCAAACGTGATAGTCCTGGAGGCGGCAATAAACCATCAGCTTCAGGTTGTTGTTCTTCAGCATTCTCTGACAAATGACTGGTTTGCAAATATTGATTGCGTTCATCGTTGGGTGGGGGCACAGGTTGTGATGCCGGGGTATTAGGTAATGTTATTGGTGCCGTAGGAAGTGTTGTTGCTACATTTGGCAATGTTATATTGGTGGTGGGGGGAGTTAGAACTTCTTGATTTTCTTGAGAGGGAAGCTCATTATTATCCGGTTCTATGATAGTAACGGATCCGGGATTAGCAAAATCAGCCGGTGGAGGTGGGGGCATATTGAAAACAGCTGGAGTTGGAGCTGGAATTGGCAGCTGCATGGCAGCAGGGGCCGCAGCAGTGGCCATTAAACCAGTGGCACGATGATGTTGAGCCACACCAGAACGCTTAAAAGGATTGCCGGCCGAGCTGGCAGCTGGAGGCAGACCAGCTGGTGGTGCTACGTTAGCCACAGGTGGAGTAGCCACATAGGGAGGTGGTAGATGTGGTGATACAATTGCTGCTGGCCTGATAGGTGCGGCTTCCTCTACATTTTGAAATCCTTGTGGTGGCATTAAAGCAGTTTCGGGGGGATTTTCCGTAACCGGGGTATTGCCACCAGGTGGGGAAGCATATTGTCGCGGTGGTAGTGTAACAGGTTTTGCCTGGGTAACAAAAACTGTATTTGGAATGTTGTTGGCTGCCGCATTCGTATTGTAATTGTGATTTTCCGCTGTGTTATTGGCAGAAAATTCCGTAGGTGGCGGTGGAGCAGGTTTTGCTGCATTTGCAACATGTTGTTGATTTTCATTGGCCGACTGCCAATTCCAGTTATCATTATATTGCTCATTAGCATTTGGCCCGGGTGCGGGAAGTTGCTGTTGTTGTTGCAGTTTTTCACTGTCATTAGCATTTGCATTCCAACTCCAGTTATCAGTTTTAGACTGATTAACATTATCTAATTTTGGTGGTTCTTTCTGCATGTTGTTGTTGTTGACATGCTGCTCATTTTCATTGGCCCCCCAAGTCCAAGAGTCATTGTTATTTTGACTACTAAAACTATCGGCTATTATAGATGTGTTATAATTAGCCTGGGGCTGTAGTTCAGCTTTAATTTGAGTGTGTTCTGCAACTGGTGCTGGAGTTGGGGCTGGTGTTGCGGCTGCTGTGTTAGAGTTATCATTCCAATCCCAGTCACCCCAACCATCAACTGTGCCAGTTTGTTGGTTGTTGTTGGCATTATCAAAGAAATTTACAGGATTTGTTTGATTTTGTGTTGCTGGGGCCTGCTGTTGGCAAAATGTTGCTGGATTTTGGGGCGCAGCCGCTGCTGGTGGCTGTTGTTGCTGATACATATTGTTATTAGCTTGTACTGGTGATGGTTGTTGATAGTAATTATCATATGTTGCTGTGGCGGTCATTTTTAGGGGATTTTGAGGCCATTGTTGTTGCTGTGGTGTTGCAGCATTCTGCTGATACATATTGACATTTTGAAAATTATGCTGTACTTGTGGTTGTTTTTGCTGCTGGGGCCAGCTGTTTGCTCCCGCTGGAGTTTGTTGTTGCGCAACAGCTGATGCTGCTGGGGGTGGTGACGTTGGCTGCATCATTTTTGTTGATGGCAAGTAACCGGTTTGTTGTGCTGGCCAAGAATTTTGCTAAATTAAGTGAAAATAACAGCTGTTAGTAAAGTTATGTTTCTAATGCTAAAATAATAAGACCTATATAAAAAGGAAGTAGAATCTTGTTAAACTTTTTAATATTTTATAAAAAAAAAGGTTTTATTTATTTTTATTTATAATTAACTCGATATTTCGATTTACTTTGGAAATCTTCGTCAGGAGTTAGTTTATTTTAATATTTAAAAAATAACAAATTTTCTATGTGTATATAAATATTTTTGATATCAGTTTGAAACGGGTTGACAAAATTTAAAAATATGTTTTACAGAAAAATAATTTTAAATTTTCAATAATAACATTGAACAGTAAATAATTTTAACAGAAAGATAGTAACATTTTGAATAATAACATTTTGGAATGATAACATTTTTTAAATGCATACATAAATTGTGTTAATTTCTCCTATTGTTAGCATTTATATTCTTGTTTATCTACAATGGGTGGATAAAGCTGTTTTTTTGTGTTGAATTATAATTTCTATATTTCTGGTCATGTCTATGTCCTGATAATCTAGTTTTAAGTTTTGTCCCTGTTGTTCCCATATATATTTTGTTACATTGTTCGTTACTATTACCACCACAAGGAATTTTATATACTAAATTTGACATACATATGTATCTGTCTTTTCTAATCTATCTTTAGTTATGTGACATTTTGTATGTTGTTTTGTTGTATATGTTAAAATGTTCTATTCTTTTTGAAAATCCAGGTATATAAATTTTATAAATTTTTGGTTCTAAAATTAAATTATTAATATATGATTTCTTTGTATTAAATTGTTTTATTAATCTGCAAATTAATTCATTAAGAAAACTATTATCTTTTAATATATTTCTAATTATTTTTCAATTTTGTCAACCCCTTTCAAACTTATATCAAAAATATTTATATACACATAGAAAATTTGTTATTTTTTAAATATTAAAATAAACTAACTCCTAACGAAGATTTCCAAAGGAAATCGAAATATCGAGTTAATTATAAATAAAAATAAAAAAAAATCTTTTATAAAAAACAAAAAGTGACCTCAAGCTTACAAATTATTTAATAAAAATCAAAAGGTCGAAGAAAATAGAATAAAATTATTTATAGAAAAAAGGTAAAAAATGTTTTTGCTCATAGGGTTTTTACAACGAATAATTTAAATCAGAGATGGAAAATTCAGTATAATAGAAATTTTGTCAGTTCTTTTGTTTCAAAAATTGTTAAAAATATCTTTTAATTTATTGCTTTCGAGAGGAACTTTATTAAAGCCATACAAATATGTAAAAAACACTTCTAGTAAATACGGCTTAAGAATTAAACTTTCGTTAAATTTTATAAATATGTAGTCAAATGAGGAAATTTGTGTGCCTTTAAATAAAGTCAAGAAAAAATTATTTTGGGCTGAGAAAAAAAGTTTTGTTAACAGACAAACAAGATTTCTCTAAAATTTAAAATAACTTTATCTATGTATTGAAAATATGAAATGTAGAAAATTGTACAGGTAACATTTTTCAAAATAAAGTTTCGGTAAGTTTTAAAAATAATCCAGATTAGAATACTGGATAGAATACACTTAAAAAATATAGCAATAGCTAATTTTTGTTTAAGAAATAAAATTTCGTTAAGTTTTTAAAAGAAGTTTTAAAAAGAATTCAAAATAAACTTAGCTAAGTTATAAAATTATGAAAAATATTACTTTTAATAAAGGCGTTTCAAAAAATAAAAGTTTCGTTACGTTTTTTAAATGGTCCAAAATTTAAAACTTTTGTTTATGTAAATAGTAGATCTGTATCGCTAAACGAATATAGCAAAATATTGCGTAAAATGTATTTGGTTTAGAAAATAAAGTTTCGTTAAGTTTTTTAAATAGGTTAAAGTAAATTATTTTTTTGAATTTTAACTGAATCTTTTCAATGCTAAGTGAATATAGCTAGAGTTTTTGTAAAATGTTTTAGTTTAAAAAATAATGTTTCGTTAAGTTTTTTATATAACCAAAATTTTTAAATTTTTTTTGTTAAATGTTTTTACTTTAGAAAATAAAGTCTCGTCTCGTTAGGTTTTTTTTAGTACAAAAATTAAAAAAATATTTTAACTCAAATAGTATTTTATTTCTTAAAAGGCTTTTATAATCCAAAATAAAGTTTCGTTTAGTTTTATAACTATTTAAAATGAAGTTATTTTTCGAGATTTATAATTAAGCTTTTTAAAGCTCAAAGAATGTAGCTAAAGTTTTTATAGAAAGCTTTCGATTTAGAAAATAAATTTTTATTAAGTTTCTAAAAATGTTGAAAAAGTTGGAAAAATGTTTCGCAATAAAAGAAATTTCTTTTGTGTTATCTTTTTCATTACAGAATTTAATTTTTTCATCTCTGCTATAAGATTTTAAGTTTCGTTAGGTTTTGCTTATGTCCAAAATCAAAATGTTTCAACACTGTTATGAACTATTTTAACGTACATATTTTACTTTCAAGAGGTTTTATTACAGTTGAGAGTTATCTTTTTATTAATATTCTAAAACTGGTTGTTAATTTAATAAAAATAAAACCCAGTTATAAGTAGAAATAAGTAAAATGTAACAAGAATTTTGAAAATATTTTTAAAGCTTCCATATAAAAATCCGTAATATAAAATAAAAAAATTTGGTAATTATTTAAGCTTTACGTCTTTTTTTATAAAAAATTTAAATTTTATTCCAATATTTCGCTACCCTTTGAGTAGCTTCTTCAGGATAAAAATTTTTTAAATTTCAAAAATTATTTTTTTTACTCAAAGAATAGCGAAATATTGAAATAAATTTTAAATTTTTTATAAAAAAGACCTAAAAGCTTTAATAATTACCAACATCTTAATAAAAAAAAAGGTCAAATAATCAATAATAAGAAATAGGTATAAAATTAAAAATAATTTTGAAATGAAAAATACTAATAAAATCGCAATAAATCAAAATGCCCAGCCAAATAAAAAGTTTATTTCACAAAAAATAAACATAATAAAAAAGTACTTTACCATAAAAAATAATAACAATTATAAACATTCCATAAGATAAGAAAGAATAAAAAAAACCAAAATGAGAAAGACATGAAATTTTGAAAACAATAACAAAATAAACAAATCAATTTTATTGTTTTCCTCCACACAACATTTACACATGACGGGAGGGAGTGTGAACAGTGGTTTAGGTAGTGTTTGATAGGGAGTTGCAGTATAAACAACCACTTTACCTGTTGATCGCCATTATTAAAAACCCCCTGAAAATGAGAGGCTGCAGAGTTTACAGTGGCCGCCGTTTGCAGTTGTGCTGGTGCTGTAGTAGATTGTAAAGCATTATGAAGTTGCTGTTGTGTTTGTGGTTGTTGCGGATGATGACGTTGCGGTGCTGATGTTGGTGCTGGCTGTTGTTGATGCATTTGTTGATAGGGTGATGTAGGATTTATACGCATTGCTGCTGGTGCCGTTAATGTTGTTTTTGTTTTATTAGAATATTGTGACGTCATCAGAAGGGAGTTTGCTGATGGAGCTGATGCAGCGATGTTAGTATTCGATGGTAAAGCCTGTCGTAAATAACTAGCATTACGATTTGTTGTTGTATTGCACAAGTTATTATTATTATAAGATGTGGTATATAATGATGAATTTAATAATAATGAAGATGATGATGATGAAGTTACATTTGGTGATGATGTTATGGTTGCTGGTTTTTTATGATGAACCCAAGACATGATTTGGTTAAAAACAATAAGTTTTTTAAGCTAACACTGAATGTAGTATGTAAGGCCAATACCTGGTTAATAATTGAAAATAAAAATGGAACTATACGTGTGTAGATAAACAAAACTAGTTTACAATCTTATTTAATACCAAACAAATATTGATTTCTCTTTAACTAAAGCAAAAAAAACCGGATTATTTACACAGTAACATATTTGTCCCCAATTCCTAAGAAAAGTTGAACGCACCCCTGTGCAATTTAACACAGGAATACAAAAAAAATATCAACATATTGCTGACAGCAATAACAACAAAAACAAAAAAGACCAACAACTGGTCAGATAATAAGCAATATAATAAGAAACAAAACAAGACATGATAATGCAAAAAAAATAATATATATGTACCTATGTATATAATACACAAACGTACGCAAACACTAGTATTCAGGTATAAAAAGAAATAATTACAAAACTAAAAAACCAAATTTATACCCACAATTGACGTATGTACACAACAATTTTCTTTTTTTTTGTACTTTCTTGTTGTTGTTAATAGATTTCAAAATAAAATCACTATATAGTACGATAAGTACACAGAAAACTCTTGTGCAAATTATTATTTTAATAAAATTTAATATTGAGAATGTCCATAAAGTTTACGTGGACCTTTTCTACCGCATACACATACACTACATACATATTACTTGTATACGTTGGCACCTTGTTACAAGTGCAAGTGTGAAAATTTTATTTTACCTTTATTTCTTTTTATAAATTTAGGGTTAAAATTTTCACTTTTTTATTTTTTTGCAATTTATCACTAAATTACATATTTTATTTTAATAATTTTAATGTTTTTAGTGTATTTTTTAGTTTATTTAAGGGTTTTTCTCTTTAGAAAACTAAACTTTTTCTTAGCAAAAAAATACGAACTACACGAAACGAGCTTAACGAAAATGTCAAGGAAGAAAAGAAATAAAAAAAAAGATAAAATGTCAAAAATGTTCACAGAGTTGTAAAATAAAGTTTTAACAGCAGCTAAACACTAACAATATATTAAATAACTTAAATGATAGTAAGAAATTGTTGTACGATTTATTTAATGTTAGCAATTACATAATTTTTAAACATGTTTTGCGTGTAAATTAAGGTGTTTTTTAATTTCTTTTCATTTATGTTTAGTACTTTTACAAAGCAACGCTGTTTTATTTTTTTCCATTTACTTTTGTCAGTCACTTCTTGATTTTTTTAACTTTCACTCCAAAAAAATTACTAAATCTTTGCCAATTAATTAGAAAAACTTACAATATAACGTTTTAGGCTTAAATCCAATACGAATATCTATTTTTTAAATAACCTAAACACATAGTATTAATCGTTTTAAATCGTTAAACGTTTAATTTTTACGTTTTATTCGTTTTCTTAATAATTTTTCTCAAATACTAATCTCTGTACACAACATGTCAATAAGAAAATTTTAAAGAAACTGTCAATCAGAACTTGAATAACAAAAGTGAATAGCAAATATATAAATTATTTTTAATTTTGTTTTGTTAAATAATTCGTAATTAGAAAACAGCTGGGCCAAACATAAACACAGCAATAATAAAATATATAACACCCTGTTATAAACAAAGGTCGTCATTACACCGTAATTTGACATTTCATTTGAGATTTTGTTGACGTAGATGACGTGTGCCTGGCCAAAATACTACAATCACTGAATTAAATTAAAGCGATTTTTCCTGTTTTTTTTTAAACAAAACATTTCATAATTTGTTTTAATACTAGCAGACTGTAAAACTAGGCCTGAGAGAAATTGCTTAAGGCAGTGTGTTAACATAAAATAAATTAATTAGTAAAATTTATAAAAGAACTAAAATTTCGCTAACATGGCTTTGCTGACAATGATAGCCAGAGTTATTGATGGCCTACCACTGGTAGGCACCATGCAGGATGATGAGCAGGTAAGCTAAACTTATGGCTTCTTAATAATATACTGTTTATAAAAACCTTTGCTTAAAGAGCGGCCGCAGTATTATGGAATATCAAAATCAAGCCAAAATGTTATTTCGTAAATTGGGTTCACATTCACCAGCCCGCTGTAGTATAGAAACCGGACCATATCTATTCCAGTAAGTTGTTTTTGTTTTTTTTTTTTTAGTAAAATTTAATAAATTTATTTATTTGTTTTGTTTAGCTATTTAATCGAAAATGATGTGTGTTATTTGGTTATGTGTGATAAAATGTATTCCAAACGTTTGGCTTTTAACTATTTGGAAGATTTAGCCCAAGAATTCCATGCCAATTATGGCCGTAAAGTTAATTCAGTCACCAGACCTTATGCTTTTATAGAATTTGATGTTTATATTCAAAAGGCCAAGAAACAACTCACCGATCGTAGACGCAATATAAACACAATCAATACCCAATTACAGGATGTTCAACGTATTATGGTGAGTTTGTTGGGAAAAATCTAGCTGCAATATCGAAAGTATTTTAATTTAAAAAACACTTTTTATCTACTGAAAAGTAAATAGATTTGAACTTTAGTCATGATTTTTCAATCGTATGCAGTGTCTGATAAAATTATTGCAACTTTTAAATAAAGTACATATCTATAGGTAGGTATGTACTATGAAAGTTGCAGTAAAATAATTAAAAAATTCTTTAAAACTAAATGTTTTAAAAATAGTAGTAAAATACTACTTTTTTAAATTCTTTGTTCTTCTCTTTTTTTCTTCTTTTTTTGAAATTTTGAAAAATAAAAAAAGGGGTAAATACTACTTTTTTAAAAATCCTTATTTTGAATCAAAATTTCTCAAAATGATTAATTTTACGCAGAAAGACCTATGCTTAACAATATATTTAGGAATTTTCAAAAAACAAAAATAGTAGTAAAATACATACTACCTTTTTAAAAATCTTATTTTGGATCAATTTTTTTTAATGTTTGTTTTTAAGCAGAAAGCGCTTTGTTAAAAATAGTAGGAAAATACTACTTTTTTAAAGATCGTTATTTTTTTCAAAATTTCACTAAATGTTTGTTTTTAGGAAAAAAAATTAAAAAAAATTTTAAACATAAAAATTAGTAGAAAAATACTACTTTTTTATTTATTTTTTAAATTTTTGTAGAAATATCTAGATTTAAGTAAAAAATTTAGTATTTAGTTCGTTTATTGGACCTTTTCTAATATTTAATAGTTTCTTCTTTTTTCAAGCAATAAGGTCAATTGCATTTTATATACAAATATTTTATTTTATTTATATATAATAATTTCCAAATTAATATATATTAAATATAATTAATATATATAAATAAAATAAAATATTTGTATATAAAATGCAATTGACCTTATTGCTTGAAAAAAGAAGAAACTATTAAAAAATTTAGTTTAAATGAAAATCAAAAAAATTTTCAAAATAAAAAGTAGTAGAAAAATACTAATTTTTTAAATCGTTATATTTTTGGAAAATTTCTTTAGAAATACATATTCTTAATTAAAAAAAATCACTATTTAATGAAAATTGCAAGAAACTAGAGATTTAAAAATAGTAATAAACTACTGGTTTGTAGTTGATTTTACTAAAAATTTCAACAACTAATTTTTAAGCAAAAAATTACCATTTTGATAGGGATACTAAAAATAACTTAAAAAAATACCATTTCAAAAATAGTAATAGAAAAATACTACTTTTTGAAATCCTTAAAATTTCACCAAAATTGAATTTTTTAGCAAAAAACACTTCAACAAGAGATTGCAAAAATATATTAATAAAAACATATGTATGTAGTAGTAAAATACTACTTTTTTAAAAAATTCCCAATTTTCTGCAAAATTTTAATTTTTTAATAATTTAATTTTATATCCTTTAAAGGTACAAAATATCGATGATGTCCTCCAGCGCGGCACTGTTTTATCAGGTTAGTTAAAAATTGTTCATATAATTTTCATACAACTTATAAATCCGCTATAAACTTCCTTTTTAGAACTTGATACCAAGACTCAAAACCTTTCCATGATGTCCCAAAAATATAAAAAAGACGCCACCTATTTAAATCGTAAATCCATGTATGTTAAAGCAGCCGCTGCCGGTATCGTTGTTATAGTGTTTATTTTATATTTCTGGATTTTGTAATATTGCTAAACCAACAACCACAAAATTTAATCTAACTAAACCACAACAACAATAATAACAACGTTAAACAAAAACAAAAGTAGTGTAATGAAAGTTTGAAGTAAAAAAACCACAACCATTTATAATTTGTTAATTTATTTACTAAAATTAAATTAAATTTAAAAGTTCTTTGTATTGTTTGTTTCATACTTTTGTTTAATTTTTATTATTATTTTGTATCGGTTTCCTTGAAGCAAGTGAAAAAATTAATGATAATTCCTTTTTATATACATATAGGTACATACATATATGAAAATAAACATAATAAATGGAATATGTATGAGAGACAAGTTATAAGAAATTTAAAAACACACACACACGTTTTAGGTAAAATAATAAAAGAAACTATAAAATATGAAATAATTTTAAAATGTTTGTTTATTCTGCCAACAATTCCTCTTCGGAGGAAGATGATAGTACTTCCATTAGTTGTTCATCTGTAAACAGGAAATTATTGGCCTGTTTTTCATATTCCTGGCGTTTGCGTTGTCTTTCTACTTTACGTTTCTCTGAAGACAACTTTTGTAGTGATTCCTTGTCAGCTTCTAATAACTCTTCATCCTCATCTTCTTGTTGCATTGCCTGTTTACGTTTTTGTAGCATTTCTTTGCGATATAACTCTAAATTTGATTCATAATTTTTAGCTTCCGTCTCAACATCTTCATCTGCAAACAATATATACGTATATGTATGTATATTAAAAACCAAATATTTTACATCCATTCAATCCAAATAAAACTCACCACTATCGATAACATCAAAACCATTGCAGTCTTCTTCATAGTTAACATATAGCAAGGGATATTCGACTAGTGTTTTTCCCGATAAATTGTCTTTTAAGCTTTTATTAACATCCAATAAATAAAAACGATCTTTACAGCGTTTTATGCCCTCGGCTTTAAGCAAAACCTTAGAAAGTTAACAAATAATAACATTTAAGCAAACATTTACTTTTATTTTGTTTACAACAAAATATACCTTCAAATTCTGCACCCCTTTGCTTTGATAAAACTCCAATTTTCTTTTCTCCGGTACATTCTCCGCAACGGTATCCTTGTCCACATATTTCTTTAGTAAATCCCTTAAATATACCTCTTCCGGACACTTCTCATCGGTATAACATAAATTGCCAGCATTAACAAAAACCCACTTTAAACGCCAACAAATCTTCTTGGTGCGCCAGTCAAAGAAAGTGGTATTTTCCTTGTGCCGGGCAAAGTTTTGCAATAAAAATTTTAAATTTATATTACGCTCCTTGGCGGCATTGCGCAAACGATTCAAATGCGTTGGTAGATCTCTATTATAGCGTGTGTATTTCTTCAATTGATCTGTTCTACGATCCTCCACATAACGCGTACATTCTTCCAAAAAATAGTAATCACTCATAAAATCCATTTTGGTCATTTGTTTCATGGGTATGAATTTAGTGCGATCACGAATGCCATCACAGTTGAGCTCTTTTTTGTGTATGCGTACACAGTCTAGGCAACAGGTTTTAACCTCACATTTGGGACAGGTATAGCGGGCTTCTTGGGCGGCACACACCTCACATTTACCCAAACGAGTATTGAGACTAAGGTCTTCACTATTAAGGAAATATGCAAAATGTTTAAAAAATAATTAAATTTCATTATATGTAGGTATATTCCTTAATTACGTTTCACATGCCGTGTCTTCCGCATCACTTATGGGATCTTCTTCTGCTATTGTCAATTCCTCACATGTTGTACTTGTTAATTCATTTGTAGTGGCTTTTTTTATAATTAAATTATCTGTCAATTCTTGTGTATTACACGAGCGTTTCATTTTCCTAACAACTTAAAACAGATAATTTGAAATGAGTTCAAAAGATTTTATTTGAATTTCACAATTCTTATCAGTTTAAAAACTCCAGCGAGACTTAATTGTCACAGTTTTTAATACAAAATTTTGAAAGTAAGCTATTTATTCGTTTAAAAAAATCAACGTTATTGTTTTTAGTTTCCAACAAACCCTGTAGAGGCAGGTCAGTATTTTGTTAACGCGCACTAGAGATCAGCTGATTTTTACAAGAAAACCTTTTTTTTTGAAGATGCAACTGCAGTGCAAGGAAGTAAAGGAAATTTGCAATTGTAGAATATTAAGTGCAAGGATTGTTAATTATATCACTAGAAACACAGCATTCTTCTAAAGCAACTATTTGCCAAACAGTTAATTACCAATAATAATAACAAAAAGTAAGTAAAAAAAATCATATAATTAAGTAATATGCAACGAAGAATTGTAAATAAACGAATGTGAAAATTAACCTCAATTTCAATGTTAGCCGCCAGCCAGCCGAATTTAGTTGCTTTGCTATGTTTAGCACTTTTTATTAGAAATTTATTTAATTTTCTATAATCATTTGTTAAAGCTTTATTTTTTACTTAATATTATTACAGAAAAGCTTTTAATTCCTTGAAATTGTTTAAAGAAAATTATAAATTTTTTTAAGAACCTCAATAATTTCCAACTTGTTTCTTTCTTAACACTTTTTTTACTAAAACTTAAGTATTTTTTAATTGTTTTAGTTGTTAATTATACAATTCTCTTAGTTATTTTAATATTTTTTATGTTTTTGTTAAGCAAAACAAATGTGAAAAGCGATAAACAGTAAAAAATGTGATAAACAACAAAGAAGAAGCATGAATAAAATACATGTGGCCAAGTTAGTGTGGCCTGTTAACTGATTTGAAGAAATCGCTTGTTATGTTAATAGAGTTTTTAAAAGCTTGTATTTCAAAGAAATTATTGAGGATTTAATTTAAATAGGAAAATGTTATATGTAATTTGAATTTATAAGAAATATAAATAATTAATTAGGATAGAATAATAATAAGATAGAATTATTAAAAAATAAGTCCACAAATTAGTTATTAAATTAAAAATTTTCAAAATAAATAGTTTGTGTTTCTAATAAATTTCAATTTATTTTTTGCTTAGTATTAAACCTTTAAAAACTATTTCAATTGCTTGTCCTAGTTTATATATTATATATATTTTAAAATTATTTGAAAAAATTCTTTTATTTTTGCAATTTTTAAACATTTTAAGCGATTTTTAAAGCTTAATTATACCAACGAAATTCATGCACGTGTGCTGGCGGCTCTCTCATTATTAAAGAGCATGAGTCAAAAGGTTTTAAGAGTAAAAATGAAACAAAATTATGCTTTTAAAGATAGTGAGTTATAAAAATAGAAAATAAATAAATGATTTTAGTAATTTTGTATTTGCTTTTAAATGAGAAAAAAGAGCATTCTTTTAAACAACATAATGTAGCAATTTTTATTAGGAAAATATAAATTTCTTAAAGAAAATTTTGAATTGTAGGGTTTTATTAAACTAAAATATATTTATATATATATGTACATATTTTAACTATTTTATTCCCTTAATTTTTAGTTGTTCTAACTAATGTTTGGAATAAAATTTCTCGTAAAATTGTTTACCTTTGAGATTTAAATAATTTTTGCCATTGCCAAACCCAGCGCTGCCAGAAGTAAGACTTTACCTTATTTTTTAAGATTTTTTCCCCAAAAAAAAAAAAAGTTTTTTGTTTTGTCTAGACGAAGGTTAGGTTCAATTAAAAAATCTTCTTTGTTCCCATTTGAAAAATTTTAAACTAATCGATCTCAAAAAATGTACAATTTAGTATGTATAAGAAAATGAATTTTTGTTGTTATTTTTTTGGTTAGTGTTAAATAAAATATGAATTTTTTTTATTATTTGTAATAAAAAACTACTTATTTCCAAAAATAAGATTTTTTTCTCAAAAATAAGACTTTTGGCGAAATTAAGATTTTTTGCTGAAAATTTCTGGCAGCCCTGGCCAAACCACATGTAAATAAAAAACATGATCTTGTTACTCTCCTTACATTTGCCCTCACTCCTCTCTCTCTCTTTATTTCTATCTTTTTACCTCTCATTAGCAAAAATATTCATCAAGTCTTTAATTAATACCAATATTCACAAAAAAAAACCCCCAATATGTCATCAATGAACAACACTCTGAAAACACTCATCAGACGAACGTATGTTTTGAAAGTGAACGGTTGTCGTAGTCCAGTCAGTAGCGCTGTTGGTACAATGTTGCAAACTTTTGAGGACTGTGTTTTTCAACAAATCGATAAAAAATGTATGTCTTCCATGGATTACACTAAGAAATTTTCGGATGCCAAATATTATCAAAACCATAACAAAATAACAAATAATAATAACACCGATTTAAATCCAACAAATTACTGCCAAAAATATGAGGTAAGGCATTCGCTAAAAGTTATATGAATTACATACATACATATATCTTAATAAAGAGTACAATATTATCTTGTTTTCTCTTAAGAAAGCTGTCAATGCCTTGAATACTTTACAATCGAATGCCGAATCTCTGCGTAGTTCCATGCATAAACGTAAACGTTTAAATTCTTTACAAGACACCCAACGCTATTTGCTGAAGAGTGGTGTGACTAGTAAAGATTTGGATAAACTGTCCTATATACATGTATCGGGCACTAAGGGCAAGGTAAGTGGTGTGTCTCTGCTGTGCTGTATATAAACATATATTTTGCGCTAAGTATTAATTATTATTATGTATTACTTTTTAAATACGTATTCGTTATTTTTTATATTATTGATAAGAATATTTATAATAACAAATTATATTACGTGGGGGAATTTTGTGTGAGTGTTATTTGTTATTTTTGTTATTTGATTGAATTATAAAATAATTCTCATGTAATATAGGTACAATAACAATTACATAAAGTAGGTTTTTTAAAAGGCGTAGTTAAGTATATTCTCTAAAAACATTAAAAATATGATTAAAACAGAATTCTATGTAAATTTACGTAAAAAATACTTTCTTTAAAGAACAACTACCTAACAGAATTTTCCTTTAACTGCAATTATCAGCCCTGCTTAAATATTTTCCATGTGCATAGCTATTATTTAGACTTACCCTGAAAGTACTTGCATGCGAGTGCTGTGTACGTATTATATACGAAAACTTATTCGAAAAACTCGAATCATTTGCAAGTAGCATTACTGTTTACACAGGACAGTGAGAGTTCATTTTCAAAATGTCAAAGCGTAAACTTCTACCGGCAGCTCCATTTGATTTGCAATTGCTTCGAAGGCCTTGCTTTTCAAATCGTTCCTCCTATATGATTTATCACTCATATTCCACAGAAGAGGATGGGAACGATATAAATTAAATAATTTTTTTTTAATTTAATTTCACTTCCATTTTTGTTTTGATTCAAAAATAGAGTTTCCGAGTTGATCACATAAAAATTTTTTATGATGGAATATTTTAATTAACAATAATTATTATGATCTTAATGATATTTATTCTCCAAAATTAAAACATTTTGTTTATCAATTATATTTCTAAAGGCTATTATGAACTCTATGCAATGAAATGTTGCATTGCATACTGCGTTTATGAAAACAGCCTATGTGAAATACGCTTGTTTGCGTATCCATTCAACCAGAAGTGAGCTTCGTCGCTGCACACAATTTTCCGATAAAAAAAAAGTTGATCTTCACTTCCTTAACTGAGCATAAATTTTGATAATAAAATTCATAAAATAATCTGAAAGAGTTGTTTGCTTGTAAAACGATTCATGGTTAAATCATAAACCAAACTCAACATGTTAAACAGTAATGCTAGGAACAACACGATGAATTAGTCGGTGACAATTTGCTGTTTAAATTAGTCGTATGAAACACAATAATGACGAAAATAATGATATTTGTTACTATTAAGTTACCATATCATAAAGCCATCACCAATATTCGGAAGATCCACCGACCTATACCTTCGTACGGGAAACCGGACTTCCCGAACTCCACTCCTGAGTTTTAATGGTCTCCACCAATATCTAAAATGAGTTTTGTTTGGTACTCCACCACGACAAACTTATAGGTTATAAAACCATAAAAAAATATAGCATGTGGTCAATGCAACTTCGAGAAACTCTAACGCGGTACAGTTATACGACGCCAAACATTAACCAATGCGCACAAACTCCACAATGCATACCACAAAGTATAACAATTACTAAAATACAATTTAGTTAGTTATTAAAATCACAAACATATAAACAATATTTCAATTCAAATATTCTAACTCAAATTGTTTTGTTTATTTTGTTTTGTCCACAAAATTATTGTTTTATATAGTGCTTTGCTTTTTCACATTACAAATTTACTACCAGAAAATATTTTCTTTCTCTTTTTAATATACCTGCCTTTATAGCTGATTGTAGCGATTTTGAAACGCCAAAATTGTCGCCTCTGTTATACTCTGTGGACTGAATAATGCTATTTAGTATATTTTTGTTTTCGTATAACAGCTGATAGACAGTGTGACCATATTAAAAAAAAATAAACATTAACAAAAACACAGGAAAATAACAATACCTCACTTTGCATCGTATCGTTTTGCATTTTTTCGAAATTGCGTCGCTGCTTAATTAGTACTAATTTTCATTTTGTTGTTAGATTTTCGAGGTTGCGTTGTTTTGGGTTCGAGTCTTTTTTTTTTAATTTGTGATGTGTAACATCATTAGAACCGAAAACGATAACCCGGACAAAAAGTGTTTCGATGATCGAAATGGAATCCTTGCTTTCTATTTGGATTGAAAATCAAGTTGCGCAGAGAATACCATTAAGTAAATTGGTATTTCAGAGAAAAGCAAAAAGCTTATTTGATGACATAAAAAATAAAGCATTATCCGACGATAATGCTAATACAGACAATCCTAAAAGGAAATTCAGCAAACATTGGACCGATTGTTGGTGAAAGAAAGCCGACGACTTAGCATTTTCGTAACCCTAGAACCTATCTTCGATCTTTACATGATTTGCTATAAAAAATCGTAATTCACTTTGCGTGGTGTTTTTTTTGGTACGTAATCCCAACGCAAAGTAAGGTATTCGTGTAGTTAACTATTTTGTATATTTATTTTAAATTATAGGTATGAAGAAAAAATAAAACAATAATTGAAGTAAATGTTAACATTATTTACTAATGCATTGAAAACAAAAACGAAACATGTTCACCCCGGCGTAAGAAATAGAAACAAATACATTTCAGAGTTCAACGCGTATGACGAATTCAGCCAAAGCCATTATTGTGTGTATTTTGATATACACAAATGGTATTTTATTTTTGGTGACGAAAATTCGTCATTCGTGCTAGTTGTGTTCCTAGCATTACACAAAAATAGCTGAGCTGCCAAACGCAATGTTGCCAAAAAGAAATCAGCTAAAAAAAGCACCCTTTATTAAAATCATGAATTAAAAAAAACTGTTCTAATTAAAATTATTTCTATGCTATGATTAAAGATAGTTAATAAAAAAAAACGTATAGATAATGCATTTAGTAGAACCAAAAATACTATGAAATTAAACTGGTTAATTGAGTTATAAACAAAATATTTATGATTAATCTCTGATGTTTGCTTGAGTTGAATTATAGAGATGACACACTCATTGCAAACTAAAAAGTAGACAATAAATATATTTAAGCACTGCACAGTTTAAAGGTATTAAATGAAATTTTCTAATAGATACGAAAGCAAAACTAGTTCTAAGTAGAAACAATTTGACAAACGAACGGAAAACTAATTTTTAGTATAACTATTTGACATACATAAAATATATGTACTATAAAATATTTCACAATTTGTTTCCTCCAAAAACAAGCTGCTTAATTTGTAAAGATTTAAATGATAATGATAGTATTTAAAAAGTCAAGTGTTTCAATTCATTAGCTGTAGACATTTGGGTGGTAGGCAGTTTACAGTCAAGTCAACAAACAAGTATTTGTTAATTTTTAATTAATTTCGTAACAAATATTTCTTTTGTTTTTTTCCATTCTACCATACTCTAGTTGATAACCTTCAAATTGAACTGTTTAAGGTAATGTGCCATAACAGGTTTATACCACTTGAAACCTGTTACGTACATATTTCGGTTGACCAAGCACTTCTATAACTTCTAGTATTACTCATAAAAAAATATATATGTTAAGATTAATTTTGAACTACATTCATAATAATTAAGGAATTTTTTGTATGTAATAACAAGATTAATGTTTAGCTAATTGTTGATATTATATTTTATTGGAAATGAAACACAACACATGTTAGGTGAAAAGCTGATTTCTAAAAGAAATTCAAAGATGCTAAACAAATAAAGGTAAAGGTTGTTTAAGACATGAAAATTTCTAAAAATAAATATTATTTTTGAAAAAAAATGACACAAACTCATTTGTAAAATAAAAAAAAATCGGCTTTTATTTACTTTAGCAGCCGTAAATAAATCACACATAGGCATCACTAACAACCGCCATTAGCTTTAAAAAAATTACGGTATCTAGTGATGCCAACTTTGCTTTTTCAACTGACTTAAACTAATACTTAATTACTTAATTAATTACTTACAGGGCTCCACTTGCGCCTTAACTGATGCTGTATTACGTGCCTATGGCGTTAAAACCGGCTTCTACAGCTCTCCCCATTTGGTGTCGGTAACCGAACGTATACGCATCAATGGCCAACCCATATCCAAGCAGAAATTTACCCAATACTTCTGGCGTGTCTACAATAAATTGCTGGCAACACAAGAATACGAAAATGATATGCCGGCCTATTTTAAATTTATCACTATTTTAGCATTTCACGTGTATCTGGCTGAAGAGGTGGATGTTGTTATAATGGAAGTAGGCATAGGCGGAGAATTGGATTGCACCAATGTAGTAAGTAACACTAAAACAGTGGGCATTACTTCTTTGGGTTTAGAGCATACGCAATTGTTGGGTGAAACTTTAACAGAAATAGCCTGGCAAAAGGCCGGCATTATAAAACCTCACTCAACGGTGTATACCTCGGTTACACAAGCCGAATGTTTGGAGGTAATAAAACAAAGAGCTGTAGAAAAACAGGCTGTGGTACATGAAGTACCCGAATTTTTACATTATTTTCAAGATCCTGAAGTGGAGTATGTTAAGCAGCAGCTAAATAATTGCGCAGTTTTAAATGGTTCCTTGGCTTTGCAATTGGCCTATGATTGGTTAAGGCAAAATTTGAATGGTTTTCACAAGGACTGTGAACAAAACAAAGCAATATTAACAGAACAAGCCATAAAAGGAATACTCAACTGTAATTGGCCGGGTCGGTGTCAGCAAGTGAAATTTTCTAATTTCAAGTAAGTTTTTTATACATACATAAATATATTAATTTTACGTTTTGTTACATTAATTTTATTTTATGTATTTAGCATACACTTGGATGGCGCTCATACTGTGGAAAGTATGCAAGTTTGTGGCAACTGGTTTGCCCAGGTCACTGCCGCTGCCACACTACCCAAAATCCTGATATTTAACACTACCGGCGATCGTGATTCTAAAAAACTTTTAACTATATTAAGGCAGTTTTCTTCTTTCGATTTGGTATGCTTTGTGCCCAATATCTCGTCATTGTCTAACAATAAAAATCATGACACTAAATCGGTTTTATACAGCCATGTCGAACAGCTAAAACGCGCCCAAATGCATGCCTCTAACTGGCAAGATATGTGCCGTTTAGCCAATCAATCCAATACGGGAAAAGTATTTCCCTCTATAGTCCAATGTTTCCAGCACATACGTGAGGTTTATGATAAATCACAGGAATTAAATGTTTTAGTTACTGGCTCCATACATTTAATAGGCGCCACAATATTATCGCTGAATGAATTTTGTCCAGAGTTGAATGAGCAATAGCTTAAGGAATTAGTGTAGTTATTGTAAAAATGCTGTAAATATTAGCTACGTACATATAAATAAATATAATGTTAAGTTATAACTAAATAAAAAAAAATTAATTGAAGTGTTAAATAATAAAGAATTTGAAAAAGTATAGAATAAGTTAGAGTATAGACAAGAATATAGTATAGAGACTATATTGCAAAATACAGACTAGACATTAGACTAAAGTCTGTACTCTAGACTACACAACACCCCTCATGGACTTTGATAAGATGTTCATAATCACTTTTCCATCCAAACATGAATGGAAAGGGGATCACATGATTGACGGATACGGCATAAGAGTATACACTGATGGTTCGAAGGTTCTGAAGTGTGTCGTTGGTTCCGGCGTCTTCTGTGAAGAACTCAGTTTAAACCTCTCACTACGCCAGATAAATCTAGTGTATTTTAGGCTGAGATACTAGCAATAAAGGAAGCATGTAAAATTTTATTGTGAAAGAAACGTTCGCGGCAGCACTGCCATTTTTGTAGCCATGTCACTTTCTGTTAACTTTTTTATTATTTATTTATTGAATATGCCTTTACTTTGTAGGCCTTACAATAAGTATTCAAATCTTATACCTAGACCTTAGAAACTATTTGCTCTCAGTTGAGAGAGCCATAATGTACAAATAGGCCTTAAATTAGTAGGGTGGTAAAATAGCTCTACGAAGCCTTGTTTCTGTTTGAGTTAAAATAAGTAATCTCGCAAGCGGATTCGAATAGTTTTGCAACTTCAAGATATACTATGTATCTCTCACGAATTTTTCTGAATTCATCTTTAACCCATGACACTTTTGGATTTTTTCATTCCTTATATACCATACTCATGTCACTTAAATCCCATACTACAACATCTATTTTCTAGTCACAATGTAAAGAAGAACTGTCTAGGCTGGGTCGTCTAACTGACATTACTCTAGTTTGCGTGCCTGTGCATAGGGACTACTACGGTAATGAGCGGATGGATAAACTGGCCAGAGAAGGATCCGCTGAACTGCCGTATCAGTCGCAATACCACTCGGAACTATTAAAAGCGACACTACTTTCAAAAGGCTGGAAATCGGCTGCACAATCTGGACACATGCAGAACCACTAGAAATATGTGGCCAATATATAATAAGTAACGCAGTACGCAGCTGCTGAAAATGAAACACAAGAATATCTTGGTGATAACTGGTCACTGGACGTTTGGTAAGCATGCAAGCAGACTCGGACTTCCATTCAATAATCACTGCCTCAGTTGCCAGGATCGAAAGAAACAGCATGCCATCATCTCTGTGAATGTCCGTCCGGCTCTTCAAAACCCTAGACCCAAATTTTTCAACACTTAGTATATACTAAACAATCTAGCGGAGACATCAATTACCAAATAGTGCTATTTCATCGGATACCTGTAGGCACCAAGCTGGATATAGCCTCGGGATATGATCTAGTCTAATCATTTATTTCAATGAGTGGTGTGATTCTTTTTAAAAAGATTTCACTTAAATGCTTGCAATCAGCAGACAACCACGTAAACCAACCAAATTAATATTAGGACTTAAATTAAATTTGTTTTGTTTATGTTATAAGAATAACATTTATATTTAGTGTTAAATTACCTCAACAGTTTTTTTTGTTGGTCTGTGGAGAAAACCACAGAATACAACAAATTAATAAAAAAAAAAATGTAGTGGCGTGATCTTAGAGTGACATGTTACACTTTTTTTTTAATATAAATTAGATTGGCGGAGAATTAATCCCTCAAATTGCCAGGTTATCCCACGATCGATTCAAGTAAGTCCCAAGTCGACCTATATAGGAAGCTGGAACGCTTAAATCTTGTATTAAAAAAATTTTGCATGTGACTAATGCACAACATCAAAAAACCGTAATGCGGTACAGTTAGACGACGCCAAGCATAAACCAATGCAAAAGTGAGACGCAAATCTCTCGAAGGCAGCGAAAACAGGACGGCCTGATTGCCCTTAAGCGATAATGACAATGACGCACGAGTTCTTTCTCCACCCAGAGCTGAATTACGATTTAAAACAACAAACAACAGTAAATATTTGCTGTTAATTGAAAACAGCTACCAAGTGTGCTAACCTGGTGTCCATCACTGTATATATAATTACAATTTATCCTCGTTTTTCAATTGATTCATTATCAATTGAATTTTAGTCGTATTTTTCAGCTTTTTTGTGTTAAATCTTTGATAATTCAATTTAATTATTTTGTGTTTTTCTTGTAATAAAAACCACATTAAAAGAATGGCATTTTTCTTTAACATTTTGTTCACTTTAAATTAGTTTTTTTTTTTGTTATTTCTGTTATCTTCTCTATGATTTCCAAACTACAAAAAAAAATTTAAACAAATAATAAACAAAGAAATAAATGCAATAAAACAATCATCATCATCATGATGGTTACAAATGCAATCACACAAAAACTTATTAAAATTTTCCGCATCAGAAATTATTGAACATATTTTTTGTGTTATTTCTTTAAGTATAATTATATGTAATGCAATTTCAAGAAAAACAGATATATGTATGTATAAATATAAAACTAAATAACGGACTTGAAGCGGAACTGTGAAAAGCAAGTTATTAAAGGATATTTACAGGTAGTTGTTAAATTGTTAGAAATTCCATTAAAAAGTATGTAAAATACTATTTTTAATATTGTAAATAAAATATTAACACTCCAATTTATTAACTACAAATTAATTTTTCATATAATTAAGTTTTCTTTACTTTTGATAAGCCTGTCGCATAACCAAATGAATATTTATGTAATTAAAATAATACGCTATAGTTTTAAGTTTTCTTATAATTAATGTTTGTAAATCTTAAATTATGAAAAAAAAGAAGTCTCAATAAAGTTAACTAACTATTAACACTCCCCTCTTTAATTCCGTATTAAAATAAGAAAAAAATATTGAGGTATACTTTTAGGAGAAATTAAATACTTACCACTTTACACTATGTAAAGGTTTCTTTCTCTCTTTCAAAACTGTTTTTGGCAGCTTAGTTGTTTTCGTGTAATATGTTTGTGTTAAACATGTTCAGTTTTATCTTTAATTTAGCTATTTATAAATGTTTGTTATCAAAATTCATACTCGGTTGTGTATCGTGTCCTTTTTTATCGGAAAATTGTGTTCAGAGCAGCCAGCAGCATTGCAAGAACTGCTAATGCATACCGAAAAATGCCAACTGTTTGGTAGGGATTATGGGCCTTTGGCATCATTGAAACGTACTTTTTCAAAGATGACGAAGGCGGGAACTTTACAGTGAATGGCGGGCGCTACGGTGCAATAATTACAATTTTTTTGCCCAAAATGGAAAGCTGGATTTGGCTGACATGTAACTGTCATACAGCACATGAAATAATAGCCCAATTGAAAGGCGAGTTTGGTGAACAGTTTGTTTCACATTTGGGGCCGTTCAATTGGACGCCTAGATCATGCGATTTAACGTGCCTTGAGACTATTTTTTGTGAATCTATGCTCATATCTATAGGGACAAGCCCGCAATAATTGACTTACTGGAATTTACACGAAGCAATTTTTACAGTTTTGATAACGCACCTATCGCTAAAAGATTTATTCTTACTGCGTCATATCTTTGGACGTTTCTTGACGCCAAATACTCCCATCCGTGAAAAGAATATTTATCCAAAAGGATAGCGGTTGATTGATTTAGCAAAATTTGATTTGAATAACGCAGTAAGAATAAAGCTTTTAGCGATAGAAGCGTTATCAAAACTGTAAAGCATGGTGGATGCTCCTTAATGGTCTGGGGATACATGGTGGCATCGGGGGTCGGTAATCTTGTCTTTATCGAATTCACATTGAAAAAGAAGGATTACCTCAACATTCTTAGACACAATGCTGCCCTTAGTGTGAAAAAATTTAACTTACCACAAAACTAATATTTCAATAGGATAATGATCCTAAACATACCTAAAAAATTGTGAGGGATGAGTTGCTCTATCGTACCCCCAAAACACTTGACCATCCTCCATAGTCCCCAGACCTTAATCCCATTGAGCACCTATGGGAGCATCTCGACAAAAAAGTGAGAGAAAGAAGCATTTCTTGCAAGGATGACCTTTAGGTGGCTTTGCAGGATGAGTGGAGTAAAATTTCGCCTGATTTCACAAAAAAAAACTTGTTGACTCAATGCCTCGAAAATTAGGAGGCGTAATAAAGTCAAAAGGGCGGAAAACAAAATATTAATGCCCTTATTCATAAAACTTTTGTATGGAAATTTGCTTTATAAACCTCTTATAAACCTTTTGTAAGTTTTTATGAATAAGGGGATAAGAATAAACTTCAGCGTATAATGAAAAATCTGGATATTTTTATAAAAAGTGAAATATTTTTTTAGTGCCTCTATATTAGTTTCTTGTTTTAATAAATTTAATTTGTCTTTAATTACCAATGAATTTCACAATTTAGTTACACATAGTTATATGTACCTATAATAAAAGTTTGTTTTAAATAATTTGCAGTGTTTACTTTCATTTGGCGCTTACAGTATGTAATAGGCATCCCCTCACCCCGATATCTAAAAAAAGGCTTAGCTTAAAGAATTGCTTTGTGTAAATTGGGGGAAATATTAAATAATTTATTCGTGGGATATCGGCCGATATGTTACAGAGAGTATAACAAAATTGTAACCAGCATATGAACCATTTGTGGTGTAGTCTTGTTCAACATTAACATGAAATTAGCTTTAAACATTGAATTATATAGAACGTTCTATCGACTCAAACAAAGATTTCCTATATTTCTCTAAAATTTTATGTGTTATTTTTTTAAATCAAATCTAAAAGCTCTTAAAAAATCATTTTTTTTTTGTCTAAAATTTATATTATATAGAACGTTCTATCGACTCAAACAAAGATTTCCTATATTTCTCTAAAATTTTATGTGTTATTTTTTAAATCAAATCTAAAAGCTCTTAAAAAATCACTTTTTTTTGTCTAAAATTTAAATTTTACATGGAAAACTTAAATCATAACTTTGTAAATCTGGGGGGTTACTGCGTATTTTGATTCGAAAGCAAAAGCTTTCGAAATACAATATAAAAAGTATGCAAATTCGAATGATTTTCTTTTCGAATCGAAAAGAAATTAAGCTCAATGCGAGATCACTTCTATTTTGCATTCAAAATCGATTTTTTCATAGAAATTTCCATTAAAACTTAAATAGTTTGTAACTTGGTAAATACTCGATAATATACTAAAATACCTTTACTTTCCAATATTATAATCTGTATATGTACTATAGAGAACACACTTATTAGTCACTTTCTATTTACATCTACATACCTACATATATTTCTAATTATTACTTTGTTTCAAATATAATGATTTTTTTATGTCACTTGTTTAGACTTTCTGGCCAATTTTAGCACATTTTATCACGTTTAGAATTTAATAATTTGGAGCGTTTTGTTACACATTTGCCTGTTAATTTTGTTTTGTTTTACAGGGTTTTACTTTGATTTTTCCCGAAATTTATTATTCTAGTTTAAGAAAATTTTATTTTTTTAAAGAAAAAGGGTTGTTGTGGGGGCAGAGATCTTAAAATATGTAATTTTTTGTTTTTTTAATACATACCTACTTGTATTAAAGCAGAAGAACTTGTTTTTGCTTGTTTGTTTTGGTTTGTTTACATTTTTTTGAAGAAAACACAGCTAAAGCAACAACTACATGGCAGTGTTATGTGTGTGTGTGTGTGTTTATAAACATATACCAAACTGAAACGAAGTTTAATTTCGTCTTCGTTTTAAAAACACGATTTTTATCTAGACAACAACAATATCGTACATATGTACATACATGTACTTATGTAGTATGTATTTAGCTTTTCTTTAAAGCTCTTGTTTTGTGTTTTCGACATTTCTGTTTGCAGCTTGTAGCTTCGTTTAGTGAATGTCTTAAAACTAGTCTTCGTTTGGTAAGCTACGCACGAACAACACGTTTTCTTGGCTTTGCATTTTAAACTTACGCGTCGCGTTTTATTGTACAACAACAATTACAAGACAAAACTACTGCAATAAAAAACTGCGTTTAACTAAAGTTTAAAAAACAACAATAACCCACAAACTCTCCTTATAAACTAACTTGAAGTGAGCAAATCTCATTGTTTTCTTATTTTGGCTGTTTTTTACGGTTTTTGTGTTTGTTTTACTTTTTTAGAGTTGCATTTAACGCGAGTCCGGTTTTGCTGCTATTTGCTGGTCTTAACGTTGGTTGGTATTTCGGCAAAAAATATTACACAGTATACAGTTTTTTCTCAGTGCAATAGAAACAAAGTCTTAACAAACAAAAATATTTATAAATAAAACCTGAACATTTTTAAATTCAATTTTAATTTAAAATCAAAAAAACATAAATTTGTTATACAAAAAAGCCTTTAAAAATAAACCTAAACAAAATCAAACAAATTTTAAATAAAACTATAAAATTTAAAACAAAAATTTCAGTTTCAAACTTAAAAAAAAACGTTATTTATGTTTAAATCAAATTATAAATAGTCTTAATTTTCTTAACGTGACAAATTATTGTTTAATACCTTTATTATTGCGGATTTATTGCAGCTGTTAGCAGAGCATCATAAAAATAAAACTCATTCATTAACTGGGATTAATTGAAAACTTCTTTTTTTATCAAACGTTTAGTTGAAAAAGGTAAGTCAGTGTGTTAAAAATTTAACCAATATTTATTCAAAATATGTAGACAAATCAAATCCGCTTTGTGTTTAACAAACATAAGTTTAACAGAGCGCTTAAAATTTATTCTACAATTTAAAATTTTAACCAAATAATTATCCATAAACAGTTTTTAAACAGAAGCTAACCTAAGTAATATTATTAATTTTATTTAATAAATATTTTTTTTAATAATGAATATATTTCTAAACCTTAACAATTGATTTACCATAAAAATGTTTTCAATATTTAACTTTTTATAAAAAAAACTTTTCAAAATATAGAAATTTTTTTCTTAAATATAACTTTTTTCATAAAATAAAATTCTGCTTAAATAGCATAACATTTGTATGGCATCACTGCAGCTCACAAGATATTCCTTAAAAGCAGTGTTGTCAATGAAGCTGTTTCGTATGCTACACTGCAGTGCTGCATTATTACACAATTTACTAACTTAAACGTTATATTTTCAGTTTTGCTTCTAAACCGTTAAATAACCGACTAAATGTTTAAAAAATTTTATTTAAATATTTAAACTGAATTTTCTTTAGTTTTTTTAATGAAATAAATGTTTCAACAAAATTAATTAAAATAATATTCTTGTTTTGGTTACAGTATTTGTAACAGTAATTTATCATAATGTTTATTTTATTGTGACCCTTTTGTATTTAGGTTGTGATATGCTAAAAAATGCTATTTTGTTAATTTTAGATTAATTACTTAATTAGCAAAATGTCGTATCCAGACACTTTGCTAATTTGAGAACTATTCAAGTGTTAATAGGTTTAGCTGATGGCAGTTACAACAAAATTATTGTGAGCCAGACAAATATTCAGTGTTTTTGATAAAAAATTTAATCGACACTAAACTAAAGACGAGCCAATATAATTTAATATAGACAAGACTATACGCAAGACTATGGACTAGACCACAGAGAATTCCATAGACTATACTATACTGTTAACCAGAAAAAAGACGACACTAAACTAAAATATATAGACTATACAATACACAAGACTATAGACGAGATTAAATGATATAGACTATACAATAGACAAGATAAAAGAATCCTTTCGACATTCAGGTCGTTAAAGTGATTTGAAATCGTTAAAAGATGTGATATGTAACAACCTGTCGATTTGCTGTAACGATTTCATATTCCATTTTGTTTCATAAAAAAACGTCGATTTTGACATGTGATGCATTTCGATAAAGTCAGTTTAAATTACTTTTCAAATCGACGTTTTTAACTTTGACGAATATTTAAGAAAGAATACGAATAATTCTCAAGAAAATGTCTTGATTGAATTCCATTAACAAATTAATTTCGTGCAGTACTCATAATATATATGAAAGAGTCATGGCTTGAGCCAGACCTAGTCGCATCAACGGCTTTGATGTTCATTTTATAGTCGCAGATCTGAAAGTAAAAGTAACTATATTTTGTATCTATAATTTCCTTACAATCATAGCATTTATGCTATAATATCCTTTTCTGTTGAAAAATAAGTGCTCTTCATCTTTTGGCCCCTTAATTGCGACATGAGTGCTGTCAATACTGATTCCTGAAATGTCTTACTTTTCATAAAAAAAAAATTTTTTGATAGCCTTGAATCTGCTTCGGTGGTATTAATATATATCCATCCCGAAAAACATTTTCTTTCCAACAGGCACAACATTTTGGGAAAAAAAATTTTAAACAATAGTGCGTGCGATGCATGCCAATATTTACATCATTTCCAACAGATCATTGAGAACTTCCTTTTGCAAAAAATCTTAAGGCAGCTGCCTTGCCTTGTAAGAGGAATGGATGAGCCTGTCGACCTGTTTCCAATATTATTTAAAACCATTATAAAACCTTCGTTGCTTAATCGAAAGTATTCCATGAATCTAAAGATATTGAAAGCAAACATTTTTCCTCAAGTAGACTTTAGGGGTCAGATTTATCTCGTAAGCGTTTCCTACGTACATATTCGGCTTCATCGTTGTAATTATTTTCATTAAGAAGTAAATAAACTGCAACATCATCAGGCATTTTGTTTATTTTAATTATAAAAATTTTCAAAAACACAGTTCAGAGTTGTATTATAAGTTTTCGCAAAGTTGTTGTTATTAAAGAAACAAAGGTGGAAAATTAAATCGATCGAAATCAGTCACATAGTTAACGATTTGGAAAAGCGATTTAATTTTCAAATCAGACGATTTTCATCATATACCTGATTGTCTCGAACTCCAAAATTTTGGCACAATTCAGTCTAGTGCATTGCTTATAATAGCTCGAGACGAGATTAAAATGTCCCCAAAATTATATTCCTCTTAAAATGTTGTCCACAAATTTTTACTTATAGTGCAGAAAATCTTAAAGTTTCTTGAGATATTTTTCATAAAATCTTTATTAAATTCAAGCCTCAAAGTAATTGTCAGGAAATTTACGAAAGTGTTGACAGTTGGCTGACAAATAACACTATTGGAATTCAATTAAACAATATTTTTATAATTTTCATAGTGTAACTGAGGTAATTACGTTATAAGTGTAATATGAGTATATAAAATTTCATTATTTTCTAAATAAATCAGTTAATGACTTCATCAATGAATGCTATGAAAACAATTGTAAAGAAATACCTTTGAAAATGCATACTCAAACAATGTATAGATTACAGGAAATTAATGTGAAATAATTTTAGTTTTAATATTATTAAAGAACAATTGTTACAATATAAAAATTTCGAATAAAATGGTTAAAAAAAGAATGCAGAGAAACAAAATACATAAAGAATTTGCTTAATATGTATTTAAATTGTTTAATTTAGTTGCTTTTATTCCAAATTACTTAATAATCTATATTAAATTTCAATTTAAAGCCTTTCAATAACTCCACTACAAAAACTACAACAAATATGTTAAAGAAAAATGCCAGCCTGTTTAGGTCTTATTGGCATGTACGTGAAGTGCACAATAACTTTTTTATTAACAAAACCGTCCCCAAATCCAGTTTACACCTGTTGCTGTGATTTTACTATGCATGCCTGGCAAATTTTTGCAATCATATATTTTACTGTTAAAAAGATATAAACTAAAAACCTGTTAAAAAAACAGAAACCTGTTCAATATAAATTAAGCAAAATTTGCTAATACAAAAAAAAACAAAACAGATAGATACCCACAAAACTAAAATAACAAACCTCAATGAATACAATTTCAAATATGTAAAATAACCAACATATACAAATATATTTGTATGTATAAACAGCCATTGAGATGTCTGTTAAATATTTACTAGACGCCTTAAGCGGTTTATTAAAATAATTATATGTACACACACAATATATTTAATATAAAGCTAACAAACATGATGTCAATATTTGCTACAGATGACAATTTAGGGTGTGTTAAGCTAAGCTTTTGAAAGAAATCTTCTTGAATTTGTTTTAAGTTTTTTTTTTTTTAATTTAACATTTACGAATGTTTGAGTACAAATATAGTTAGTTAATTGCCTTAAACAATGTTTTGTTCAATAATGAAGCCAACTCAAATATGCAAAATGTGTTTTAAGATGGTTGCACGAACGAATATTTTTTTATGATTTTTTTTTTTTTTGTATTTTGAGGGGATCTAAGCAATTTGTAAGTTTAAAATGATGACAACATTCATTTACTAAACATTCTATTAAATATGTACATATTTAAAACAATATTTAGGATAAACACAGTTTAAACTATAAAATAAAACAAGTATTTATCTCCAAATTATTAATAATAACAAGTAGTAGTGAAAAAAATATAAGAAACTAAAATTGTTTTTAATAAAAAGGGTATGCAGGTCCATTATGTATATAATTCCCTTTAATAATTCTCAAAATAGTGATGTTAACTAAATGATAGTTTTTTTAACATCTGCCAGCCTTTAAATACAAACTGTTATCAACAATGGCGTCTAATGTTAACACTTATCTCCCATTTACATTAATGATAAGAATTTATTTTCATAGCTGTTTTTTTATTGTTTATCCAACCCATTTTTATGTAAATATGTAAAAAAATCTAGTAATTTTCATTTAAATTTTAATTGTTTACCACCAATTTGCCTTCTTTTTGCTTTAAAAATGCTCAAATTTGTGATTTTTACTCAATAACTGCATTTCCCACATCTGGCAGCCCTTGAAAATACAACGTAATCACCACTGGCACCCAATGTTTACATTTACCATTTAAATACAGAGAGGCTAAAATTTTCTTGTTTATTAAATGAAAGAGTAAGCATTAATGTAAACAAAAGATGTTTGTGAGTATAATATTAATAAATAAAACTTTAATTAATAACAATTTTAAATACAATTTTTTAAGCATAATGCGTAAAAATTTAAATACTAAGATATACACAGAAAAAAATCATGTTTTTTTTTCAATTAAACCTTTAATTGATTTTAAAATAATTTTCAATTAAAATTTTAATTGATTCAATTACTTTTTCTGATATTTTCAATTAAATATCAACTTTTTTTAATTGATACTATCATTTTGTTTACAGGTACGATTTCAATTAAATTTTTAATTGATTCCACAAATATTTTAATTGAAACTCATTTTTATTTTTTTCTGTGTATTTAATTTATTAACACTTAAAAAACTGTATTTGTATTTCAGAAAAAAAGCTTAAAAATCATTTAAATATTCACTGTTTTATTTAATGCTTCAGAATAAATAATTTATTTTAATATATATAAAAATAATTTAAAGTTAAACGTAAAAATTTTTAAAATGGCAACAAATTAAAAAAAATATTTTAAATAGTGGATAATTTGTGAGATTTTATAAACATGAAAATCGTGTAGAATTTATTTTGACTAGTTTTTAACAAACTGTGATTACCCCTTTATATATATACACTACAATCATTAGAATTTTTTCGTTATGTAAAATTCTCTACACGCCTTTAACTATCTGTCATTAGTTTTATTGTTGTTTTCAGTTTGATATTTATTTTGTTAATTTTGAAAACTTTGTCTTTGTCATCAATTTTCGTTTTTTTTTGTTCGTCTGTTCTTTATTGCTCTTGTAACACTTTAAGTTTATTTTAATTATATTCAAAAAATAAAATTGCATCTATATTAAAAAAATCTTATACATATAAACAAATGCACACTTGAAATTGTTGTCTATCAAACGAACGAACGTTTGAAAAAGTTTTTTTGTCTTTAATATATTTTTTTTTCAATGAATGAATGATTGAATGACTTCATATTGCCGGGAAACTGGAAGGAAATGTAGTTTTATTGTATGTATGTGAAGAATGAGTGTTAGTTGTTGTTTTTGCAATGAAATAATTTCGCATAATTATTATTAGACGTTGTGGCAATTATTTCAAATGATTTGATTGAAATTATTTTTTTTTTTTGCTTTTTTAACGTTTTAATGTAGTTTATGTTAATATAAATTACAAAAAAAATACAAAAACGTTTATTATTTTAGAAGCGGAGAAATCATTTTTTAGTTTCATTTGAAGAATTTTAAATATTTAACATAGATTTTTTTTAATAATTTTAAAATACTTTAAATAATTATTAAAATATTTAGAAATAATTTTTTACAACTAGAATAATTTTTAAACATTTTACATGGTTTGTTTTACAATTTTAAATTGTTTTAAACAATTATTAAACTATAGCTTGTTTATTACAATTTTCATATATTTTACACACTCCTACAACATTTGTACATATGTATAAACAACTTATTACAGGAGAGTTTTAGCATCTCTAAAATGTAAACAGTTGGTCGCCATTTTTTTTGTAACAGCTTTTTTTCTTTATTTATGTACATACATACACACTCTCACTATAAACCATTGTTTTTAAATGAGAAACTTGACATCTCTGTAATTGACTGATAAACGTAAACATTAGGTCGGCATTTTTAGTAGGAGATCTGCATTTAGGTGATAAATGTAATCATTTGGCCACCATTGTTTTTTTCAAGTGCTAACAGATCAAATTAAACAAAAATCTTTAATTTTAAGATTATTTTAAATAAAAACAAACAGAATTATTAAGAATCTCTCAAAAATTAAATATGAAGACATTTATTTATATTTTGAAGGGATAAAGAATAAATTTTGGCTTCAAAATATACAAAAAATTGCCTTAATTTCTAAAAAAATATGAAATTCCCTTAATTTAAAACAAAATGTTAACTATCTTACTATAATTATTATTTATTTACTTTATTTATTAAGTAACCCATTTTTAACCACCACTCCCCTTCGCATTTCCCTTAATATTTACCAAATTAATAACATCAAGAATCTTTACCAGTCTTTGTTCACAACTTCAGCACTTTTTTACTTTAATAAATTTATTTATTTTAGTATTGACATGTTTATTTAAAAAAAAAAAACTTTGTTTAACTTCCTTTTGTGATTTCCGTTTAACCTTATTTAAAGTAAAGTTAAACTCATGCTTATGCAATTTTATTATTTATTACTACCAAAAAGAGTTCTTTATCATATAAAGTCTGTCAGTCAGACTTTGTTGTTTTTCTACCACAATAACTTTCAAAATATAGGTACATATTTAAAAACAAAATTGTTTAATAGACCAAAACCTACAAATTAAATTAAATTGTAAACTTTACCATCATATATTTAGTATAGGTACTGCCATTTTAATTTATTACTTTAGCTATGCTTGATTAAGCAATTAGTGAAGTTTGTTTTTGTTGTTTGTTTTAATAAAATTAACAAAGGCCTTTCTGGAAATAATAAAATATTTAACAAAGATAAGAGGAGTTTTCAAGAAGTAGAACATTAAAATGAAATTGAAATATGTTATTGATAAGACTTTAAGCACTTAAAAGCCCATTAAAAGAAAAGAATTTGGAAATATAGAACATTCTTTATTACATAATTTCTAATTGACTAATATTTTGGGGGAACTAATTTGATGTTAAAGAAATAAAACTTAAAATCTTCTATTTAAAACTAATAAGTTTATGCAACAATTATTTTTGAAGTGTGTTAAAAGTGCTTTGATGTTTTACTTTAAACAAGTCATTAAAAATTATTTTAAACAATTTTTATAGTTTTATTAATTCTTTAACGAACTAGCCCTTGTTATTTACTTATTTGTATTCATGAATTTACATTAGGAAAACATTTAACACTCACACACACATCATTTGTTTACATAAACACACACAAATCCACTTTGCAATTTGATAAACAACACATGTACCGTTATTAAAGGAGAGACTTAGCCTCTCTGCATTTAGGTGCTAAATGTAAACATTGGGCGCCATTGTGGATTACGGCTTATTTTCAAGGGTTGCCAGATAGGGAAAAGGAGGCCACTAAGTAAAAATAACTAAATTCGATATTAGGAATTTGGAAAAAATCAAGTACAAATTAATTAAAAAAGTCGAAAATTCATCTTTTTTAATAAAAAATAAATACATTTTTTAGATATTTGAGTTAAAATAACGGATTACATATTTTCTTTTCGATTTTTTTTTGTAAATTATTGTATGTATTTCTTTTTAGTTTAATGTTGACGTTTTTGATTATCTTGGTGAAATATTTAAAGTATTGTACAATTTTGAAACTGCTTCTTTATTTTATCATTAAATTTTTCCATACTGGCTATAAAACTCATTTAAATAGGTAAAATATTCTGTTTTTCTCTATTTTTTTTATAAAACGGAATAAACTGGTCAAACTACCTAATATTGTATGTAAATTAATTAACATCTTAATGGTAACAGGCAATTTAAAAAAGAAATTTATGCTTAAACAGCTTCAAAATGGTTTATATTATAAAATAAAACTAAACTAACACTTTACATGCACATTTTTTTATAATATAAGAAAATGTTATAAAAATGCATGGAATATTTTTTAAATGAAATTTATAAAAAAAAAACATCAACCTCAAGTTAGAAATTAATTTTAATAAATAATGACCCAATAAAAAGCTGAAAGCGAAGAGAGAGAGAGAGAGAGAGAAGAAAAACGAAAGTTATGACCACACCAAAACAAAAAGACAATTCATGTTTAATAATTTATGTTTAGAAAAAAATTGGACTTATTAATGCCAGGCATATAGTGACATAAAGGGAAAATGAAGAAGACTTGTTTAGGTCCCATAAATTTTAAGAAATTTAATAATTTTAATATACACTTTGCAATTGAGTGAGAAATATAAACAGTGGCCGCCATTGTTAACTACAGTTTATTTTCCAAGGCTGCCAGATAAGAAAAATGTTGCCACTGCGCAAAAATCACATCATTTAAGGTTTATTAAGGCAAAAAGCCAGCAAATTAGTGGAAATGATTTACAAATTAGTTATAAAGTACAAAATTTAACATTTTAATAAAAGTTAATAGATATTTACATATTAAATGAGTTCAAACAAAGAATTTTTTTGGAAAAAATTTAGAGTTTTCAGAAATTTTAACTATAGTTTTGTCTAAAGACGTTAAAAATCTGTAATAAATAAATTATAGACTTTATTATAGGAAACATACTAAGTAAAAATTTGTCAATTTATATGTTTATTTCTTTTCATTTTCTATTTATCTCTTTCATTATTATTTATTTAACTTGCTTATGTTCTGTGATAATTGAAATATTTGAAGTTTAACTAAAGACTTACCCACAAATTTCATAAGTCTGTCTTGTCTTTCTGTCCGTCTGCCAGCCAACTCGCATGTAGTTTGTAAAATATTAGTAGCCAACCACCGCTAGCCAACTTATAAACAAATGAAAGCGTGAAAGTTATTGTTAAATGGTAAGAGTTATTTTGTATTTGTTACTTCGAACGTGATGATTGCACCAGTAAGACAAACAACTCACAAATGCAGCAGCCAAAAACACAACATTATTGTGTTTTAAGACTTTTATATGATGCACAAACCATAAACTTCTCTTTTATACGTCTGACGGAAAATATATGTGTAAACAAAATGAAAACAAATTGTTAATCATTAATTAATTTAATTAAAAATAAAAAATTATTTTAAGACAGCACTAAAAATTGGATCATGAAGTTTATAGAAGCTGAACAAAAAAATATAATGAACAAGTAAAAGTTATTAATGGGAAATTGTAATAGTTTCTTTAAAGTAAGTCTTAAGGCTAAGATTTTTAGATAAAAACGCTTAAAGCTATTTAATGGAAAATAAATTATATTTGAAAAATATAGAAATGTTAAACAAAATTTATAACAATGTTTTTTTTTAAAGTTGTTAATAAATCTTTATAATTTGAAGCTTAAAAATATTTAAAATACAAACTTTTTTAACAAACCTATATTTTATTTCCTTTAATTTTTACCTAATGCCATAAAAGTAATACTAATTATTTTATATTATTCAAATTATTTCTTAAGTACCATTTTTATAGGTCCTATTTTCATTTCTTATACACAATGTTTATTAATTAATATTTCACTACATTTTACGGCATGATTTCTACCCTTTTACTGTATAACTGACATCCTAGCTGCCAAACAAAAACACACACACACACATGCATACATACTTGCATATGACAAAATGTAAACAACTGAAAATAACGTTAAACTGTATGTTTCTTTTTTGTTAGGCCGCCATTTTGTTTCGTTGTTTTTACAAGTGATGCCAAAAAATGACATGAACATTAATATAAACTCTTTGTTACATCTTTAAACTTTAATTTACCATATTTTTTAATATTTTAAGCAAATATTTAGCTGGCTTAAAAACAAACTTAATGAAATTATTAAAATAACCAAAATTCACAATTATTAAAAAGTAATATAATAAAAATATTACTTCAAAACTTCTATTTTTGGTGTAAAAGTAAAAGCAAGTAATTTTTAAAAATTTCTCAAAAAATATTCCAAACATTTCTTATATGACACACGCCATTGCAGTTGTTAATTGCCAATTTTTTGTGCAAAACAAACAATTACAATTTATGGTTACAGTTTACAACTTTTATGAAATATTATTTACAATTTTGTAAAGATTTTGAAAAGAAAATACCAAAAATATGCTAAAGAAATTAATTTACTAGCAGCTTATGAATGAAATCATATAATGTTATGTCATGCTACTAAAAAAATTTATATGAAGTAAATGGTGGCCAAATTATGTTTTAATTTATAAAAAAAAAAAAAGAGGGAAAGGTAAGCCAAAAAGAAGTAGGAAAATAAAAAAATAAAAAAAAACAAAAATGAAAAACAAGCTGAATTAATGAAATTAACTCAATAAAAAAAATAAAAAAACTCTTTTTATTTAACAAACACTAAAAATTAAATAAATTGGCGTAGTTTCAAATAGTAATAGAAAATTATATTACAAGTGCTTAAGTTTCTGGAATTTAATAATTGGTTTATGAGCTATGCTTCCCCTTTTTTTTAACCAGCACTTAAATTTTATTTAAAAGTAAATTTAATTTGAAATTAAAATTACGTTTTTTGTGTTTGGTTTTCGTATAAGTTAATAAACAATTTGGGTCAAAACTGCATGGATAATAAAAATAAAGTTTGTTGCTTTGTTTTTTTACTAGCTTAAACCAAACAGAACAAATATACAATAATAAATGACTCAAAACAAACCAGCTGCGTTTGAGAATTTCAATTGGCAATGTAAATACAAATAAGACCTTAAAATACCACAGTAATATGAAATTGAAACCATGTCACTAGAATAAATACATAAATATTTAAAAAGAATCTTTAAAAATTAAAAGTGTTTGTAAAAAAAATCTTGAGAAAGAAGTTACATATTAACAAAAAAAAATCATACCACTTTTAATCTTTGTTCGGAAATCTTTAATAAATGGTTGTTAACATGTTAGTTCATTATTTGCTTAAATTAAAATGAAAATTTAATAATTTTTTTATAATATTTCTTTATACCGCTTGATTTTTAGTGTCTAGTTAATACTTTTGCTTTAATTGTATAAACAATTCAATAAAAAATATTAGTTTCTATTATTAACAGAATATTTAATGATTTAGTTGAATTATATGGTTTTTACCGTATTTTTCATATAAAGATCAGACGGCAACACTAATTGTATGTGTGACAGGAGTCGCATAAACACAGGCAAAGAAAAATATAAACAATGCATTCTCTCTAAACACAAAAAGGACAACAACTACAACAACAACACGTACAGAGAAAGGCATATAAATGAAATTAACAGTAAGACAGCATTGTTTACTTCTCATCAAACACTACAAGAACAACAACAACAATACACTTGGTGTGTAAATAATATAACCGTAAAAGATTACATTTGTAGTTGTTTTCAAACTAAAGCCTGCTGTTACTGCTAGGCCGCCATTTTTTTAAGTTGTAATTAGCTGTAAAAATGGCCGAAAATCGTTTAAAAACCTATTTATTTATAATATCCTACTAAAAACTTACAAAATTACCTTAAAACGGAAATAAATCTATTATTTTTAGGCAAATTGTCAAAAAGATAAGTTATTATAACAAAAATATAGTTACACTAATTGTGAAGGCTAAATTAATAAAAAAAAATATATTAAACATTAAAGCTTAATGTTAATTTTTTATTAGTTTTGACAAACTTGACATTTCATCTTTAATTTTTTGCTACCTTTTTATATTCTTTAGCTAAAATGTGCTGAGAAATTTATTTTAAATAACAATGGCTAAGAAAATGTTTTTTACACTAACAATGGAAAAACAGTAGTTATAAACAATAAAATTAGTCATAACATATTTTATTTTCCATTATCATGTAAATTATAACATATGTTTGTTATTTTTTTTTTCAAAACGCACACATGTTTTATGGTTTTTCTAAATTTCTTTATTAACAATTTTGTTATTATGTATTAGTTTAACAAGCCATGATAAATGTTTATATTTAATTGTTTAAGAGTTGTGAATGAACTTGTCACTTTTAATAATAAGATTACAGCAAAATGATAGATAAAAATGCATAGTAAAATGGTTAAACGTTTTTACAATGGCAGCTTAATTTATTGCCAGTATAATGTTTAATATTACTAAACAGTAGTATAACATAACATAAATATATTAAAGAGTTTATGAACCAGTTAATTTATATGTGTTTAATAAAGGAAACGGAAAAAAATGCAACTAAATGAAAGAAAAAATAACTGAAGAAATAAGTTTATCTAGCTGGCATAATGTCTTTGACAACTTATTGGAAGAGGAGTAATGTTATTACAAAGATTAATTACAAGTTTTAATAGAAGTCAATAATTTTTAAACTTTTGTTGTAAATTTAAACAAAATAGATGAAAATTGTTGTTTGATTTGTGGAATTTTTAAATAAAATTTAAACAATTTGTTTGGTTTTTGTTAGATTTTTTAAAAACCTATACATTTTTAATGAAAATTTCATTAAAACCCCAAAATATTTTTCAAATTATTAAGAATTTAAATACTTATTAACATTATTTATTGAAATTTCTATAAAATACACAAATTTCGTTTAAATGTTTCAAATTATCACAAAAAACAAGTTTATAATCAAAATGTAAGCCTAGCGTTTTTTATGGCGTTTTCTTTTCTGGCAAAAATGTTACACGTTTTTCCCATTTCGCACCTTTTTTATTTTTTGTGTTCTTTTCTGAAAAAATGTCAACACTGCTAAAGTGTAGTGTGTTCTTTTCTATAAATGTTACACTATAAATTTAAAAAATGGTGCACTTTTCACATGCTGTATTTTTAGAGGGGGAGAATCGCATGATAAAACAGCTGACATTTGTGTATGAATGTGTATTTGTGTTAAGAAACTAAAAAATATATACAAAATGGAAAATATTACTACTTTTTTATGTGCTGAAAGAATTCTGTTGGATTCATCTTCATCATCAGATGATGATGAAATATTTGATATGATTATGGAAAGAAATCCACAGCCGCGTAATTAATGAATACTCTGAAGTTGATATATGTCAAATTTCATAGGACAATATCTCCTACTTCTTATTTATGTAATGTATGTTTATAGGTATATATAATTTTTATAGTTTAAGAAGAATTTGCGTATTAGTCGGGAAGCTGACATTAATCTTTTTGAGAGATATTCATTGTCTTATTTCAAGCGATCTTACCAAGCGATCTTCTTTTTTAACAAGAAAAAAACAAAAGCAGCTATTCTGACGATTAAAAATGCGACATCTTTAAAATGTGGGGTAAACATTATAAAAATGTACATAATAATAGTGTAACATTTTATTTCAGAAAAGAAAACACCATTCGTTATATTGGCCACACTTTATAAAATGAAATAACGGTAAAGCAAGGCTGCCACCTGGTAACTTATGATAAATAGTTACCACGTGGAACATGGCTGCCACATGATTTAACATAAAAATTTGGAAATATCTATACATATATATATAAATGGAATGGTCCATATATGTAGTAACATCACGTGAGAACGGCTGGAGCGATTTGGCTGATTCTCAGGAGATGGTTTGTAAAAAAAATTCAAAATTTCCGGGTAAAACTCGGAATTTGTTTTGTAAGTCCAGTCAACTTTAATTAAAAAAAGCCCTCTAAAGTATGCTGTACAAATTTAGATATTTTTTTTCAAATAAATAAAAACAGGCAGGTTGTGAATACATCTTATTCTATATATGTATATAAAAATTAAATGGCATCACGTGAAAACGGCTGGAGCGATTTGGCTGAATTTTTTTATTCTATTCAAAATTTTCAGGAGATCAAATCATTCGTAAATATCGAGCGAAGCCGGGGCGGTCAGCTACTATAATAATAATAAATGATAAACTAAACTGAAATTCATTAATATTTTCCCATTTCCGTACCATTATAACGTAATGCGTGATTTGTTAGTTATGCAAATTTTTAGCTGCTCTTCAAAATGAACTTGATATTTTTTTTTACATAACTTCTTTATCTCTATTTTTGTTAATATTTTCAAAACAGAAATATACATCTCTTAAAACAATGCGTTTTTTGTTGTTGTTTATTAGTGATAATCTTGTTTTGAATAGTTTTCTTCACCTTGAATTGTTTATTAATGTTATTGTAGTTGTTGCTACCGATGGTGGCAACCACAGAAAAAAGGTTAATGCACTTCATTACCAAGTTTTAAAACAGTTTGTTATAGAAAACAATGTCGAAAAAAAACATTATTATGTTGCATGTTAAGACAACAACCAAGTGTTTAAACCAACATAAATTTTAAAAAAATCCCATGTCAACAATGGCAATTATAAATATTGCGACACTATTGTTATTATTATAATAAAGTCTTTTTAAATTGATATTTATGGCTGATAATTAAAAATAATTCGTGGAGAAAAAATGCTAGAAAATATTCTTTAAAAAATGCGAAGTATTTAAATAAGACCGGCAAAACTTTTAAAATAATTAAGAATTTTTATAAGAAAGAATTTAAAAGGAATTTTAAAAAAGTTACAAAAAACTATAAAAAAAAACCAAAAACATTTGAAAATATTGAAAAAAAATTTAATAAAATCATACAAAATATTTGCAATAATACTTTTTATTTGTTAAATTTGTTAGAAAATCGTTCCAGGGCTTTAAATTTTAAAATATTTCACTTATAATGTTGTTTAATGTTGAAACAAAGTTGCCACATGATATTTCATGTTATTTGTTTCATATGGCCAACACTGCAGATCAGCAGAAACATATGAAACAAAGCTGTCAGATGTTTAAAACTAAACACTTGCTGTCTATTGCTTAACCCTCTTATATGGTGTTCACACATACATTTTTAATTGAGTCAATTATTGGTTAATTAAAAAGTGTTCACATATGCTCAATATTGCTAATTTAATTAGCGTTTGACAGCAGCTGACAAAAAAGAATACATTTACAGTGCACTCGGGAAAAAGTCAACGCTCGTTTACGTCAACATCCTAAAACCTCAACCCTTTTTTTACATTACCTACTCTAAAATTTTATGAAATAAATAGAGAGAAGTCTCTGTTCCAAGTGTTGGAAAGAAAAAAACAGCAGAAAAAAATAACAGATTTTTTTTAAAACGTCAACAATTTGTTAAACGTCAACACCCGCGGTTTTAATTAGATGACGTTTTTCCGAGTGCACTGTATTTGGTTCTAATATTATAATTTTCAGCCTAAATATATTCTTTATTAATTTAAAAGCGAAACAACTGCCATTTTAGTTATTACTAGTCACAGGGTTGTATTTTTAATTTTAACAATTATTAGAACAATTAACTCTTAATGAAGCAATTATCTTATTTGAAATTTTGTATGGATAATTGAATTCAATTAGGCGTTAATTAAAAAATGTCAATTAAAAATGCATGTGTGAACACCATATTATTCAAAAACGATTATTAAATTTAACAAACGTTTATTAAGCAAATTTTTATATGCAAATCTGTCTTAATAAACGTGTGTTAAATTTAATAATCGTTTTTGAATAAGGGAGTAAAGCATTAAACTCTTACCATAATTTATTTAAAATGTATGTAATGCTAATTTAATAACTCAGTTTCTATGAAAATATGTGTTTATTAGTTTATAACCTTACATTAGTTTGTTTACAAATATAGTAAAGGCCACAAATTCTTTAATTTTTTGGTAAAGTTAATAAACCAGCATGACAAAATTTAAAAAAAATACATATTAACAAATAGTTTGTTACTTTATTACACTCCACACAAACATTAAGAAAACATCTACCATTTTAGTGTACAAATGACAAAATATTGTTTATACCTACATATTTTAAAAATAAACATAAAGATAAATTTCTTTTCACACATTTGTTTGTATTCATATTGATTTACAATTAACTACACCTCCCATTAAATGTAGCTAAAAAGTTAAATAAATTCCAGATATTTTATTTTCAATTTCAAAAGTTAACCAAACTTCTGGAGACAAAACCAAATTAACAAAAAAAAAATGTGGTTAATAAAGTAATTGGCAAATAAGTTATACGAATATTAACTTTTTCTATACAGAAAACTATTTAAAACCAAAAAAATATTTTAAGGCTACTCAAAGTTTGTTTAAATTGGTGAAAATTTAGCCTAATTGTATAAATAGCAATTTCTCTTGATTTAATTGTTTTGACAACACTTTTTAACAGTAAACAATGCCGAAACAAAGCTGCCATATGTTAAATGTTTTATAGCGATATTGACAACACTGTCGAACGGTAAATACTAGAGAAGCACATGCAACATGATTCAAACATAAAATAGGTCATGTATGTTTAAAAAAAAACAGAAAAATATCAACATTTTTATGAAAATTTAATAAGAATCGTTAATATATGATAAAAACGACCTTTCTGAGAAATTATTACCATGTATAAAATAAACTTTCTTTACTGTAATCTGTGACCATCCCTATTACTATTTACCACTAGTGTACATTCATTCAAATTCACAACATTTCAATGACCTTTTTCTAGAGTAAATGTGTTCGTCTGTCTTCTTGCTCAGTTAGTTTGGTTTTGCGTTGTGGTGATTTTGTAAATTATCAATGTTGATCAATCATGGTTAGACTACTTAATCATGGCTTTGAACACACAACATAAAGTGACTTTTAAATATTTTATTAACATTTTTTTAAATGAAAAGAAAATAAACAAAAATAACATATTGTCAGTTTTAAAGCTAGCTTAAGTGAAAAAAAGCTTTTGTTTTCCTAAAAATTAATTAATTTTTTTAAATACTTCGCCTAATAACCAATTGATTAAAAGTAACAATTTCAACACTGTTTATGTAAAATAGGTTTTTAACTAATTAATGATTTAAGTTAGTAGAGAAAAAAATAATGCAAAATAAACTGAGAAAAGAAATATACATAATATGATATAACTAGCAAGTTTTAAAAATGTGTTTGTTTTGCTTATTGTTGATATTTCTTTTAGTTTTTAATAAACTAATTGCATAAGTAGCATAAATATGTTAAACAATTGTTAACAACAATAGCAAAGACAACAACAAAAAGTCAACAAACCTAAAATTAATAAAACAATTACACAGGGCGAAAAAAAATATGCATTAACAATTGCTTATATGACGGTAGTAATGTTTGTTTTTTTTTTAATTAATTACAAACATAAACCAAAATCATTTATTATATGTGTAAAGCAGGTAAAAAAGTTATTAAAATATTTAATTAAAACTCAAAAAGTAAAGGCAGAACTGCTTTATTATGATGTGGTCTTATTTAGTAACGAAAGTAATGTTAACACTTGCAGCAAAAAAAAACATCTGGCAGTATTAAGCTAAAAAAAATACAGTGATGCCAAGGAACAATAAAACGCCATTATATAAAAAATAGGATTTAGCAATATATTGTTATTTTCAGACAAGTTTCTGAGTTTACACATAAAAAAATCAATCTGCCTGTCTTTTTGACAGCTTGCTACTGTATTAGTATTTCTTAATAGCGTTAAATTGTGTTGTATTTTCTAAATTCAATTAAATTTCTTAAAACATTTCAGCAATTTTATAAGATTTTATGTTATTTCTAACAAATTTGTTACAGCTACATCCTCTCTCTATCTCCACATTTGTACAATTTGTCCATATAGTCATGCGTAAAATTGCAAATAACCCACTAACCTTATTAGAAATCACAATTCAACACAACAAACAAATCGAAGAAAAAAAGTGCAATAGAAGAACACACCTTTTGTGGAACGGTTGGCAGGCAAACTATAGAAAGACATACTGGTGACTTGTTGGCATTAAAACAATAATACCAACAGCACGTTTTAAAAAGAATGCAAGTCAGCTTAAAGTCAACAGCTATCAAACTTCTAAACACATATTTAACTTGCTTTTTTATATCCATACATACATATGTATAAACAGAGATTTTTGTTTCACTTTATGTTTATACGAGTAGGAATAAATAAGTGTAATACACTAGCTAGGAGTTATGGTCATTGCAATTTCAGTGACTGGCATATATAACATCATTTCTTTTTAATTCTTACAGAAAACACAAAAGAAAAACAAAATTTATTAAACTGAAAAAAGCGGATTGAAGAAAATTATTTATAAGTTGGCGATTTTAGATTTTTAGGTCATGTATGCATTTAAAGTTTAACAAAAAGAAATGTTAGTGTTAAAAACCCAAATTTAATTTTAGAAAAACAATAAAAAATAAACTGTAAGAAACTTCTATTTAAATTATTTACTCTTAAAATAATGTTTACACTAGCTCACAACTGTAAACCATATTTATACTTATGGCCAGTTTTTAACTTAAAAATTAAAGTGTGTTTAAACTTAAGTTCTGTTTAAATACCAAATTCATTTTTTGATTTTGACAGTTCTGCAAATTATGAAAATTGTGCATTGAAGTTTTTTTTATTATTTGATAAAAAAATGCTCAATAAATAAACTCGCCACGAATAAAAACATTGTGCTTATTATTATCAATATCAACTAAAACGATGAATTTAGATGAAGAGGATATGAATGATGCAGCTTTTGTCCATTTAGTTTACAACAATTTGTTTCCAACAATTTGTAAACTAAATATTAAATCAGCTTTTAAATGAAGAAGTTGTTTATATTTTTTTGACATTTAATAGTGCTACCATACTTTTTTAATAATTAAATACCAAATTTAATTTGAGACTGAAAAAATGAAATCGTATTTAAATACAACTTAAGTTTAAGGAAAAATTAACTAATTTCATAATTAAATATCAAGTTAAAAACTGGTCATGGTTTTTAAAATAAACTAGGTGGCAGCATCAAGGTAGTATAAATAGAAAGTGTTGACAAGTAGAATAACGCGTAATAAAAGAAATTTACCCAAAATAATAAAATTTTGCTCTAAAAAGGGGGTTTAGAAGCAAAAATACTCATTCTTTGAAACGAGACTTAAATATTTTATTACATATATACTATATACAAGGTGGCGCAAAAGTAATCCTCCTATCAGAAAATGCTATAAATTTTGCGATTGGCCCCTAATGTCAGTTCTGTTTTGACATTTGTGTAGTAAACACATGCGAAATACACGTTAATAAACAATGTTACGCTACACTGCTCCAGAACGCGGAATATTGCTGACTATTTATTTGACCAATAATCGGTCGGTGACTTTGGCACAACGTGAATTTCGTCGCAGATTTCCTGGCCGTCCAATGCCTACTGGTGAAACACTGCGACGTTTAGCCGCTCGCCTCGAAGAGACTGGCACAACACGAGATGCTGCCAGCCGTGGCAGACCCCGGAGTAGCCGTTCTGCAGAGAATATTGCTGCTGTAGCCGAGGATGTCATAGAAGCGCCGTCGACATCGACCAGACGATGTGCCACGCAAATGGGTTGATACCATCGACGGTCTTTACAGCGAATTTTGGTACAAGATTTGAAGATGTTTCCGTACAAAGTCCAGACGGTGCATCAGCTGTTAGCTGCTGACCGCCAATCGCGTCTAACATACGCTCAAGCCATCCTTAATCACCACCAAGAGGAAGATGATTTTTCATCAAAAATAATCATGAGTGATGAGGGCAATTTCCATCTTAGCGGGTACGTAAATAAGCAAAATTTACGCTTCTGGGGCACTGAAAATCCGCATGTAACCCACGAAGAGCCATTACACCCGCTCAAAGTCACTGTATGGTGTGCTGTTTTCGCTGGAGGAGTCATCGGACCTATTTTCTTCGAAGACGTCGCGGGCCAAACGGTTACTGTAAATGGTGAGCGCTACAGAGCAATGATCAAAGAGTTCTTTTTGCCGCAACTTGATGAATTGGGATTGGAAAACGTGTGGTTCCAACAGGACGGTGCAACTGCACACACTGCACGTGCCACAACCGATATGCTGAAGGATGCATTTCCCGGGCGCCTAATCTCCCGTTTTGGCGATTTGCACTGGCCAGCAAGATCGCCTGATTTGACCGCTCCAGACTTCTTTTTGTGGGGCTTTTTGAAGTCGCGGGTTTATGTCAACAACCCTCCGACTCTTGCAGTTCTTACAGACAATATCCGTCAAGAATGTGAGGACCTATCGCCGGAAGTTTTGGCCAAAGTGATGGAAAATGCCATAAAAAGGGCTCAAATGACAATCAACTGTGGCGGCGGCCATTTACATGACATCATATTCTCGACTTGAAATCCACAAGAAGAATCAAAGTTTTTCATTTTTTTTTTAATTACAGCCAAAAAACATCGGAAGTTTACTTTTGCGCCACCTTGTATTAAACATATTTTGTGTTTTTGTTAAATTTCAGAAATTCTTCTAAGAGGTAAAAACTGTACTCTAAAAAAGTTTTGTCAAAGAAAATCCTACAAAAACTGACATGAAATCCAATAATTTTAAGACATTTTCCAAAGGGGTACCAACGCCAATCAAATTAAAATTGTGTTAAAATAAATCTTTAAAAATAAAAAATATATTAAACATATTTTGTATAGAACCATAAAAAATTCCATATTTTCATACATTTTTAAAAATTTTCAAAGGGGTACACCCCATTTACATAAAAATTTTGTTAAAGAAGAAAATTTCCCAAAAATAAATTATAATTTGAGATATATTAAACACATTTTATATAAAACCAGTAAAAATGTCACATTTTTCATAAATTTTAGAAACTTCACAATGGGGCACACATATTTTCAAAGGGAGTACAAACGCCACATAAACAAAAAGAAGAAAATCTAGCAAAATAAATTATAATTTGTGATTTATGTATTAAACACATTTTATATAAAGCCAAAAAAATTTCATATTTTCCATTAATTCTAGAAATTTGCCAAAGGGATACAAAGCCACTTAAACAAAAAAGGTTAAACTAATAAAAATCACATAATTATTGCAACAATATTAAACCTTAAGTGTGTTTTTAATATAAACCAGGAAAATTTTCTTAATGTTCAAGCATTTTCCAAAGGGGTACGTTTCTCTTTTAATAACGGTAAATGTACCAAATGAGAGAATGTGTGTTTGTGTGTATGTATGTAAAAGTAAAGCATGAGAGTGAGTGTATATTAATAAATATTGTATAAGGGATAAGTACCCAGCGGGAAAAATTGCAAGTGCTTCAATTTGCAGGCCTTATAGAAGACCAGGGGCCAAATTACCACATTCGATATCGAGTAAAATTGATCGTAATTTTCTTATTTGAGATTATGGCATTCGATATCGAGCAAGAAATTTAGTAGATTTTATCATAATTTCGATATCGAAATAATTTTTCGATACGATAGCTCATTCGATCACGAATGCGGTAATTTGGCCCCTGATTACACATTCTAAAATATTCGATAATTATTCCACTATGCCTTCTGTCAGAAGGCGTTTCATACACATACAAAATTGCATTTAAAAAGAATTTCAAACACGAATGGTTTTGCAATTACATATTCCATTATATTACTCATATTGTTATACGAGTAATAAAAATGAATAAAAAGAGCGTCATAAATTTAGTCTTTTATGAAAGTTTGTGGGGTAAAGTACGCGTGAAGCAGTACTTTATATACATGTGATTTTTTAAATTAATTTAAAACCCTTCTTTTATTTTTTATTATCAATATAATTATTAATTAAGCATAGCTTTAATTACGCCTTTTATGAGGCATTAGTTGGTAGGCCATGTAATCAGTAGCGAGTAGGCAAGACCTTGACTAACATTGATACATGTAAAATTGAAACGATGGAAGTACTTGTGACTGCAGCATATTTTTTCCGCTGGGTAATTAACAAAAGCATCAAGTTAAAAAAAGGATTAAAATTTCCTGCTATGTAATAAACACAGATCAAGGGAAAGTTAAAAGAGCCTAGTATTTAACATGTTTTAGTTTAAAATTTGTATGCCTTTTTTTATGAAAAACTTTGCCAGTGTAAACTTAAGCAATTTAACAAAAACACCATTAAAATTGTTTTTTTAAGTGTTGCCTAAAACAGCTTCTAGAGTACACGAAAATAAGATCGATTTGAAAAGAATTGATTGTTAGCAACATGCACAGATAATTATGTTTTTTTTTTAAGTTTTTTTCAAAACTACAAGCATGAATGGTTATTTTGTGGCTTTTATTTTAGGTATTTTCTTAAGCATGGATTTTGCAGCTAACAAATTTGAAAGTATTTACAGTTGGTATAAAGCCACGATAATTAATTTTTAATTAACTTAAAAAAAGCAAACAAAATAGAACTAAAAAAATAAACTTGCACAATTTGTTTAAAAAAATTAAAATAAAAACCAAAAAGTTTTACAAATTACTGGCAGTTGCTACAACAAAACCAAATAAATAAACTATTTTAAAACTAAATTTAATGTGTAAATGGATATTTAGACCTGTCGTTAACACATTTATATTTTAAATTTAATCATTTTCGCATGTTTTTCCTTAAAAATATTGTTTTATTTTATATTCTATTGAAAAATGTTTGAAATATAAATAGCGATTTTTATTTTAACCTGGTTATTGAGCTCCTTCAATGTAACGGTAGTTAAAGGCTGTCAATCAGTGTGGCCAATGCTTATATTATTCTTGCTGCTTTTGTAATGAAAATTAAGACAATAGTTTTGAAATTCATATAAACTAAGGATTTGCTAAGCAAATCTTTTGTTAAACTGTTTTTTAAGCATAAATGTATAATGAAAGTTGTAAATATAAACCAACCAGTTTTTTTTGTATATGATAATAGTGTATTACAATGAAAATTAACAATGTGCAACGAACCAAATGGGGGGGACTGGCTGACTGAGTGTCCATATGATATACTATAATCTTTTTTTAAGTTAAAAGCATGAAGGCATGCAACTACTACGCATTGGCAAACTAGAAAAACTGAAAAATTAACTATGTTAGTTAAGAAAGAAGGAAAAAAATATGTTTGTTTTGCAAATAAAAGAAGAAAATTTTGAACATTTCAGAAATGGAAAAATGCATAGAAAAAACTTTCTTTGTTTGGTTAAAGTGTATATACAGCTGCTACTCAAAATCCCGGAAACACTTCTAGAAAATACAATTTTTAGCTGGTAGTTTCTATATGAAAACATAAAAGTCAAGGAAATATTTGTTTTATGTCTTAGATTTATTTAGAAAATTTAAAACACTTGTTAAAACCAAATACAAATTGTTTGTAATTTGAGATTTTTTGCAGTTTTTTTTTTATTTTGTTAAACTTTCGTTTTTTATTACTATTTTACGCCTAAAATATTTGTTGTTATATAAACAACAAACAAATTTTAACAAACAAAAAATAAACTTTGTTATTATGTATTTTATAAGCAAACCAAAGTAAAATAAAAAAAATCCACTAAAAAACGGCCACTACCAATTAAGCAATGCAACCAAACGTAACGTTAAATATTAATTAGTTAAAAACAACAACAACAAAGATAAATATATAAATAAATTATTAAAAACACTCAAATAAACTGATAAATTTTAAACATATTAATATGGTTTATTGTTAATGAAGGTATCACTTCAATTTTATATATTGTACATATACATACATAGGTACATATATATTTTTTTTTTTTTGAGACAAAAGTTTATAGAACGTGACTATATTTATAGTTTTTTTTAATATAAAATAATTAAATATAATATAAAGTTATCGATATTTTATTGTACATATTAAAAAATCACTCTTAATTTTAAATATTAATATTCATAATAGGTAATAGGTATTTATTTTACTTCTGAAGGCTTTATTTTAAACCAAACAAATAAGAAAAGCGAAGTTGTCAAGTTTAAATTACAATTAAAATGACAATTTCTATTTAAAATCTGTTTATAAGTAGGTATGCACGTACAAATGTATGTTTGGTTGTTTGTTTTTATCATATGTTTACCTTTTACATTATCTAAGTTGTTGCTGTTGTTTTATTTACATAAGAGTTCCTCTACCGCGATTTGTGTATGTATGTATGAGTGTGTCCGTTTGTATTTTTCTATTTATGTTTGTGTTTGTTTACCTTTTTTGGTTTGTATTCACCGCTAAGTGTAACAACAACTATCAATATTGCCAGTATGTACCGTTATTTGTAAATAACCAGAATTGATGTCAACTGCAGTTTAATCAAAGTGGCCATATACATACATAGGTTCATATATAAAACAAAATGGCGGCATATATAACAATATTTGAACAAAAAAAGTAAATTTAATGCAAAATTTTGCCAAATAGCTCAAAAAATATAGGTAAATTTTTAATTTTAAATTAACAACAGAAGAAATCTTTAAAAAATAAAGATATTATTTATAATTTTAAATAAAGGAATTTAATTTTTTAGTAATTTTCCTTTGTTATATTTTTAGATTTTACTTAAACAGTAGAAACTATTGTTTATCTTTATGGAATTGTCTTTTTGTTGGCTGAACGTGTTAATATTTATTCTTCATTTTTACTAACACGTTTCTTTAGCTTATACATATTTGTTTTATTTTTGGTCTTTTTGTTTGAATTGTTTATGCTAATTTGTCTTCCGTGTTAATTTATTTATATATTTAACGCATTTATGCGTGTTATTTTTCAAATAGTAGTTAATAAATGACGACCTATATTTTTGTATTTAAAAAAAGAAAATCAAGAATTCTTGTAAATAATTTAAAGCAAACATGTTTTGTGTATTTTTTTTTATAAAATAATGAGTTTTAGCTAAAATGTTTAAAAATTTTCCGCTAATAATAAAAATTTTAGGAAATAATTTATTAGTTTTATTAAAAGATTTACTCCAATATTAGCTGTGCTAAAATTTCAGAAAATAATTGGGGCACTCAAAATATCAATATATTCTGCTAGTATTTTGTTTAGTTTTCATTAAAACATGAAAATCTGCGGTTTTATGTTTAAAAGCTGTAAATCTCATAAAAAAAAAACTGAATTGTATTGTAATCCACCATTAAATTTGACCCCCCTTCTAAACCCTGTTATATATTTAAATGTATTTTTTTTAAATTAAACTTTAAGAACTTCTTTGAAATAAGTTTGTTTGTCATTGACATTTTGAATAAATATCAATATATTTTGCTAGTTTTCTAAATAAATCCGTTCTAAAACCTGTAAATATGACTAGTACTGCCACCTATTGTTTAATTTGTCTCGTGAAAACCCTGTTTCCAGTTCAAAAGCTAATTGCTTTAACTTGGTATTGCTCTAAAACTAACGTATTTTCAAATAAGATCTTCCTAATTTCTATTAAAATCGTTTGAAAGGCCTGTATATTTCGTTTTTTTTTTTTGCATTAAAATGGTTTGATACAATTTCAAAATTCTTAAAAAATCGTTTTTTATTTTTATTTCCTAATTTCTATTAAAATCGTTTGAAAGGCCTGTTTATTTCGTTTGTTTATCATAAAAAAATCGCCATTAGTTTCTAATTAAAACTTAACTTTTTCTTGCTCAAAACTAAAAACTTTTGGTTTCAATTTCAATTGTGTACAACAAACGATTGCTGGTATTACAAAATATTTATTACTATTGGAATTCAAAGCTTATTTTTCTATTTATTTTTAACAATTGTTGTTTCAGTTTCTCCTTAGGCTAAACAATAGACACAACAACAACAACAAATGTTATAATAAAATATGGTATAGTTAACCATAAAGTATGGTAAGGCTAAAATGGAATTCAAATAGTAAACAACAAATATGGCTGGCCGCCGCCATTATTAGCAATAAACGGAATACCACCAACAAAAAAGCTTCCGTTGTGACAAACCTAAAACAACAAATTGTTGTTCAAAATGCGTTTTAGGTATTTCGTCTGAAACCAACAACTTAGTCAACAAGTAAATATTATTATGCTATTGACAACAAAAACAAATTATTTAAACAAAAACAAGTAAATACTTAAAGTTTTTAGCATACTCATAAGTATCCTCTAATAAGGCAGAGTTGTTTGTTAGTTAGCTATGAACCAAGTCGCTTTGAAAACACACTGTAATAAGCCTCATTAAGACATCATTTGTTATATAGCCATTATTATTAATCGTGTCTAAATGTCTATAATTTATCGTTATTACTAATACTTATTGAACAAAAAATTTTACTTTCAAATTGATTTTTTTCTTTTTGTTCAATACAAATTATTTTAAGTTTCATTTGTTTTAAAGCCTCGTTTAAATACTTGTAGTTATAAATTTCTGTTTATTTTTTATTTCTTTTAATCACGTTAAAGGTAAATTTATTTATACACATACATATTTTTAAATATTTTAATAAAATATCAAGTTTTAAAATAACCTTTAAAGACAAATTTACAAGCATTTAAAACCTGCCCATAAATAAAAATTTAAGCAAAGTGTATTAAACATTTATAAATTGTTTACATAAACCAAGTTTAACTAGCTAGTTTAACCATTAAAATAAATGGAAGATAAATATGCCATTGTTTACTAAGCACCTATTTTATTTTAGAAACAAGTTGTAATAATATAATCAACATTGGCCAAGCTTATACATACATGTATGTATAGCCTTCAGCATCATAACATTATTATTTTTTTTCCTGTTGGGAATAAAATGCCTTCAAATATGTTAAATTCTTAAATATCCTAACTTTTGTTCTTTTTGAATATAAAATTTTTACATTTGTTAATTTTTATAAAAATTTTAATTTTTTACATCCCACTCATTCATTATTTATTTACATACATAATCTCGCTCAACCAAACACTCCTCCATTTGATAAACAACAAATATACCGTTGAAGAGATTTTCCATCTCTGCAATAAATCTCTGATAGATGTAAACACTGGACGCCATTGTGGTTTACAGTTCATTTTTAAGTGTTGCCACATGTTAAAAAGTAAAAATCACCAAATTTTAAGATTTTTGAAGTAAAAAGCCAGAAATTTAGTGAAAAACAACTATAAACTACATCCTTACAGTCTTGAATTATATTTTAATTAAAATTTTAAGAATTTTTCAGTTTTGTAGATGAAATAAGACAAGAACACTTAACATTTTAATAAACATCAAAATTCTAGCAGGAGAGTAAAAAATTATTAAGGTTTAACTAATCCAATATTTAAAACTTACCCCTTGATCAAATATTTAAATATAGATTTAATTTAACAGCATTTTAAATAAATATAGCAGACATTTCCTCAATTTTTGTTTACTAATTATCAAACCTGCAAAAAAATATTTAATAATTTTAAAATCTATAACTATTGCAAATTATTTTAATTTAAATAAGTAACTTATAACCTAAATATTTAAAATTAAAATTAATTTAATGAAGCCTACTTCTTTTTTTCCTATTTCAGCGATGTCATAATGGAACCTATGACTGCCCTAGTATTAGCCTTTCAACTATTGGCCCTCTTCTCAATAGCTGGAGCTCTTATCATCTATCTCATCTGTAAGGTGCGCGAGGACAATGTCGAAAAAGATGAACAAGTTAAATCGAATACGGTACTGGTAACCAGTGCCGATACAGCATTGGGTCTACAACTTTGCACCCATTTGGCCAGCAAGGGTTGCCGTGTAGTGGCTGGCATGCGCGAGGGCGTAGACAGTTTGCCGGCCAAACTCTTGGTGGGTTGGTTGAAGATGCGTGAATTTACCGAGGCGCCCATTTCGGGCACCATTATACCCATGCTATTGGATGTTACCAAAGATGAAGTATTGCGTGAGGCCACCGATTGCATGGGCTCCCACTTGAGTGTGGGCGAACAGGGTATAGCGGCTGTCATAAATACCAGTGGCACTTTCTATCGTGGACGCATTGAATCGCAGGAGTTGTATCAAATGGAACAAATGTTTAAGACCAATATCTTAGGTTCGTTGCGCATAGCTAAGGCCTTTGTGGACTTCCTACGACCAACACGTGGACGTTTGATTTATTTGGGTGCCGGCAGTGGAGGTCAGGGTGATGGTCTAATAGCCTACAATGTATCACGTGTGGCCACTGATAAATGTGTGCAAGAATTGCGACGCGAGCTGCAGCCGTTTGGTGTAAGTGTTGTATGTTTGGATACTTGTGGTTTGCATGCAGAGACGCTCTATAAACCACCAACAGCACAAAGTAAGTGAGATTATGTAGAAAATGCTATGAAAACTCAGTGAAGAGGAAAATATTTTATGTATACATATTGGTGTAATTTTTTGTTTTTTTTTCTTTTGATTTCATTTTACTTTTTTACATTTTACTTTTTGTCTGTATACATTACATTGTGCTAGTCTCCAGCGGTGCCCCAACAACCTATACGGCCAATGTTTTAAGTCCCAGTGCATTGCATGTGGTTGAGAGAGCATTATGGGATCAAGCACCTCATGAACGTTATTCATTGTTGGCCTCTACAAAATATCAATTCGCGTTGCCATGTCGTTCCTCGATACGTTTGACAAACAAGAGCTCTGAGCTCACCAACAACAACAACTGCAACAGCAATGTCAAGAAACCTATGGAAAATCATAACAAGGGAGAAGTACAACGTGTTTGAACAGCCACACAATTAACACCGCAGCACACAAACTGAACTGAGGTTATTATATATTGTGTCTGGAAGCTTAAGGAAAACTTATTGGATGGAATTTCTTTTATATTTTTTTCCCCCAAAGATTTTGTTTAAAGAAAATTCAAATTTAACGAACATCTACAACAACAAAATTCGAAATTTCTCATAGGAGTCGAGTAAAATTTTACAAATTTTGTTTAACAAAATCTTTGTTTATAACTATATTTTTTAATTCTTTTTTTTTTTTTTTTGTTTGTTCAAAGAAATTTTGTAAATAAACAGAAATTATTTTTTTTTTATATTTTTTTTTTAACATTTTATAAACTGTTTAATATTATAAACTAGTTACTCAAAATTAAAGAACAACAAAACTAGTAAACAAATATATTGGCCACAAAATTTTTTAACAACATGTAAATATAAGTTTATTTTTTTATATAAAACTCTAATATACATAATATTAAAATTTTTAAGAAATGTAAAAATTTCTTTAAAATAAATAATAATAAAACATAATTTTACAAACTTCAAATTTTTAACAAACTTTTGTTATTATGTATTTCCAAACTGATTTAAAACCTTTAATTTACCACAAATGTAGAAATATCTTCGAATTATTAAATACCCCTTAACCAAAATAATTAGCTTCAGACGACGACTGAAGTAATATAAAAAAAAAACTTGAAACTTTCATTCATATTTCGTTATGAAATCATAACGCAATACACTGGCTGGCAATATATCACCCGCATGGGCCTGGGTTTTACTTTCGGTGCGTGCTGGTAAATGTACAAGTACATCGGCTCCTACTATACTTTGCAAGCGACTGCTCATCTATTGAAGTGTGATAAATAAAAGCGAAAGTCTTGTTAATGTACATTAAATTATACACACAATGTGTGGTTGGTTAATTAAATGCAATGAATTTGAAACAGAATTGTAAACAAAACAAAAAATGAGAAGGCAGTGAGACAGAGAGGAGAGAGAGACGCATGAATTGTTGTAATGAATTTGTTTTAAAACCAACCTGATTGCCTGTTATTGAAGCGTATAGTTGACCATTTTTACTAGTTATTGTGGCACGCATGTATTCCGGTCTAGGATCCAATGCAACACTAGCATTTTGCAACTGTCGAACAAACAAAAAAAACAAAAAGAAAGAAAAACACAACATACAAGTTTAAGATGTTTATAAATATGCTTGAATTAAGTTTATGTACATGAAACAAGTTGCTTTAAAGACAATTAATATTAAAATTTTATGGTAAACTGCAGTCGCTTTAGTTTTATCCTTATTTAATGAGAGCAAATAAAAATTGCAATAAACTCCAATTCAAGGTTAAACTAGTGGTCATATATAAGGTCATTGATACAGTGGTGTGGACTAAAAATGTTAATTTAAAAATAACCACTGGAGATCGTTTATGATCAACTTTTTTATAACCAACATTCAGGGAATATACATACATATATACATAAATGTTAGGAAACAAAGCAGTTAGAGGAAAACGTTGCTTTTAGATACAAGACCATGATAATATCAGTCCGGACTATCATACTGGGTAACGGTTTATCGCCCTTTTTGGAGCTGCCTTTTTCTCTAGTAAATTTATGCCTTCCATTGTTGCTCTTTCACTAGTCAATTTGTGCCTTTAATCGTGGCTCCTTCTCTAGTATTTTTATACCATCAATCGTGGCTCTTTCTCTAGTAAATTTATGCCTTTAATCGTGGCTCTTGCTCTACTAAAATATTGATATCTATCGTGTTACTTTTCTTAGCAAATGTATGCTTTTAATCGTGGCTCTAGCTTTACTAAATTTTTGATATCAATCGTGTCTCTTTTCCTAGTAAATTCGTGCATTCAATCGTGGCTCTAGCTTTACTAAATTTCTGCCTTTAATCGTGGCTTCAAAAGCAGCTTTAGAATAAATATTGCAATTTTGGTGAAATAATGGTAGAATACAAACGAATGTTCGACAACGTCTCAAGAAACCCTTGCAACAACATGTTTCTTTGCAACAGTATGTTTCATTGCAACTTAACAGACCTTAAATAAAAAGGTTATCTGAACCTCCCACCATTTTGTTACTCACATGAAGTTTGAAGATTGTGGTGCACTATAAAAAGTCTAACTTACTAAGATTGGATTTAGCTTTGTTTTCTCTTATGTTGGGTTTTTTCTGTTGCTGTAACAGTGGTGGTTGCTGAGTTGACAGACTTTGGCTGAGTGATCTCGAGTCATTCCGGTGCGTATAACCGCCTGTGAGAATGGCTTCTTTCTGTCAAATTTTAGGGTGTAATTTATTAGATTCATTAAAGGTTTTAATGATGATGTAATTTAATGACTTGCACAGGCGTGTTCACAATATAAAATCATTTTGTTAACTCATGAGACTTTCCCTTATAGGTCGAATTTATTGAGCACAAAATTTATGAATTTGATAATGTTTTTAACTATCAAATGAAAAATAGTTTCTAACCACTTAAACACTTACCGTTACTTCACACCCGAATGTTTTACAATCGGACCACATACCAATATCTTGTATCATTTCTGGATACGTTGAAAATATGATTTACTCAGTTCCCTTGTATTATCGTGCAGACTGTACTTTGATCCAAAACTGGGTCGAAAATGAAATTAGGGGTCTAAACATTGACCACCGAGATACTTACTGAGATAATCTAGATTTTTATTTTGATAAATTGACATCTATGTATAATAAAAGAAGTTTTCTCCAAAATACATGTCGGTCGCAAAAATTCATGCCAACGAGAAATCTCTAATATTAGTAAAATGCTAATTAGTCAAAGGAACAAATTCAAACGTAAGTTTCAAAGCTGTGGGGACTTAAATTCAAAAAATCAATTAAAAAGTATTCTGAAGCAACTGAATAAACTCATTGACTTTCACCTTAGAAAAGACCGAAACGAATCATGGTCTGAATTTATTTCAAATTTGCCTCAGGGCTCCAAAAAATGTTGGAAACTAACAAAAGTCTTCAAAAACAAGAAAATGCCATTCACTGATCTTGATGTTAATGGCGAAGTTTTAAAGGCTGACGTTGAAAAAGCGAATTCAATTGCAGACGTTTTTGGTAATTCTCACACCTTCACACTAAATAACCCCTCACCTATGAACTCATTTGTCTCTAGATTCATTCTAGATCTTGACAATAAAATTATTAACAGAACCAATGTGGAATTCACCAATTTAACAGATATCAAATCTGTTGTACGTCTATTGAAGAACAATAAAGCCCCTGGGTTAGATGGCATTAACAGTATTGTTCTTAAAAACATACCCGACTACTTTTTTGAATTTTTAAATTTTAAATTTTTTAAAGTTTTTGTTTATTAGAAGGATATTTTGCAACGATTTTTAAGAAGGCAAAAATAATACCAATTCCTAAACCAGGAAAGGATCCTAAACTACCTTCCAGCTACAGACCAATCAGCATTCTGAGCCTATTGGATAAAGTATTTGAAAAAATAATAAATAGAAGAATTTTGGATTTCTCTAATCAAAATAATATTATTTGCGCTCAACAATTTGGATTTCGCAAAGAGCACTCTACCGTACATCAGATAAAAAGAGTTGTCAATTTTCTTGAAATGAACAAAAGAAATCGTAAAAGTACTGGCGTTATTTTTCTGGACATCGAAAAAGCCTTCGATCCCTTTTGGCATGACGGCCTAATTTTTAAATTTAATATCTTATATTAACTTATATTACTTACACAATACAGAAACAACAGGCATTTTGTTTGTGTAAAATAATGTGCTACTGTCAAAAATACTTGAAAATGTATTACTTTTGACATAAGCAAATTGTAAACAAAGCCAGTCAGCTGTGCTACTGCACTCACCTTGTATAGTATCTACCAATACAATTAATTTGTACTTTAAATGAATTTCTCATAATTTTCAAAATAAATATTAAACCATACAAGGTGAGTTCAGTAGCCCAACTGACTGACTTTGTTTACAATTTACTTATGTCAAAAGTAATACATTTTCAAGTATTTTTGACAGTAGTACATTATTTTACACAAACAAAATGCCTGTTGTTTCTGTTTTGTGTTGTATTTGTTGTCGATTTGCACTCACCTTGTATAGTTGCACCATGTATTAAACAAAACAAAAAAACATTATATTTTTGGATAAAAAAAGTGGAAAAAAATAAGAAATAGAAAATTTTTATGATTTTGCGCTATGAACTACTGAAAATGGTAATTTATCAATATTTTCACGGAAAATTTACACTTTCACAAGGCCAAAACCGCCTGAAGGAGCGTTCCAATGCTTTTGCGATGTACTAGAGAGTTCTTAACTATTGTCTTTGCTACAATTTGTGTCATAGTATTGGATCGAAAATCTCAATGGTTTGGCTGTTATAGGCCAAAATATAAAAAAAAAAAAAAAAAAAAAAAAAAAAAAAAACGTGACGAAAAGTTGTAAATTTTCTACATTTTTTACTTTTTGACCATGAAAACGAAGTTTTTTCTAAGTATGTAATATGTTTAGAGAAATTGTAGCCCGAAACAATAGCTACAACTTTTCAAATTTTCCAAAAAAATAAAGTCTGAGAAAAAATTTCAAGTCAAAACTGGCAAGCTCGATTTTCACCCTAGACGTATGGTCTAGTGGACTTTTTTGCTCAGTGCTTTCCCAAGAATAAGAAACGCGATTCGCCCATTAAGATGTTCAGATCGCCCCACCCTAATATACATATAACGGATATTACTGTTAGCAGAAATCAGGAAGTAGCATATTACGCAGACGATAGTGCTTTCGTATGCTATGGCAAGATATCTAACGCAATTGTCAAGAAAATGGAAAATAGTTTGGAATTTGGAATTAAATATTTTGATAAATGGAAAATAAAAGTAAGTAAGACACAAGCTATTTTATTTCCATTTAAAAAATCTCAGAAACGTATTCCTACAAAACAGATATTTTTTAGAGTAGTTTCTATTCCCCTGCAGGATAGTATTAAATATCTAGGAATTATGTTGGATAAATAACTATCATTTAAACAACACATTAACTATATTTGTGAAAAAACAATTAAATGTGGTCGTGCCCTTTACCCCTTAATTAACAGATCTAAACTTAATTTGAAGAAAAAGATCCTTATTTACAAACACCCCTAACGTGAATAAAAATTTAACATGAAATTTTTTCCCTTTTCACATTTTCCTATTAAAATTCAATGTTAAAAAAATAAAAGGGAACAAATTTCATGTGGAATTTTTATTCACGTTAGGGGTGAATGTGTATTCGGCCAATTATGACCTATAGTTGCCAAGTATGGTATCATAAAGCTGCCAAAACCTACAAAAGAAAATTGCAAATGCATAATACAAAATAAAAATCTAAAGATAATTCATAACCTTCGCCGTAGATACTCCACTGATGCACTGCATAGTAACTTTAGCCACATTATGATAAATAAATTTGCAAGGGAACTGACTGACGCTGTCATTAACGAAAAATGCGGAATATCTTTTTATGAATCAATAAGAAGTTTTCCAAATAATCACTAAAATTCTCTTTTGTACAATAAGAGTGATTAAAATCTCTTATGGCTAAATTCACAGTCTTTAGTTAGCTAATGGCAAAGGCTTAACTAATGATTCTTTATTCGCAATGCTTAGTTTGCCATTAGAATACCAAGTAATAGTTAAACAAGAATTCGGCCATTATAACATTAAAAGTATGTACAAGGTTTTTTTTAGAGAATTTTTCCTTATAACTGTGATATACGTACATAGATTTTTCTTAATTTAATGACTAAGACGTTAATTGTTGTAATACTATTTAAGTAATCCCTCAAAATATTGTTAATTAAATAAATAACTAGATGTTAATAAAAATAAAATTAAAAAAAAAAAAAACTTACCGTTACTTGTACAACTGGCAACATGCATTTTTCATAAGTCCAGCCACTGGCCCAGCGTACGGCTGGCAATGAGAACATATGGAAGCAAACAAAGGCCGATACAGGATTACCCGGCAAACCAAAGAAGTATTTGTCATGTTTAGAGGCAAAAGTCATGGGTTTACTAAAAAAAAAATTAAATAATAATTAAAATTGATGATACTTAAGAGAAAAAAACTTACCCCGGTTTCATATTAACCCGGCCCACTTGCAGGCTAAAGCCTAATTTCTCCAAAACCGGTTTAATATAATCTTTGTCACCCATAGAGACTCCGCCACTGCAAATAACAAAATCAACATCATCGTAGATGGAAGATAAAGTCTCAAGTACCTCGTCGAAACTAAAACAAAAGAACAAGTTTGAATTTAAGAAATGAAATTAATAGGCTTAAATGGATTTACATATATGTACATATATTTACTTACTCATCCGTTAAAACTTTGGTGACCACACAATCAAAACCAAAATATTGCAGCAGCTGTTTTAACATGGTGGTATTTGAATCATAGATTTTACCTTCTATGGGATAATCCAGAGGATCCAATAGCTCACTGCCTGTGGATATAACAGCCACCAAAGGTTTATGCAAGGGAACGGCATGACCCACCGAGGCCATTAAAGACTTGACTACAACAGGCGAAAGATCCACACTGGGAAATAGAGCAGAGCCTTTGGCTAAATCACAGCCAATGGGTCTAAAAATTGTATATTTTATTTAATTTTTGCTAAATAATTTAAAAAGTAGTAAATTACCTTATATCCAAATCCTTTTCCGGCTCTACCAATATCTCCACCAAATCTTCCAAACCATTTTTCTTGGTTTTTAACAATTTTGTATCCTCGACTTGTATAACACAGTCTGCCATTAGGGGCACTGCAGCACCAGTATTAATTTTATAGCATTCATCTTCTTGGAAATTGGTTTCTATTAAAGAATCTCCCGCTGATATGTAACCCAAAACCTTTTTTGAGCCTGAAAATCCAGAAGATTTCATAGCATAACCATCTTTAATGGAGGCTCGAAAGGGTGGTATATCCACGGGCGATTTGAAGTCCCTTAGCAGCTGAGATAAAGTAGCTTGAGGCTTTATAGTTTCTAATATAATGTTCAAGGTTTCAGTAACTGGCAGCAAGGGGAAGGGGGAATTGCGATCATTAGCATCACATTTGCCAGTTTTATGGAGACAAATGTGTCTTTCTGCTGGCGGCCGGGAACCCTGTATTTGTTCGTGTGTATTTTTAACTAAAGCTAGATCATTGTTTAGTAAATGCAAAGCATGTGGCAATAGATCTTTAACATAATCAAAACATTCTACCACAGCCTTTTCACTGCCTGGAAAATTCAAGATCAAAGTTTTGCCCGCAATGCCACACAAGCTACGTGATAAAGCGGCAAATTTAGTCTTTTGCAAGGAATGTATAGCCAAGGCCATGGAAAGTTGAGGACATTCTTTATCTATAACAGCTTTTGTAGCCTCAGGAGTAACATCTCTGGGAGCAAAGCCCGTGCCACCAGTAGTTAAAATACAGGAGACATTAGCTTCCGCGGCAGATAATTGTTTTAGTTTGTGTGTTATTAAATCCTGTTCATCGGGTAGAATTTCCTTAATAACACAAGAATTTTCAAAATTCGCTTCCAATAGTTGAGCCAAACGGGGACCACTGCGATCTTTGGTGGCATCTTGATGACAAGTGTCACTTACTACAGGAAAAATGGTTTAGGTAAACAAACATTGTCCATTTTATATGAAATCTGTGCAACTAACCAGTTATTACCGCAAACACTATTTCCGACATTATTTTTTAAGAAACACTAATTAAAAATTGCACAATAAATTAAAAGGAATTGCAAAATAACCGACCGACCACTTGTTGGAGGCAATAAAAAATAAACAAAAGATAAAAAGAGACATCCACTGATAAGACAGAGTTGTCAATGTTTGTTTCAGTCGTCAGCCCCAGTTAACGTATTTGTGGATGCAAAACTGCTTAACAAAAGCCCTTGATATTTAATGTCTTAAAATTAAAGAGTCAAGTAGATAAACATAAAACCAAAATAACTTTGTTAATTCTTATTTTTGAATTCAACCACAAATTTGTTAGCGCTGTTGTCCCATTCCTGAGAATTTCTAGAGAAACTGTTTAGAGATTCGCAACTATGAACTCGGCATTGCCATGCATTGTGATTTAATCATAATTGCTTTAAAGCTAGCCCTTCCCAGTGAGTGTATTATTTTTATTTGTATAACAACTCCGTTTTATTTTGTTTTTATAAAAATAAATACACATTCCTTTTAAGAATTTTTCAGTTTTTCTTCAAAAAGGCAACACAAAAATTCAGAAAAATATGTCGGAGGTAGGCTATGAGGTGTAACTTTTAATTCCCTTAAGAAATCTACAAATATTATAATAAATAATCTTACAGAATCACTTACTGAACAATGTCATTACCAATGCCAGCAATATTAATGAGGATAATCTTTCATCCGGCCGCCGTAACTTACGCCGTTGGTTGGGTAAACCATTTAGAGTGGTCATAACAGATGGCCGTGTTTTGGTGGGCTTTTTTAACTGCACCGACAAAGATGCCAATATAGTGTTGTCTATGTGTGTGGAATTTCTAGAAGGAGGCAAAGATGCTCGTATTCTGGGTAATGTTATGATACCGGGCAAACATATTGTGTCAGTATCAGTAGATATGCCTCAGGAAGATGTATATGCGGTATAGAGTAGTAATATGTAAACAAAGTTATAATGTAATTTCTAAATACAAATTTTTATTAAATTATTAGTAATATAAACATTAACAATATATTTTTTAAATTTTGCACTTAAAGCCGCTTCGTCGTCACTGACCCGTTTTCTGGGCTTTTACATCTAAGGGGTCATAGCCCTTTTGAATTTTCTCTTTAAATTGATCATAGGTGCGTTTGCGATCGAAATGTTTCACCCAGGTACTGGGACAACTTGTTTCAAACAGTTTGCGCAATTTTTTACAAGCATCAGGCACTTTTTCGCCCGATGTGGAACTGTGTTGTGGAGCACTTTCACTCAGACATTTCCAGTACTCATCACGGTGGCCCCAACATTTCTCCCGTTCTTCTTTGTTCAAGAAACTCATGTCTTTTATTTAATAAATTTACAATTAAAAAGAGTTGCATAAAAATGTCTTCAAGATGGACAAATAAAAAAACAAGGTCGTTATTAACAGGGATGTTTAAAACAGCTGCTATTAAACAGCCCTGCTTTTGTGCAATAACAAGATAAAGAAATGCCATATTGGGGGAATTTACATGAAAATATCCAATTTTAAAAGACTAAACAAATATTTAAAGTTATTTAGCTTAAATCCATTATATTTTAGTTGCAATATTAAAAATTAATATTTTTTGTAATATTTTAAATTTAAACAAACATTTTATTAGCTTTTTGTTAGGGTTTTATTGCAAATTAGTATTTAGGTACAATCACATTTAAAAAAAGTTAAAACTAAATATAAAAACTATTGAAGACCAAACAGATTAGAGTGCTTTTCGCTTATAGTCCATTCTGCTTAAAGGCCAAAAATGGATATAAGCCAAAACTGTCATATTTACTTGCAGATATAATCCATAAAATTGCTTATGAAAAAATCGGTTATATATAGTCCAAATTCGCTTAAAGTCCACAAAAGTTGTGCAACTATAGTAGTATACTATAAGCGAAAAGTACTGAACAATTATAATATTAAATACTTAACTGTATTATATCAGAAGCTGTGTACTGAGTCTGGGAAAATTTTCAGATTAAACAAATTTACCTAGCTCCAATATATAATTTTAATAAATCACACCTTGTTTCTTTTTAAATATACAATAAAAACTTAAACCAACCATCCTTACATACTTCATAAGTATGTGTAGCATCATCTACCCAATTTTACTGGTTTTATATTGGCTTCCCCGTGTTCCGGCAATATACGTTTAAACGTGCCCACACAAGTATTTTTCAAAAGTTGTTCTTTCGCCCGTTTTGTACACTCATCATAATAACATTTCTCCACATTATGCAAAAATTCTATCAGCAATTTATTATCGCCACCATTAGGTCCTGCATAGAATTCACATTCCAAGCTGGATGCCTTCAAATCGCGTACACAACAGTTTATAAACTCCGGATTGGCCGAAAACCAGGTGTTTAAACGTTGCAAGGGTATGGCCAAAGGTTCACGCAGTATACCCGTCACCCAAGTATCGTCTATCCAGAATATCGGAGATTTAAGGGATTGTTCCACCAATCTTAAGGCTGTCTTAGGGTTTGTGATGTACAGCCAACCCGACAAATAGGAGGGATACACATTGCCGGCGTATTCCTGTTCAGAAACATACCATTTATTGGCCTGATTGCGTATGACTGGCTTGGCGTCCAATATATACCCAGCTAATAGTTCTGAGGAGGTAGTTAGCTTAATATTTTCAAATTCTAATGCATCTAAATAACGTTTCACATAGAATATATCGTAGACAATGTCATCGTCTATTTTTATAATAAATCTGGCTTTGTTACATTCTGTGGCCGACCATTTCAGACCCATGGTATGTTTGTAGCTAAGATTTCTATAAGCCTCCATAAAATTGCCCTGCAATAAGTCGCCAAATCTTTGCTGTTCATTTTGCAACTGAGACTGGTTTATGAAGTGCTCTTTTTGGGGTATAGCGGCCAAGAGGAAAATACGCTGTATGCCCAATTCTGATAGTTTAGCTTGGGAAATGGCTTGTCTATGGGCCGCACGCAGTTCATCGTGGCCAACATAAGAGGTAACCATTAAAATAGCTGAAATGTTTATTTTAAATAAGTTATCTTAAAGTTCTTCTAATATTTCCACAAACTTACCCAATAATTCGTTTTTGAATTGCTGGCACAAGTTATTCTCTATTAAATACTCAAAATTTCTTAAATTCAGCAATTCTTTGGGAGTGCTTAAAGAGCTGGCCGTCATTTTCTGTGAATCTTCGTTTATAATTGTAATAAATTCATCTATTTCGGGTTGTTTTGTTAATGTGTTAAAGAATATGATTAATATAATTATGCCGGCACCCAAAAGGGTTAATAGTTTATAAAGAACTTTAGCGCGCAGGCGCATTTTATTTATTTTAGTTTTTTTTACAAAGTAGTTTTTGTTGTAAAATGAATGAATGGAAAACGTAAACAAAACTTATGCATAATTAAACCTTAAACGTTATACGGGGGTTAAAATTGAAAAAATTTAAACACGTATATTAAATCAAGAATATTTTAAGGAATATACATTTTTTTAATTCCTAATTAAATTAATAAAATATATTGGTTAATATTTACACTTTTTCTATGAATAATTGTTAAATTTAATGTATAAAACATATTTGCAAATTTTGGGCAGCCTTAAAAATAATGACATAGTTTTATGGGTTAATAAGCAGAACAAAGCAGCTGTCATAAATAGCAAACATTGGATAGTGTTACCAAGTCTTTAAATATTAAATGGTTTATTTACATATTTGTAGATTTTGTTTATTATTGAACCATTTCATATTTAAGCTTTAAAAGAAAAAAGAATTTTCAAACACAAGAAATTTTATTTTAATAATATTAAGCTGTATTTCACACCATTACCACTAAAACTAGCTAGGAAAATATATTGCACTCTAAAGGGTTTTTCAACAAGAATTTAGTTTTCCAAAACATAATATGTACATATGACATGAAGCAGGTTCATCAATAAAAGGCAAAAGATCCAGGTCAACATCTATTGATAGCTTGCTCAATCAGTATAACAGTATTTTCAGCCAAATTTAAAAAAAAAATGCTTTTGTATTTTAAAAGTTGATATAATATGTATAGATGATATTTAAGAATTGAGTTCCGAAGAATTAATAAGTTTTCCCACATCTAAATACTGCGCTTGTTCTATATAGATGTCTATTTGCCGTGATTTCTTTACTTAAAAAAATGAGAAATAATTTTAATTACTTTTCAATCTAAGATACGATATTGCATACTATTATGCAATACTGCGCATATTAACAACTATGTGTCTTACCAACACAATAGTTAGTGTTGCCAATTCAAAGATTTGTTTTGAATTTACAGCGGTATTTTGAATATTATTAATAAAATTAGCGTTTTTTAACACAATAACTGAAAATTAGATTTGGTGGTAGTAGTTGACATTAGTGTTCAGTATTGCAGTTTATTCCTTCAAGTTCAAATAACAACAACAATAACAGTAAACACAAGGAACAAACAGAAAAGACCGCGCGTGCGGTAAAGAACGAACGAATTATAAAGTTGAAAACAGAAAGAACAGCGAAGAAAAAAAGAAAACCATCAGGAGTAAACAAATGCAAGAGATGTTTTTGTTGTAGTTGTTGTTAAAATAAAATTGTGCAAAAGAAACTAGAAGAAACAAGAAAACGCCAACAAGCTACTAAAAAAAACATCAGCCAGCAGCAGTAAAATACCAGCAACAAAAGAAAAATTAAGTAAACGAACGAACATGAAGAAGATTTTTTTTAAACATTTTAACAATAGTGTGACGCGAAAAAGGAGCGAGCGACTGTAGACCGCGTGTGTAATTAAATAATTCTTCTTGCTAATATGTTGGCAGTAAAAGAAAAATCAATAAATTTTATTTGTGTATTAAATTTTTATTAAATAAGGAGAAGAAATCCTTCAAAGAAAGTGTTTTAATATTTGCGAAAACTTTAAAAGATTTAAATTACATTTAATAACAAATAAGTGTTAAAATATTAATAAATAATTAATTTCAATAAATTAAAGACAAAGGGTAAGTACCTATAATTAAATAAAACTTATACCTATAAATTTCTAAGCATAAAAAAAACAACATGAAAGCATCATTTTAATTAATACATTATTAGAATTTTCTTATTACTTCCTTAATTTGTAGCTTTATTATGCCATTTTTAGCATCCATACAATCTGACCCCCCATTTAAGTTGAAAAAAAGAAACAGATACTTCTTTTTTGTCTCCTGCAATGACGTTTAATATAGAATTCTTGTTTTTATTGTACTTTTTCTTTTTGTTGTTGTAGTAGTTGTTTTTGTTATATTTTGCATATATTTTTTGCTCTTCATTAATACATTTTTAATAAAATAGTAGTAGTTCTATATATACACACAAACATATGAATTTTAAATATGTACTCCTTTTGTTTCTATTTGAGTTTTGTTTGTTTTATGTGTGTGATTTGTTGTTTTGTTTTGCGCGATGTTATGTTCCACTAGTTCCATGACGTTTCAGTGGGATAAAAAAGAGAGGCGTATTGAGAGAGACTGTGAAGTGAGTGAGAGTGTTAAATAAGGTAGCCATATTTTATTATAATACATAAAAGGAATTTCTCAAGGAATATTTGTAAAAAACAAGTAAAATATAAAATAATACAATATTATTGGATTTTTAACATTATTTTGCTTGTTTGTTAAACTATATTAGCGATAATTTTCTTATTTTATATTAAATTTTACTAATGTATATTTATTTTATTGTTTTGTTATCCTTTTAAATTTTCTGTTTTTATTTAAAATAGCTAACATTATCCGGCATCCCTGTTATGTTATAATTTTTGGCAAGTGAGAGTTACTTTAATACATAGATGCCCAGTAGTGGCTGATATCAGCAAATTGAACTCACACGTATACTTACGCTCTTTTGTTTGATCGTCAATCAACCAATAGGAAATCAGCATGTTGAGTGGGAGAGACAAAATACACTTGCAGAACTTATGATTCAAGATAATAGAAAATTAATATTATTAAAATATTTTTGGACCAAACAAGGGAAATCAAAAAGGAAATATATTTCATGATTACATTTTAATCGTCATCGAGACTGAATTATATTTGCTCAAAAACACGCAATAAGCTGAATTATTCTAATTTGAGAAATATACTTTTACTGCGTAATTGCAATAAGAGTATCAACATGGAAGATTTCATTACTTTTTAATTGCAAATAGGACAATGATTAATTGAGGGAAAATTTATAAACACTTCGAAGAATCTTTTTATTTCGAAATATGTACATATATCTAACTATCCAGATGTCCGCTCATATAAATTATAGATGTATGTGCTATTTATATTATGTATATATCTATCAATTCATTCATCAAGAGTATTAGTAAAATATGTACATACATTAATTTTACATTTCCCTTTTGTTAAATAAAGAAACAGAAAAAAATGACAACACACATGTGTTTTCATCGCAATCTCGCTGACGACTAAATAAAATGAATATCAAATTGTTTTCTTCCAGTGTTATTTTGTCACTCTCACCAATACTACTACCTTGGGCATCACTGCTTTAATAGTATTGCCCCGCGCTCTTTGTGTTTAACTTTAAGATAGTTTTTTTCTGTTATTTACAAATGATTTTTTTTTGTTATATTTAACGATTTTCAATTAAACAAAGAAATAAAATATACTACTACATACAAAATAAAATTATAAAGGACGCGCGCAGAAATAAGTTAAGAAAAAAATCTAATTACCATTATTTATTGGTATGGGTGTGTTAAAAATAAATATTGGTTAAACAAAAGAAGACATTTTATATTGGAATGCTCAGCAAATTCAAATTTTTTAAGTAAATTGTATTTTAAAAGAATTCTTATTTAAGTTTGAAATAGGTACTTATTTAAATTAAAATTTAAACTTGAACAAAAAAACTCAAAATTTTATTTTATAATATTGCATAACGTTCCAAAATTGGCTGTAAGCTTTTTCAATCGAACTGTTATGAAAAACATGTTTTCAAAGTTTAAATTTAAAAGGATTTCATAAAAAATCTTCTTCACTTGTAACACCATAGTTCCTAAACTCAATAAGCTCTTTCAATAATTGCGGAACATCCTACAATAAATTAGAGTGCTATTTTTATATACACTAATAATTTCCTTTATTGGGTAATGTCACATTATTGCCCTCAACAGAATCTTTAAACTAATCCTATGCTATCGAATGCAAACCCCGCAGTGCGTGTTTATCTGCAATCTCATTTCCCAGAACTCATGAGCTCTCTCAGGACTTCCCATGAATCTGATTTGGATCTCTTTACATACTCGGCATATATATTTACTCCTCCATCTATTGTAATTTTGACCATTAGCTATTTTGAGGCTTTTTAAGATCCTCAGAGTCTGAGCTTGAAACACACTACGGCTGTTTTCATAAACGCAGTATGCAATGCAATATTTCATTGCATAGAGTTCATAATAGCATTTAGAAATATAATTTAAAAATTTTTGTTTTAAGATTCCCTTTAATAGTCCAAAATCTTTATATTTTATGTGATAAAAGTTTTTAAATTATATTCTAAATGCTATTATTAACTCTATGCAATGAAATGTTGCATCGCATACTGCGTTTATAAAAACAGCCTACATTTTTCGGGAAGTCTATATAAAGTGCTGGCATTAGACACCATGATGAAAACCCCGGCATCTGCGCCAACTTCCGCAGACCCATCATGCAGACGGTCGGATTCAAGTGTCGTACTCAAATCGAATGCTGAGACTGTATATAGTGCGTCATTCACTGGACACTGTGACCAAAGCTCTCGATCTCATACAAGTGTAATCCCATTGTAAAGGTTTTCTGGGCGCAGGACCCTAGTGTGTTTTAGAATTGCGGTGTTTGTATTGACAAAACGTTGCCTTAAAGTCTAGCATAGATCTCTGTATGAAATTAAAATTTATTGAGAACAAGTAGCCCTAAACTCCATAATAAATGTCTATATGAAATCTAAATTGGTTCTTAAATGCTTACCGATTTTATGTGTTAAACGTATGACTCTACAATTGCGCACAGCACAACGTTCCTTGTGTTCTTTTGCTAAATCATAAAGCGGCGATTACTTGTGATTATACACTGATCACTTATGAACTAGCTTTATTAATGCTTTTGTTTGCTGCAATAACAGAACTAAACAGAAGAGGGTAATATTCCAATGACAATTGGATCTTCGCTACTCCTATGAGAGGTCTTTGTCTAACACGACTATAGATGCAAAGGAGTTCTGAAAGAACATCGTTCTACGATCACGAATAGTGTGAGGCAATCCCCAATCAAAGAGTTGAGAGCGTTTGCTGCAGTATTCGAAACTAATGAGTAATTGTTCCCGTTACTTTGAATCATTTTCCTGTCTCTAAATACCTAATGAGTAACAAAATAACCCCGCTGTTCTTGTTGAGTAAGGTATCACAGATTCTTTTAAACTGAATTTTCAACAACAGCAGAAGTATCGAAAAAATAACCGATAGTTTCTCTTTAAACTTGAAAACCTGTATAGTTTCCATTGCTGCAGTCTATGTCCACATTCTACCATACCATACCATACCATACCATCAATTTACATTAATTACTTCAGCGTACAGAAAGAAGTCCCCAAACTTTAGCACTTCATGCTAAAGGTCACGTACAGATTAAGTGTCAAACCTGCCAACCATCATCTCAGCTGCCTGAACCATTATAATATTGTATATATGTATGTTATTTCTAATAAAAGATTGTAACTTTGTTGAGAAATAATTGTTTAAAATTTATATTTCCACTGCTCGCAACAAAGAGATCTTGAAATACGGTACGGCAATACATATAAATTTGTTAAATCCCCTACACACTCTTGTGCGTTAATATGTATTAACAAGACAAAAGTATCTTTTAACCAAATGTTCTTTCTTTTCGTTCTTTTGCTTATTTCCTGTCTACATGCGGTCGCACAAGTAGACTATAACTTTGCAAAAATACTCTACTAATACACTTTGTTGTTTCAATTCCATTTTGTATTCCATACTTTCTGGCTACTCGCGAATGTGATGTGAATCTCGGGGTTAACGTTGTAAAAGTTAAGTGACGAATTTCTTACCCTTTTCGTTTAAGGTGATAACTTTAAAACACACTTTTCAGACTTGAAAACAAAATAAACCAAAGAATTTATATGAAAATCATTCAAATTTGAAGGGCTAAGGTCTGACAATTTTAAATAAAAAATGATATCAAACAGATGTCCAATATCGAAAAGCGAATTATTCTGTTGGAAAATAACGTTATTGTTGAAAAAATCTTTATATGTAAACATGAGTTCATTATAGGTATACGATTTTAGTCTCATTTTGTAAAGTTTTTTCGATTATACCTATGTCTAGAAAAGAATTAAATATGTAGGTGGTTTTCAATCTGGAAATCGCATACAAATATGCCCATTAAAAGCACTTCATACAACAATTTCAAAGAGAAATAAGTATATTATAATATTATATAACAGTGTGAAAATATGTAGTAAAAAAAATTACAAAAATCTTCTGTTTTGCAACAATAATTCACTATTTTTTATAATTGACAGCACGATAACACTGGTGCGAATCTTGTTTTGTTTTTTCTCGTTTGTTTATTTTCTTGGTAGCTTCTCTCGCTGTCGTTATCCATCATGTTGTTGTTGCTTTCATATATTTTTTCTATTGTGCAGGAAAAAAAGGAATATAATAAATGTTTAATTTTTTTGTTGTTGTATAAAAACAGCTCCTTTTTTGTTTGTTTAATTTTTATGTTTTATTTCATCTCACTCACACTCTTTCTCGGTAGCTCTCGTTCTTACTCCTGCTGTATGCGGTTCGGCTCTTAAATGTTTATACAAGAAATAACAGCAACACATTACACTATTCTTAATATTAATTTTTTTCTTATATTTTCCTGAGGATTTCTTGTTTTTTTTTTTGTTATTAACTTTTTTTAGTTTTTGTTTTTAGTTTATTTATGCCTGAGCCTGTGTGTGTGTGTGTTTTTTTTTTAGCAAAATCCGTGTGTAGGATTGTGAATGTATAAGTGTAAATTTTAGTATTTTTATATGCTGCTTCTCCTTGCTTTATTTGTTTTTTTTTATAATAATTTTTTTTTTATATTAAGTACAGTGTTCAAAAATTGTTCTTTTAAGCTATTTTCTGCAGTATTTATGTGTGTGCTGCTGTTGTTTTTGTTGTTGTTGCTGTTATTTTTATTATTATTTTATATTTTTGTTGTTTCTGCAGCGACTGCTGTAAATTTTCAATAGGTATTACCTTTTAGTATTTGTCTTTGTGTCTTCCTGGCGTCATTTGTTTAAAATATAAGACGGAGCATAATTATAATTAATAATAATTAAAGTAGTACCTAGTGGCTGAAGATTTTATAGATTTTCTTTTCTATTTGTGTTGTTGTACTTAATAAATATGTATGTAAAAATTGTGTAAGATTAATTATGTTAATTTTGTTCGTTAGTTTGTTATAAAATATAGGTAGGTACCCTACTGTTAAATTAATAGCATTATGAATCATTTGCTATTTACTCATTGATGATCCTTTCGGGATTTAATTGAAGTTTATAAAAAATGCTTTACTATATAGGTAGCTATTATAGGTACCTATTTCAAATTGAAAATTTAAGATATGTACATAGGTACATACCTATTTAGGTATTTACATATTTGATTTGTAAATGAAAGATGCTTAAAATTGAGTAGGATTAAGGATTTTATATTAACAGTTTTTATGGTTTACATATTTACAAAATTTCTTAAACTATTTTAGATAATTACAACTTTTCTAATAAATATTGAAATAGAAATTTAATAAAGTTTTAAAATTACTGTATCAACTAAATTGACTTTATAAAAAGGATTTCTATGTTTTATTGTTAATTTGTTTTTCTATTTTCCTAGGTAATTTAAATTAAAAATCCGCCCCAAAACAAACATACTTGAAAACTTCCGGTTGCTGGACTGAATTTTGCAAAAATACTAAAAAAAATAAAAAAAAAAACGATAAAACGAACCAACAAATCTTCCAATCTAGTCTTCTATTTTAAAACGAAAGAACTAACACACAACTTCATCAATAACACTTAATAAACATAACACAACACATCACATTGTTGTCACTTTCACAATGACACCTTCACATCGCCAGGAGTTTTGTGTGCGCTGGAACAGTCATTTGGGCAGTATTGGTGCTGCCTTTCCCCAGCTACTAGCCGGTCAGCGTTTTGTCGATGTCACCCTGGCCTGTGAGGGCCATCAGGTGCACTGCCATCGTTTAGTGTTGGCGGCCTGTTCATCCTATTTTGAAAGTATTTTAGCCGAAAATCCCTGTAAACATCCGGTGATTATATTGCCCTCGGAAATCAAACTGTGGGAAATACAAGCGCTGGTTGATTTTATGTACAAGGGTGAGGTAAATGTTACCCAGGCGGGTTTGCCGCAACTGCTAAGATGTGCCGAACAGTTGCGCATACGCGGTTTGTATGGTTCAGATGCTGCGCTCAATCTAAATCAGCTTAAAGCAATGACCAGTAAGGTTAATACGCCAAGCACAAATAGTGCTAACAATAATAATAATAATAACGATAGTAATGATGAGGACACCGCCACAAATTCTACCAGCACCACTACAGCTACAGCCGCCAGTACTATACAGCATACAGCCCAACACCAGCAACAGCAAATTGTTATCAAAAAGGAACCCACCACTTCACACTCTTCTTCGAATCAATCGAATGTTTCAGCTACACCACAAAATCTACAAGTTTTAAATCCTGCTAATCTGAAAACCATGATGAGAAATCCGGCTTTGGTCAGTGGTAATATTATGGCCACAGCGTCAACTACAACATATACCGCCAATGACTCAGGCGATGAATCCACTTCGAATGCCTATGAACACTATGAAAACAGTCAAAATGCCAATACATCAGCCGCGCCCTCCTCTCACATGATGACCCATAATATGGACTCTACGGTAGAGGAGGATCATAACTATGTGGCCCATGATGAGGACGACAGTTTTGGTGGGGCAATGGCTGATTCGGAACATGACCCTACGGCCAACAACTATATGCTACAATCAATGGATAACAATTGCTCTTTAAGACGCATACGAAGATCTGAAGAGTCACTGGAACAGGCGGCCAAATGTGTGTCCAAGGGTAAAACCTTCCAGACTGTCAGTAATATGTTTAATATACCCGTTTCAACCATACGCTTCTATATGGCACGTAAGGGCATTTTACCCAAACGTAAACGCGGTCGTGGGGCCTCAAATACAGGTGGCATTACCGGTCTTAATATGTCGGGGGCTGCGGCTGCAGCCAATGCGGCGGCTGTTATGTCCCAGGCTTTGGCTCAAATTAAACGTGCTGACAGTCCCAGTGCGGCTCAGTTTGGAGAAACTCCCTACCATTTAATGGGCTATAAAATGGAACCGGGCACGGCACATTTAGTTTAAGCAGACACAGCAGTAGAGACGTTCGAAAAGCAAGCGCAGGATGGGCATGTCATCCTAAACTAAAGTTGTGAGTTTTTAAAACTAAAACAAAAAAAATATTTAAGTAGGAAAACAACAAACGCCAATATAAATTATAAATATTTATTACTGTTGATTCTTTTTGTTTTTTGCAAACATAAAAAGAAACGAAAAAGTTAATTTAACAAACGAATTAAAGAAATATAGAATATGAAGGGGGTGGGTTGTTTAGTTAAGAGAAAAGCTAGAAAAGAGTAAAAAAAGTTTAAAAAGAAATAACTTTTAAACAAAGAAAAATAAGTTTAAAACAAAGAGCAGCAATCGTATTAAATGTTCAGTTTGAAATAAACTATGTGAACAGCTGTATGAACGTGTTAATAGCTAAATATGTTTTTGGAAAAGCTTAAAAAAGGCCATATAAATTAGTTATCGAGTTAAGAACTTCTTTTTTCGAAATTCTCTTTAAACTCTATAATCCCCGGTTAATATGGCAGAACTTCAACAGGTCTTTAATTACTTTTTTTTTTAGAAAACTTCAAGTATTAATATAATGTACTTTACATATGCATACATAAATATATTTTTAAACATGATGACACTAAATAGATCATTTACAATTGCAAAACAAAACTTAATAATACTCAAAACGAATACAAAAAAAACAACACTTAATTAAAAATCTATAAAATTTAGCTTTTAGCTTTTTTTATTACCACAAAAAAAAAAAAGCTACAAAATTGTATTATGTATAAACAAATTATTAAAAAAAACCCACAACTTGTATTATAATACGCATTAAGTTCGAACAAAAAACGAAAACAAATTTGCCACAAAAATCTTTCTATTTTAGTATTAAGTTCATCCATCCATTATAGTTGTTTCCTAAAACACATCCCAACTTTTTGTAAATTATATTCATGTCTTTCATTAGCACATAGCGTAAACATTTTATATAATATTCATTATGCTTATATTACTAAATTTAAGTTTTAATTTATACACTGATTTTTTTTTTTTTTGTATTACATATTATTTTTTAAACTTATATTTATTAATTATTAAGCCAGTCAGTATGATTAGTATTTAAATATACTCTAACTTAAACACAAACACAACACACCACATACTCAAACAAAATCTAATAATTTTAGGTACAATTTTGTGTAAAGTTTTTTTGGAAAATACTTTTTAAAGACAACAAGTAATTGTAAATTTTTAACCCCCTTATTCATAAAAACTTACAACAGGTTTATAGCAAATTTTGTATGGAAATTTATAAAAATGTTATAAGTTTTATGAATAAGGGCATAAAAATATTTCAAACTATTTTTTTGTTTTCTTTAGAAAAATATTAAAGAAGTAGTGAATCTTATGGAAAATGATTCAATCAAAAGTTGGCACAACAATTTTCTCTAGCAAATTATTAAAGTTGGAACAATAATTTTCAGTTTTTGTAGAAAATCAGTCTCGCAAACCTTAGATCATTAATATTCTATAGAAATTCATTACCCCATACCTTGGGGCATTAGTTTTTTAAAGAATATCATATTCCCAAACCTTGGGGCAATAATTTTCTATACAAAATCAGTCTCCCAAAGTTTGAGGCATTACAAATAAATGAAATAAATAAATAAAAATTAATAATTTTCTGTAGAAAAATCATTCTTCCAAACCTCGATAAGATTGTGGAAAAAAATAAATGTATAGAAATATACGATAGGTAAGACAAATGAAAATCATGCTCACAAAACCTGGGGCAATAATTATCCATAAAAAATCATGCTCTCAAACCTCGATACAATAATTATCTATAAAACATCATTCTCCCAAAGATTTGGAAACAATTTTCTAGAAAAAATCATTCTTCCAAACTTTGGGGCAACAATTTTCTATAGAAATCATTCTCTCAATCTTGTCACAATTTTTTACAAAAAATTCATCCAAATCGTGGGAGAACAATTTTCTATAGAAAATCAAAATCATTCTTCCAAACTTTGGAACCAAAATTTTTTATCCCAAACCTTGGGGAACAATTTTTTTTATAAAAAAAATCATTCTTTCAAAGCTTGGCACAACAATTTTCTACAAAAAATCATTCTCCCAACCTTGCGGTCACAGTTTTCTACATTTATCCAAATCGTGGGACAACAATTTCTTCTAACCCTGCGGCCCCAATTTTATAAAAAAAAATCATTCTTCCAAATCGTGGAACAAAAAAATCATTCTCCCAACCTTGCGGCCACAATTTTCTACAAAAAATCATTCTCCCACACCTTGGGTCAACAATTATCTATAGAAAATCATTCTCCCAAAATTGCAGCCACAATTTTCTACAAAAACAAATCATTCTTGCGACCACAATTTTCTATAAAAAATCATACATCCAAATCGTCAAAATCCAGGCGAATTGAAATATAAACAAAATTAATTAGATTTGTTTCGTTTATTTTCACAGATTTTTTTTAACCAAAACAACACACAATTTATCTATTTTTATTAGTTTTACTTTTCCAGACTCTTAAATAATTTTATTTTTCCTTACTTAGTTTTTTATTTGAAATAACAAATGTAAACAAAACAAAGTTTGACAGATGAGTTATTTCGTAGCGAATTAATTGCAAATCGTTTCATGTTTAAAAGAAACTTGAAAAAAACTTTACACAATTTTCTCTTAAAAACATTAAAATTGCTTCAGTTTTCATAGGTTTCCTATTTAACAGCTTAAGTCATTAATTAATTAACTTATATTTAAACAAATAAAACAAAACTTACAATAAATGCTGCTTCGTAATATATATATATATATATATATATATATATATATATATATATATATATACATACATATGTATATATTTATTTAAAAAAACATACATACATATTATTTAAGTTCTTATAAATTAAGCTGTTTATGAAATGTTTGTTTTTTTATTAAAAAAAAAGACAAAAAATATACTCATGCAAATATTAAATATACATACATATATTTTTTACAAAAAGAAACAAAAATCATTAAAAACAATCAGTAATTTTTAAGCAAAATCATAAAAAGAAGAATTATAAATTACAATTACATAAAAGAAATCTGTACAAAACGGAAAAAAACATTTCAAGTATAGAGAAATTGTTGAGAATTATAAGTTCTTTTTTTAGGTAAAATTTCTCTATAATTTAAAAACACGAATGCGAAAATTTGCTAAACATCCTAAATTCAAGTCTTCAATTTTTTATTTTTTAATTTAAAAGGATTTCTACTTTTAGTCATGTTTATTTTAACTAATTTTGTTGTTATATGAAATGCCACAAGTTCTTAAGAAGGGTTTTTAGCTAAAATTGTTACCATGAAACATTAGACTCTACAATTATCAAGCTAATCAAAGTTGTGTATAATTTTACCTGCGTTTACACATGCAATTACTTGCATGCGAGTGCTGTGTACGTATTACCCTCCGTTTACACATGCGAGTAACAGTTCGAAAAACTCAATATACTCACATTTTTTTTACAAATACAATCACATTTTTTTTACAAATACAATCACATTTTTTCACTTGCAGAGCTACTCGAGTTTTTCGAATAAGTTTTCGTATATAATACGTACACAACACTCGCATGTGTAAACGGGGGGTTACTGGCATGAGAGTGTCAAACATTCATTCGTATGCAAATTTAGCTGCGAGTCGCTCTGCAAGTGCGAAAAATGTGAGTGTATTGAGATTAACGAACTGTTACTCGCATGTGTAAACGCTAGGTTAAACTTGTTTATTTACATGTTCTCGTATCTACCATAAAACAAGTTGTTGTTATAACAGCAGTAGTTGCTGAATAGTCAGCATTTGGCCGATAGAACTTGCAGCATTCCGGCGCATACAGCCGGCTCTCGTGGTAATGTGTGACAAATTGTTATTAACGTTAGTGATGGTTCTTGTCTTTGCTAATTACATTGCAATTTGGTTTAATAAAAAAACAGCTCAATTGGCATCACTGTTTTAAGTCAAAAGAGTTTTAAAGCAGACTCTCAGTGATAACACACATTTTTGTAACCAAAGCATTTATTTAAGGCAAATATTGCCGATCATTTGCCCAATAATGCACAAATTTATTTCATTAATTAAAGCAACGAATATGGAAGGGTTTATAATTATGATTTATTGCCCTTAATTTAAAACAAATCTTGACAAAATATAATCACCCCTATCGTGAATAAAAATTCCACATGAAATTTGTTCCCGTTTATTTTTTAACATTGAATTTCAATAGGAAAAATGTGAAAAGGGAACAAATTTCATGGGGAATTTTTATTCACGATAGGGGTGATTATATTTTGTCAAGATTTGTTTTAAATTAAGGGCAATCCTTCCGTCCTTTTTCGCTGCCTTCAAGAGTTTCGCGGCGCAGTCTTGAATTCGTTAATGCTTGGAGTCGTCTACGTTACGGTTTCTCGAAGTTGTGCATGGCCATATGCGTTCGTTTTGGTTTTATAACCTCTAAATAATTTTAATACAAGCTTTAAGCTTCACATATGAAGTTATAGGTCGACTTGGGACTCACTTAAATCGATGTGGGATAACCTGGCAATTTGAGGGAATAATTTTTCGACAACCTAGTTTATAATTGAAAAAAAAAAATATATATAGGAGGCTAAAACGTTTAAATCTTCAAATTTTAATATTCAGGGTCATAATGGTACTCCACCAGTTCCAATGATACTTCACCAGGAGTATCAATGTTAATTTTCCTATGATTCCCATCAGGCTTTATACAAATTAAAAGACACGCGGTTGGTGTAAACGACGTAGAACAGGAACCGTTTTAAAAAGACACAAACTTGTGGAAGGCAAAAAAAATCAAGCACAAGCTTTATTTAAGATGGACAGATGTCTATGTGGAATGTTGTCATTTATTTTGATGTTATTGTGACGTTAAAGGGTACCTTAACTAAGTTCTTTAAATTTAATTTCCTGTATTGAATTTATATAGAAATTCATTAGAAAACTTTTGAAATCTTTGTTTTCTCTTTAAATTTGCGTACGTGTTTTTTATTAATCAAATTATTTTTATTTTATAAATAGTGCAACAGAATAAACCTATACATTTGTTACCACTTTGCATTTATTAATTTTTATTTTTCTACTCTTAATTTATTTAATATTTTATTTTATACATTTTTATAAAATCCAAGTACAATTTGTGTAACACAAATCTAAAAACTAACAAAACAAAAATCTCCTTTTTTTTAAATTTATTTTATACTAAAAGTTTTTATAAATTTAACTTTTTTTAACGAAAAGACTTGAATTGCCATTTAGGTTTTAAGTTTTAACTGTAAGTTTATTTTATTTTTTTTAATATTTTTTATAAGTTTTTTTTATACACAAAAGAAAATAATAAGTTTATATAGCCTTACAGAAAACAACAAATTAAAGTCTCTAACACAAAAATAGTAAAACAAAAATAAACAAACAAAAAACCATAAAAGCATTAACAAATATAAAAGAATTATATACCTCGTAACAAAAAAATATAAAACAAGAAATAATTAAAAGCCATTTATTATAAACAATTGTTAAAATCTGTTCAAAAATTAAAAAAAAAATTGTTAATATGACTGCTAAATAAGAAATAAAGGTTAAATGTGTAAGGAGGGAATTTAGACCTTAAATCTTAAAATATATCAAAATTCTTTTTCTTTTACTCTTTTTAAAGCAATTCTACCACAAAGTCTTTATTTTGAATTCAAAGTTTTTTCCTTGCGCTTTTAATTTTCTAACCATTAAACACACACATTATACAAAATATTGCTTATTTTGTTAAAATAAAGTTTATTATTTTTTAAATTTTGTTTTTAAAACATCAAACGGTAAACATAGATTTGATATATTATAACAAAAAAAAAAAAAAAACATTTTCAGATGCGCAGCAAAACTTAACATAAAACTGTAAAAATAACTGAAAATATATAAACTTGTATTATATAAGAAAATAAATTAAAAAAAAACAGAAATATTTTCAATAAAAAAAGAACAACTATTAAGAACAAAAACCATAAACAAACAAGAAAACTATGTATTAATTTATTATTTTAATATAAAAAGTTAATCAAATGAAATTGTTTTAATTATATTAAAGAAATTCTAAAAGTTACATTGTGTGATCCGGGACTTACTTACAGACAAGCAACATTTCTTCAATGTAGCTTGATAATCACCCTTATCGTGAATAAAAATTCCACATGAAATGTGTTCCCTTTTATTTTTTTAAAACATTGAAGTTTAATAGGAAAAATGTGAAAAGGGAACAAATTTCATAAGGAATTTTTATTCACGATAGGGATGACTAATTTGTTAAATCAACGCTAATTATTTTGTTTTGATGAAAAAAGTTGCAGTTATCTGTGGGTTATTGGTTATTTTGATTCGAAAGCTAACATTTTCGAAATACATTGTATAAATTATACAAATTCAAAGTATTTTCTTTTTGAAACGAGTTACAAAATAATCCACCTGCTTCGGTGTTGTTTAAAATTTATTGCATTTAGAAAAGCATTCGGAGTTGGCGTTTTTCTTTACAGCCCTCTTGTCAAATTCATGAAATTCGTTAGGAAAAAGTGGCAGCAAATAATCAGAAAGGTAAGTAACAAATACAACTTGATTTTAAAATTTGACTTAAAGAAATTTCCAAATTATTTTTTTTTCTTGTTTTGATGACTTTATAACCTACACCACCATATATATTGGATTTGTGCTGAAGTTTGTAACGCATATAAATATTAGTTTATCACCCAGCTTAAAGTACACCGATTGATGCCAAATCACTTAATGAGTAAAGTTAACGATTTCTGTCCATCCTTTTGTCTGGCTGGCTGGCTGTCTATGTAAAGTTTGTGCACCAAGTAATGATCGCAATTTTAAAGATATTTCGATAAAATTTGCAATATGATAATTTTTCCGCCCAAGGAAGATTGGGATTAATTTCGGTCATTATTATTATATCCTCCAAGTCTAGTGACTATATTTTGTATTGGTTTGGATCTGAAAGCTAAAAACTTACAAAGAAAACCGAATAGATGAAAAAACTCTTGCAAGTTTCAAGTCGTTTTTTTAATTTGTCGAATTTTAGATGACCACCAATTCTTAAGGTGAAGACTTTTCAACGTAATACTTTGCATGTCATATCCTTCAAGTATAGTCATCCAAACCCTGTACAACGTTTTTTTTTTTTTTTTTAATTCAGAAAACTTAACGGAATAAGAGTCATAAGTATATCGGTTTCAGTAGGTGCTCAAAAAATTTGAAATACCCCATATACAGAAATCATAACACCTAATTTTATATAAAAGTCGGTACATAATTAATCAATACCCCTTCTAAAATTACTTTAACATGTATAAATCTTTTATTATATCAAATTAAAATTTAACACAAAACCTATTTTATATGTTCAGAAGTCATGACACTTAATTTTTGAATGATCTTCCATATAATAACCATTTCTGAAAAACAGTTTTCTCTGGCATATGATTTGATGACATCTTTTAATACTTAAATTAATAAAAAAAACCTGAAATTTATTGCAATGTGAATAAATAAAGAACAATAAAAAAAATCTGGAGTACGGGAAGGATTTGTTGCAAAGCTGGCAAGAACTAAAAGAAATATCATATATTATTTTGATAATACGCAATAGATTTCTTTCAATGTATATAAAAGCCATAGAACTACTTAAGATTTTACTAAATAAAAGTAAAAAAAATCGGTGAAAATCAGCAGATTTTATTTATAATTGTCGTTGGCATAAGATTTGCCCAGAATTCTATTAAAAATTTGGTTGAACCTGCGAACAATGTAAAAAAAAGAAATTCAATCCTTTTTGAGTAGTTATTCAATTAACTTCTTATTTTTAAAATTTTATTAACATTTTAACAATATGGTAAGTTTAGAAGTAACATTACATCTTAATTGTCTAATTAATAAGGAGCACAATCGCACCACATTAATATACACATTCTACTTTAGTTTTCTATTTTCCACTTCATCTGGCAAATAGTCTTCGGCCTCAAACAGTTGTCTTTGTCGTGCATTCAAAACGAACTCCGTGTAGTCACGTTGATCTGCTGCATTTATATCATCAATATGATGATCAGATTCTCTAAACTTTTTGCGTTCCGGTGTGTTACGTCGCTCTTTGCGTTTGGCCAGAAACGCTTCAAACTTTTTCGAATCGGCAGCAGCCTTAGCTAACTTTTCATTTACTTTGGCCAATTGTACAAATGAAGTGGAGGGTATGGTAGAGTTATTTTCTATAGAATTTGTATTATCCGACTCTGAGGTTTGATTTTGTAGATGCTGATCCCAGGCTTGTTTGGATTTACGCATTTTTGTTAGAATCTTTAGCATAATACCTTTGTGGTCTATGCCCAAAACATCATGTCTCATTTCTGGTACATTTACATGGATTAATTTAGCAGAAGACAAATTTTCTTTATTTTCTTCTTCAGCAACATACGTATTTTCTTCTAAAGCTGCCAGTTTGCGTCCATAAAACTCCTGCTTTAATGTTTCCGCTGCATGTTTACTCCCGTAATCAATTTCTTCTTGTTGATTCTCATCCTCTTCTGACCCGAAATCCATATTCTTTAGCAAAGCCTCTACCTGATTCATATTGGTATAAAGTTTATCTCTTACAAACTTAATGCGCGGCACTACACCCATCAAACCCAGCTGTGATAGTTCATGTCTTAGCAAACCGGAACAACGCTGCAATTCATGTTCTAGCAAGGCATCTTTACCCGGTTCTCCAGTCGACAGCCAAAATACATTTACATATGCAAAATCCTGTGATATTTTCACTTTAGACACCTGCAAACCTTTGCCCAAAACAGCCTCTGAGATTTCCCCAGTGGCCATAAGATCTGTTACATGCTTCATAAACAATTTATTAAGCACTGTCATGCGTCGTATGGCATTTTTGCCGCCACCATTGGGTGTTTTACCAAATTGTGACTGCTTTAACATAACTGTAGCATTGGCCGGTTGCGTTGAATCGGTAGCGGGAAACCAACATTTTTTACTGCCACTTACCCGATTGCCAAACAGTTTACCCATAATTTTTCCTTGGCGAAAAAGATTTGTACTTTTGTTGTAAAGTATGTTGTTTTGTTGATGTATTAAACATTGTGTTTGTTGTGTTTTGGGCACTATATATCTTAAAAGTGGCTGACATTTTTGTTGATTTCGTAACATTTTGTATGGTATATTCTTTATTTATGGGTAAATTTAATATTTAGTATATTATATATGTATATATATATTATATCCTATAAATAAAGCCAACAAATGTTGGTTTTTCACTATTGATTGTGGAAGGGGGTGATGGTGTTGTTGAATGGTTTGTTTACTTTTTACAGCTGTTTAGGAGTGAGTTAGTGTTGTTAAGTGTTTTTAAATTAATAAGTGTTCACAAGATTATTTAATTAACGACAGGGTTGTAAAATTGTTACAGTGGGTACAAAATGTATTTCAAAATAATAATAAATAGAAAAAAAATCTTTTTTTCTATAAGCGGATTATTTTAATCCTATTATATATTTTACAATTGCAGGTTATTTAGTTAAAAATAGACAAATGATTAAAATTAATATATATATATTTTAATTTGCTTTAATATTTTTGTATTCTAATTTATAAAAATCTATTAATATTTTTATGAAAATGTGGATTAGAATAGTAATTCAACCAGGTATTGTAACACTTCTCAAGACAGGAGTAAATTGAGTTTTTCGATTCGAAAAAAAATCGTCCAAATTTGTATACCTTTAACATTGTATTTCGAATCAAAATACATAATAACCCTTTAGACTAGTAACCTTTAGTGATGAGTTTTTTTTCAAAATCACAGAAGATGCATCCAGGCATCGCTTCAAGATCGTTACCCTTGGTAAAAGATTTTTACTATCTAGATAATTGCTATCAAAAAACGGTTTAAATAGACCTTAAAATGAGTAACAATCCCAAATTGTTTCTTTTACCCAACTATCCTTTAGGAAAATAAAGTTTTACAAAATCCCTGAGAACTTGTAAATCTGTCATATTAGATTATAGGGAATATTACGTCAAGGGATCGGCATTTTAAAATATTTCTATACAATTTATAAATTAATTTATTTCTTAAAAATTCTAAATTAAAACTCTAATTAATTTTGTTTGTTTTTCTTTATATATTAAAAAAATTTTAAATTTCTAAAATAACTCGAAAATTATTATTAAATAATAAAATTTTGTAAATGTTACGAGGTTATTTACTTCGTCAGTTTTTAAATGACTGCATCTTTTTGGTTATACATCATATTTGCCACCAGATTTCCTTTAAGCTGAGCTGTAATTTTAGTAAAAATAAAGAATTTATTAGTTAAATTCAACAAATATATTCAAATAATAAAATGTTTTCTCATGGTAATCAGTTTAAAAAGTAAACATCAAGATTTTTCAGTCGAAAGATGGTAAAGGTTAAGATCATCACAAAATGAGAAAAAGATCTATGTAAAATTAAAAGAAAACTTACTTTTTGTTTAAAAGATAATGTTGTTTACAGAGCAGCAAATCCTCTTAGGTGCTCTTCCTAGCACACCAGGCGGGTCTAAATCCTTTGCGTTGAAATACTAAAAAGCTGAAAATTTCTTAAATAAACAAACCTAATACCTATAAATTTGAAAGAAATTCTAACGAAAAATTATTTAGTTCCCCAAAACTATTCCTATGGTTTTATGTATAAAAACCCCACCCCCTTTTATTTACAAATAAATCATAAAATTTGGATTTTTTTCTTTAACGTGTAAAAACTTGTAGTTTTTTTACATTTTTATTTCACAGAAATAAAAAAAACCTCATTTTTTAAATTTTGTACAGATTTAAAAAACTAATTTTGTTAAATTCTTTTAAATTAATGTTTTAAAAGAGTATTAAAATTGTTTTAAACCGGCTGGTAATGAAGGCTGGTTATTGTAGAATAGGTTTGTAGAATACAAATTTGTTGGTTAAAGATGCTAAAAAAAAGAGAAAAACAAATAGGCAAAATTAGTTTTTAAACATGTTTAAATAAATAATTAAGCATCTTTCTTTAAAAAAAGTCAGTGAAACTTGTATAGCATCAATGTAAGTACAGTCGAAAGATGGTGTAAGTTTAGTTCATCATGAAAAAATGCAAAAAGAAAGAAAACTGGTTAAAACTGAAGACTTGATTAGATTGCCATAACTTTTGCGTAAAATAAAACAATAATTCAATGTTTATGTTTTCACAACCCTTAAGATGAACTCTTAATTAAACAGGTTTGCCAAAAGCGACCCTCAAACATTTGTTTACATTTTTTATTTTTGGCAAATCACACTATTATCAAGTCTTCCACAATTTTCCCCCTCAAAACATGCAAGAATTAAAAAAAAAAAAAAAAATATTCACATGTATATGAAATGACTCACCTTGACAAGTTTTTGCACGTACAAGACCAAGTTGTGATTGGAACTGTTAAACATAGATGTTTAGTCGAAAAGACCGAAACCCATATCGTCATCTTCAGATTCGGATTCTTCCTTCTTCTTTTCTTCTTTCTTGGCTTCTTCCTTCTTGCCACTAGCTTCAGCAGCTGCGGGAGCAGCTGCAGCAGCAGCACCACCACCAACGGGCATGGAAGACAATTTATCGCGACCGGAGGCGATCAATTCTTCGATGGACTTGCCAGTCAATTCACCGACGACTTTGGTCAAGCGTTCGCTGTCAGCTTCGATACCAACAGAGCTGAGGATCTTTTCGATATCAGCATTTTTGGGATTTTCCAAACCGCCGAGAACAGCCAACATGTATGCAGCCACGTAACGCATTCTGCAAAAAGCAAATAAACAATTTACAAAATATTTACTAATATTTAATATATTTTATTAAATTGTTCTTAAATCACTTTAATTAACTTCTACATATACACCACAAAACAAAATAAACCACCACGTTTTTTACGCTTTATTTATCTTTAACATCTTTGTTAAAAATCATTTTGTATTTAATTTGTTTTATATTGTTAGGGTTTTATTTAAATTGTCTCTAATATTTTTATGGATTTTTACATACTTTAAGCCTTATTTTTTGACACGAAACGCGTACAGCACAAGAAAAAACACAACTTTCGTTTAAAAAAATTAGAACGAAAAGAAAGCTGTCAATTGGTTGTCATTAGTAGGTAACTTCCGTTTTCTGACATATAGTTGCCAGTGTACAGTAATTGTCTACAGTAAAGTTGGCTGCAGTTGGGTAAAGATAAGGCAGTGTCCAATATTGACAATTTTTGTGGATAATAAAGAGCTTTTTCATAAATTTTCAATAATTGTCGATATTTTTTTTTTGAAATATAGTAAAGGAAAGCATAAAATAGAAATTTAAAAGTTTATTTCAATATTTATCGACATTTCTGTTAAATATTTCTAAAATAGGAGTGAAATAAAAGAAATTGCAATTTAAGGAAATTTTAATATTTATTTTTATTTATTTAGTTTTTAAATATCGTTTGGAATGGTGTGAAATTAAAGAAATTTCAATTAAGGGGCTCATTTAAATTTTTTATGGAAAATAAATACAGTTTTGTAGGAAATTTCAATATGTATTTTTAAACACTTTCAATTTCATTAATTTATTTATTTCAAATAAAATATACAAGCCCTACTAGGCCAAAAATTAAATACATACATATTACAATGTAAATTCCTGAATAACGCATAAATGTAAATTAACTTAGAGTTTATTGTTTTATTATATTTATAATTATTTCATTTATTTTATAATTATTTCACGACAGCCAGAAAGGCGTTTATATTTTTTTGGAACAAGGTTTTCACCTAAACAATGAATTAAAACACGAATAACGAATTGCAAAAGACAACAGACTGCATCACGTTATATTTATTTAATCAATTAAGTTTTCATCAAAATTATCCACATGTCACAAAATTAAATTTAGCGCATTAATAATATTTTTTTCTGTAAATAAAATCTAATTGAATCTTTTATTTTGCTTTATTTAATTTTTGTTGTCTTCAAACAATCTGGCAGTTTTAATACCTTTAAACCACAGGGATGGAATTCTTATTCAATATCAAAGTAAAATAATCAAATAAATACAGAACTATAGTTTTTGCGGCCTCCAAATACTAAAATTTTAATTAAATTACAAAAATCAACCAAATGTAAAGTTAGGCATAAAATCTATATACTAAAAAAACTTGAGTAATATATCTTTGACATTTTTTAAACTAAGTAAGAATGTTTTGTTAGAGTTCTTCTGAGACAGCTTTTAAAAATTTTGTCTATAAATGTTTGCAATTCGGCTTTTAAAAATCCAAATCCCCGCTATGAAAATATGAAACCCCATCAAAAAAGTAATACCATAACAACTTTACCATCCCTGTTATTTATGTATAGCTGAATATGTGTTGGTGACAGTTATCTTTGGCATTTCTTTTTGTAACTTTTCGTTCTTTTTTCTCAGTCAAAAATTGATTTTTGCGCTGCTTGCAAGGAAAAAATTCTTCAACGGAGTTATTTTTTGCAAACGTTTATATTTAATGAAAAATGCTATAAATTTATCAAAGAAAAACTTTGAATTATCAAAAAGTTACAGTTTACATTCCAAAAGTGTTATAAAAACGACCAAAACAAAAAGTAAAGTTGAAATCTAAATTAAAAATTTTATTTTAATAATAAAAGAATGACCTTAAAAATTTTCAAAAAGAAGGGGAAGTGCAAACATGAATTGCGTACTGAAAATGTTAATATCTAAGAAGAAAGACAATGAACGTATAAAAATCTCGGCAAATAATTAATTTAAAACCTATTACTAAAATTAATTTATTGGAATTAGAATCTGTTATATATTTGTGCTAATATTTCTTAATTAAAAGTATTGATGTAAATTCAATGCATATTTTACGTGTAGCTCCCGTAACAACTCTGTGTTTGCCAGCCCCATACTAAAAACAACCCTGTTTTTAACATTATTTTTTTTTTTTTTGCTTTTTCTCTCTATCTTGTTAGCAAATGCAATGGTCGTCACCGTTATGAATGACTCACATTAAATAATTGTTATATTTTAGTTATGATTTATTTTAAAGATATCAAGCTATTAACAGTTTTATGTATAACTAATTGTGTAGCAAATTATTTGATTAGTCAAAAAAAATAATTTAATTTTAAGTAATTTTTTTAACAGAGTAAATTTTGTTGTTTTATTTTTTGGTTCGCGTAATGTTGCCAAAGTTTTTTTTTTGTTTGACAATTAACTTTTTATCAAGTGTCATTGGTTATTTCAGCTATTCTTTTGTTTTTCTTGTTCGCGTGTGTTTGTGTGTATTTTAAATTCTTATAGGAAGGGAGTAGCAAAAATGCAAGAGAGAGAGAGAGTAAGACAAAAGAAGCAAGAAATACCCTCATAAAGCAAAAATCGTAGTAAATTGAAATGTTAATCAAAAGCAAAGAGAATAAATGAAAAAAATCGAAAATTTAGTCGTGTAACGATTCGTAAACCTGATAGATACCAAAGATTTAAACCTCAGTGAAAAATATAAAAAAGAGATTATATTAAATAAAGTAAAATATAGAAGAAAGTGTAAAAGTGTTAATTTAAAAATAATCTACTAAAATTTATTTTGTAGCAAAATAATTTAAAAATAAAAAAAGTAAATTAAATTATTATTAAAGTGCCCCGAAAAAAATAAGAAAAAACCTACGAACACCAAGTGAAGTTAGCAATAAAATTTCTGACACCTTTTTAAGGTGTTGGAAATTTTCTTGATTGTTTTTCTTCTACTCCATAAAACAACTTACTAAACCTAGTCTGATATTAAATACTACTAAACATCAAACAACACCAACATGGATAATCTAATTCCTATTGTTAATAAGCTGCAGGATGCCTTTACCCAATTGGGCGTGCACATGCAGCTTGATCTGCCTCAGATCGCTGTAGTTGGTGGTCAATCGGCCGGTAAAAGTTCAGTCTTGGAAAACTTTGTGGGCAAGTAAGTATTTGCTGGGATTTAAAGTGTTTTTTTTAATATAAAAAGTTTTAATTTGAAATAATCAATGTTATCGATGTGGGTTTTTGTTCTTATTAGACTCCGCCCCCATTTTTCCTTACTTAACATGTTGTATCTGGTTTTTTCTAAGCCAATGCCAAATACAAGAAATATTGTTTGGTGAAAAATCAATGGCAATTTTCCTGCTGAATCTTAATGTTCGTGGTCGTCGTCTCTTTCAATGTTCTCTCAACTTGACATTTTCTTTTAGTGTATAATTTTGCTGTTCAATGATTCCTCTTCTTGCTGTTTTATTATGCTCTCTGGTGTTTTTTAGGTATGGTGTTATTGCTGCATTTGTCCTTTAATCAAAGTTAACGTTTTTTTTCTGCTATATGGGTGTTTCTATAGTGATTATGAAGGAAAAGAATTATGCCCCAAAAAATTAAAGTAGACTTCAAATGTACTTTAAGAAAATTTTGTATGCAGTTTTTCTTTTATAGGTATTTTTGTTAATAAAAGTTAGGTATAAAATTGTTTAAGAAAATGTATATAAATATAGATATTATTTTAGTAAATTATAATTTTTAAAAGTATGTAATTTAAATTTTAATTTAACAACAACAAATTAAGTTTTCGTTAAATTAATTTTAATTTTTTAATATTTTTGCAAAAATTTAAATTTTTTTTCACAATAATATTTTTTTTTATTATTTTGAAATGAAACTGTTAAAGCATGTGAACGTTATTTTATTAAAAATTTGTCTTGTTTTGGATTATTTTAAATTATTATTTAAAAGATTATTTTTGCTTGAGTTCATTTTTAACTAATAACTCAAAGAATACCATAGTAAAGTTATATTTTTTAAATTGGCAAACTGGAATACATTTTCTACCCTGCCAAGGGGTCATCAGCAATTTTCATTGTCCACGATCAATCTGTAAACATCATAAATTTAACTAATTTTTACTTAAAACTATAGTAAAAATCTTTAATAAATCTCATTTTTTTTGTTTAATTTATAGGTGTTTTTTAGAGGCCATTAGCAGTTCAAATTTAAAAAAATTGCTATGAAATAATAATTTAGTTAGGTTTAATGAAAAAACCGATTCTTTTTTCTAAAATATCCAGTTATTTGATTGAGCCACTGATGGCAAACATAGTACAATTGTACTTTTTTTGATACATTTTAAGTTGGTACCGTGGTACTACCACGAGTCATATGGTATAATTTCAAAATACTGTTGCATCAAAATTTGGTATTTCAGATGAAATAGATAAATATCAGCTATGTCACAGAATTTAATTCCGTTCGGAAGTGGAATTATTTCCGTATTTTGCTTCTAAAGAAAAAGTAAAACGAACAATTGGCTTTTTTCCGAACAAATTTCTCGTTTTGCTTTTTCTATAGAAGCAAAAAATGAAATTAATTCCACTTCCGAACGGAATTAAATTCTGTGACATGACTGTATATCATATAAATTACTATTTGTGTAATGGTGCAAGCAAAAGAGATTTTATAAAATTTCATGAACATTTTGCAACTGATATCAATTTGATCTTTAAATATGCATCTATAAGATGATTATTACGACAATAAATTTTTGGTTGAATTATCGAACAATGTGATTTACATTAAATGATTTTGAGGCTGAATTCAAAAACTAAAGCTTAAAATGTAGTTAATCAGGATTTCAAAATCGTTAGAAGTTAACTCTTCTATTTCTTTTATTCTTACAGTAATAATTCTAGTTATTTTGGAAATATATATATTTACCAAGGTTGACTTTTCGCAAATGACTCGATACTTCATAAATAAGAATATTTTTAGATAATCGCTACAATTTACGCAATAATGTTGCTATAAGATATATCGAATTTTCGATAAAGTAAATTTGTGGTAAAGTTTTATGATTATTTAACAAATATTAAAAATGGTACCATGGAGGTCTAAAAAGTACATTTTATTTATATAGTTGGTACGAAAAACAAAAACCCATATTCCATCACTGGATTGAGCATTTGTTATATTTTTCTTTATTCTCAAAATTTGTATAACAGTTTTGTATAACATAACATCATGTTAGCTAAAAGAATTGTTGCATGAAAAGTTTGTTTATGTTATTAAAATAAAAATTAAAATGATATTTAACATATGGTAGTAAAACTTTTATAACAACCTTAAAAATGTTCTAAATTTAATGATTTAAATACAAATTATCTAAACAAAAATTTAATAAAACAAACAGTGCCCCCATTTACGTCCTTATATTGCTAGAAAACTAAGAATTATTAAAGTAAAATAAGTGTTTAGTAAGAAAATCGTAGTTATTAAGAGTTTTAAAACATAATCAGCATTATTATGAGTGTCGTTTTCTTTTTACGTAATAGATTAAAGAAACAAATTTAATTTTATCTTTAATCTATTACAAAAGAGTCGTTGTCGTAAAAAGAAAACGACACTCATAACAAGGCTGAATATTCTTTGCAGCTTAAAGTCTCAAACTCAGCATTATCTAATTTTTAGGAAAGACATTAATTATGTTCATTGTTGTTTTATTTTCTAGCTATTTTACTAGTTTGTTTGAATATTGATTTTGGCAATAAGCTGTTTTACAATGTAGGCCACAATTTAGAAAACTGGTTATACATAAATACAAATCTTCATATAAGAGCAAAATGAAGTTTTTTATAAAATAGTTTTTAAAATTTTAGTTATTTTTTTGCTTTTTTGTAATTTTTTTGCATTTTCTAAAATTTATATTTAGATTTTTGTGGCACTTTTAGCTTTTAGCACTTACTCATACATTCCATAGATTGCAGAAAATGTTTAGGTAATAATATACTGGCATTCTACCAAAAGTATAGTTTTATGTTTAACAATTGTTGGCATTGATTTTGGGTAACAATCAATAATTTCCTAAAGCCATTTTGGCTGCAGGTTTTTTGGTTGATTCTTGAGTTTATGTTTTGGTAGGTATTTGATTAACCAACACAAATTATATGTTATATTACAGCTGAAGGTTTGTGGATTTGTTGGCTGTATTTTGCTTATTGAAGTGCCCACGACAACTGGATCTCCACTCCAGTACAATCCAAGTCTTAATTTAACAAATATTCTCCACACAACGACGTACTTTATTCCAGGGCTGTGGATTTTTTTCCTATATTTTACTCATTGGAGTTTTCGAACAATTGGATCTTCACTGCGGAAGAACCTAAGTTTCAATTTGTCAAATATTGCTGTAACTACCTGAAGTTATTTCTTCAGGGAAAACCATTATTTCTTGTTGGGGTTTTTCAAATAAAAGTATTTAAGCAAACCATTAGGATGCCACCTATGAAGTCCAGCTAGCCCAATGAAATGTATTTCTGATAGATGCAAAACCCCTATGATCAGAGAAAAATGGGACTACATATATCAACAATAGCAGCTAAGGTGGGAGTTCAAAATAACTATGATTAAAGTAAAATTGTGATTACATTATTGAAGTCCTAACGGCAATATTTACAATGCCCTGATTAAAGGCTAAGTGGAATTTTATGGATCTATAATTGAAGATAAACAGGAGCTAAAAAATAAACTATGATTGAGGTAAAACTGAGACAATATAAAGAGCTAGAATTAAAGGACTAAAGTTGTAATGGGATCATGAGGACTATTTAGACAACCACCTATAATTGGAAATAAACTGGAACTATATAAAGACTTGAGATGATGTTAATTTGGGAATTGAATTCAACTTTTGGGAACTGAAGTTAATATGACTTCATGACTACTAATTAAAGACTTATCTATGATTGTAAATAACCTGGTTGTTAATTTGGAGATTGAAGTTAATTTTTGGTATTACACAAAAAAATAATATTTTTCGTTTTGATACTTTTTTCTTTTTTGCTTATTTCTACTTTTCAAAAGTTATTTTTTTAATCTAAATAATTCTTAGAGATATGTTTTTCCAGTTTTGTAGCACCAACTGAAACAATTCATCATTATTTCGTGGATTATTGTCCTTTAGGTCACTTTTTGTGTGCTTTGGGTCATTTTTATTTTTTTTTTATTTATTTATTCATTTATTTGTAATATTAAGACTTCTCGGCCAAAATTTATAACTTATATGCATAGGCAGATATTAAGTTAAGAGAGTATGTTCTGCGTAAAATACTAAAAACTCTAGAGCTTAAAGTGTCAATGTGAATACAAAAAGAAAGCTTAGTATCTAAACTTATACCTAAACACTTGAGTTGCTCAATAAAGTTGACACTCACATTATCGAAGACAATATTTAATTTAGGGGGAAAAAACGAATAGTAGGGCCAAACATAATAACACATCAGGGAAATCAATACTGCTCCGAAAAAGCAAGAAAATTTCATCAGCATATATAAAAGATTTACATATCGAAGATGCACTAAAATCTGGTAAGCTATTCATTTCCAAAATGTTTTTATATTGATGCTGATCCATTATTCCCTGAACTCGTGCAATTTGACCCACATCGAGCCAAGAAAACGCACCCCAAACCATAATATACCCGTCACCGTATTTCACTGTTTTAACAGTGTACCTGGGGTCTAAGGCTTTATTTGGAGGACGTCTAACATACGATTTTCCATCAGATTGGAACAAGTTAAACTTAGATTCGTCGTTTCAGAGAACTCTATTCCAGTGACGTGGATCTTTTCTGAATATTTCTCTTGCAAACCGCAACTGCTTTTTTTTTTTGAGACAATGCGTTTTTTTTTGTGCAATGCACCCACGAAGTCCTGACTCATTTAAGCGTCTTCTTATTGTCTTTGTGGATATTTATGCGCTTATTTGCTGTCAAATTTCAGCCTTTATTTCGCGCGAAGATAAAAATGGATATTTTTTAATGGCTCTAAAAATTACTCTATCTTGTGCTTTGTATTTTTGTATAAGTGAATTGCACCAAATACCATTTATTTTGAGCAAGAAAACTTTTGTGCATTAGCCGACATTTATATTTTTTCTTTGAAAAAGTAAAATTAAATTTAAGATAGAAATCTTTTTTTGATAATATTAAGTAAAGTTTCCTGTGAATTAAAAAAAAATCAAATCCCAGTAAGATTATATTTTAGTTTTCTAAACAAAAAACTATTTTCTATTCTATTTAAAAATTTCTGGCCTTTTATGGAATTACCCATATTCTATTTATATCTTTTAATTCGTTATCTCATTTATATATTTTGCTCTTTTATTTTTTGCTCTTTGTATTTTATAAGCTTTTCCATTTTTTTTATATTTGACAGTAGTAATGTGTAATGTGTTGTAGTTGTTGTTTCACAAAAAAATGTATAAAGAAGACTATCCAATATTTTCCAAGTATACCTACAATTTTAGTATAAGTTATACCTACATAGGTAGGTATATGATTATTCTTTTTTTTATTACCTACATTAACTTGGTTTTGTTAGGATTTAACCTGTAAAATTAAAGCATATTAGATGTTCTTTGAATTATAAAACTATGCAACTTTATTAAATAATTTACTTTATCTTAGTTATTGTGCTTTGTTTACTGTATTGCACTGTTTTCTATTCTCATGTTTTTCCTTCTTTGTCTCGGCTTGTATTTTTGCTTTATCTCAACTTCATTCATAAGTTGTTGCTTTGATTTTCTTGGGTTCGAGAGTAAGTTGTGTTTTTTCTTGCTCTTTTTTTTGGTATTTATCTCTAGTCTCAGTTTTTGATAGTACATACATCCGTTTCCTTGTAAATTATATTCTGCATTTTCTTTTTATTGTTGTAAAAATCCGTGATAATATTTACAAATATTTGTACACTCTTGTCATAGAGAGAAAATAAAAAAATAAAGCAAACCCACTCTTATTAATAAAAAGGGGGAGTATTAGTGTTTTACTATGCATAGACACTTGTTTTGCTTGTTGTTGCTTTGTTTGTGTGAGGTTATTTTTTGTTGTTATTGTTTTTATGATTAGTTGTTATCAAGTAGGGTTGCAAAAAGTTGGTGCAAATTGTACTTTTTACAGTAATAAAGGTTTTTTAATGTCAAAATCTTGAAGTTTTTATAAGAAAAGTTGTAATTTAGTAAAATAAATCTTAGAATTATTTAAAATAATTATATAAATCATAAGAGACATTAAATTTATTATTGATATTGCTATTGCAAAAAATAAAAATTTAATGTTTCGCAAATGAACTGATTAAACAATTAAACAATAGAAACCTACCTTAATATCACTTTTAGCTATATACCTATCAACAAAATACCTGCTTTTAAACAAAATCTGTTGCATATTAAAACTATAAGAAACAAGCACCCCCTAAACACTTAACAAACAACCCCCTAATGTACTTATGTATCCTACAAAAACAGCCATATTTTAATGCTTTTAAAATTGAGGCAAACATAACAAATACCACCTAAGTACACATTTCATATTTTTATTTAATATTCAATACCATATCTAAATTCTCAAACCTGCTGAATATAGATAGGTACATAGGTATATTACTCTACCAATAACAACTGATGCTTACCCTCAGACAGCCAGTTACAAACTCCTCGCTACACCCTACCCACTATTCAAACAAAATCGATACAAAAATGTAAAACTTATTTACACTTTACTACCCTTGCTCTAAATCTTGGTAAAAGGAAAATGTGTGAAAATAAACTATAGAAGAAGGCACTTAAATACATACATATACCAGAGAACCAACCAACCAATCTAACATCTACTATCTACTCTTCTCACATGTCGTTAATGTCATGTCCTCTATGTCGTTCGTGTAAAGGGCTTGTGTAACTATAATGGTAATAGTTTTGACATGTTTTTCTTCCTCTATTCACTTAACTTCCTACAATTTTCTGTTCTACCTAGTTCAGTATTTGACTGTAGGGTTTGGTTTACAGTTTATTGGGTTTATTTTTAAATCCTTTTTTCTGCTATTAATCTTATAATTGTCAAAGTTGCCACTTTACAAGTTTGTAATTTACTATTTTTCCTTGTTTCTTTCTTCTTTTTTTTTATAGAATTTCTTAAGATGTTAGAATTTGTTTTGTAAATGTCATGAACTTTTGACATTTTTCTTTATTACTTTTAAGAAGGCTGAAGAGCAATAAAATTGCGTTAAATCCTTTAGAAAACTAGGATTTTTTTGTTTAACCAAAATAATTGCTTTTTTTAATATTTTGTGATAAATTTATTTAGAAATCATTCAGGGGTGTCATAGAAACCAATATTGTCAGAATTGGTTTTAAAACCGACACGAAAAAATGCTTTGGTGTCATAGGGCACTGCTACACGTTCAATAAATATCGAGATATTTCTAGTATCATGATATTTATTGTATGTGTAGCAGCAAAAATAACAACAAATTTGTAGTAATACAAAAATTTGTAAAATTAATAATAAAGAAGAATACACACACATTGTAAAACAATGTGTGTGAAGTTAGCTCCGTCAGTTAGCTCCGTTTTTAACATTACCTATGTTAATGTATAAATTAACATACTTACTACTCATCGACTGTAAAGTTAACAGAGCTGCATTTTTTCATCTCAGTTATCATTTTATTATTAAAAACTAACAAAAAACGTCAGTACCGATTATTCAGATAATATATAGAAACTTTTAGATATTAAATAAAAATAAATTTTTTTATGAAGAGTAACTGCTTGTACAGAATTGTCTTAGTAAAAAAGTGGTACATGAAAATGTTCAAAAAACTACCAAAACTAGAAATTGTGCTCGATCTGTGCTATATAGGGTGGAAAGCCATTACTTCAGAGATATCAGAACTGTATAGCTTATATTCAGAATGTATATCAGATCGGAGATATATAATTTTCAAAATGGAGAAATTTAACATTTTGCCAAAAGTGGTATATGAAAATGTTCAAAAAACTACCACAACTAGAAATTGTGCTCGATCTATGCTATATAGGGTGGAAAGCCATCACTTCAGAGATATCAGAACTGTATAGCTTATATTCAGAATGTATATCAGATCGGAGATATATAATTTTCAAAATACAGAAATTTAACATTTTGCCAAAAGTGGTATATGAAAATGCTAAAAAAACAACCAAAACTAGAAATTGTGCTCGATCTGTGCTATATAGGGTGGAAAGCCATTACTTCAGAGATATCAGAACTGTATAGCTTATATTCAGAATGTATATCAGATCAGAGATATATAATTTTCAAAATGGAGAAATTTAACATTTTGCCAAAAGTGGTATATGAAAATGTTCAAAAAACTACCAAAACTAGAAATTGTGCTCGATCTGTGCTATATAGGGTGGAAAGCCATTACTTCAGAGATATCAGAACTGTATAGCTTATATTCAGAATGTATATCAGATCGGAGATATATAATTTTCAAAATGGAGAAATTTAACATTTTGCCAAAAGTGGTATATGAAAATGTTCAAAAAACTACCACAACTAGAAATTGTGCTCGATCTATGCTATATAGGGTGGAAAGCCATCACTTCAGAGATATCAGAACTGTATAGCTTATATTCAGAATGTATATCAGATCGGAGATATATAATTTTCAAAATACAGAAATTTAACATTTTGCCAAAAGTGGTATATGAAAATGCTAAAAAAACAACCAAAACTAGAAATTGTGCTCGATCTGTGCTATAAAGGGTGGAAAGCCATTACTTCAGAGATATCAGAACTGTATAGCTTATATTCAGAATGTATATCAGATCAGAGATATATAATTTTCAAAATGGAGAAATTTAACATTTTGCCAAAAGTGGTATATGAAAATGTTCAAAAAACTACCAAAACTAGAAATTGTGCTCGATCTGTGCTATATAGGGTGGAAAGCCATTACTTCAGAGATATCAGAACTGTATAGCTTATATTCAGAATGTATATCAGATCGGAGATATATAATTTTCAAAATACAGAAATTTAACATTTTGCCAAAAGTGGTATATGAAAATGCTCAAAAAACAACCAAAACTAGAAATTGTGCTCGATCTATGCTATATAGGGTGGAAAGCCATTACTTCAGAGATATCAGAACTGTATAGCTTATATTCAGAATGTATATCAGATCAGAGATATATAATTTTCAAAATGGAGAAATTTAACATTTTGCCAAAAGTGGTATATGAAAATGCTCAAAAAACAACCAAAACTAGAAATTGTGCTCGATCTATGCTATATAGGATGGAAAGCCATTACTTCAGAGATATCAGAACTGTATAGCTTATATTCAGAATGTATATCAGATCGGAGATATATAATTTTCAAAATGGAGAAATTTAACATTTTGCCAAAAGTGGTATATGAAAATGTTCAAAAAACTACCAAAACTAAAAATTGTGCTCGATCTGTGCTATATAGGGTGGAAACCCATCACCACAGAGATATCAGAACTGTATAGCTTATATTCAGAATGTATATCAGATCGGAGATATATAATTTTCAAAATGGAGAAATTTAACATTTTGCTAAAAGTGGTATATGAAAATGTTCAAAAAACTACCAAAACTAGAAATTGTGCTCGATCTATGCTATATAGGGTGGAAAGCCATCACTTCAGAGATATCAGAACTGTATAGCTTATATTCAGAATGTATATCAGATCAGAGATATATAATTTTCAATATGGAGAAATTTAACATTTTGCCAAAAGTGGTATATGAAAATGTTCAAAAAACTACCAAAACTAGAAATTGTGCTCGATCTATGCTATATAGGGTGGAAAGCCATCACTTCAGAGATATCAGAACTGTATAGCTTATATTCAGAATGTATATCAGATCAGAGATATATAATTTTCAAAATGGAGAAATTTAACATTTTGCCAAAAGTGGTATATGAAAATGTTCAAAAAACTACCAAAACTAGAAATTGTGCTCGATCTGTGCTATATAGGGTGGAAAGCCATTACTTCAGAGATATCAGAACTGTATAGCTTATATTCAGAATGTATATCAGATCGGAGATATATAATTTTCAAAATACAGAAATTTAACATTTTGCCAAAAGTGGTATATGAAAATGCTCAAAAAACAACCAAAACTAGAAATTGTGCTCGATCTGTGCTATATAGGGTGGAAAGCCATTACTTCAGAGATATCAGAACTGTATAGCTTATATTCAGAATGTATATCAGATCAGAGATATATAATTTTCAAAATGGAGAAATTTAACATTTTGCCAAAAGTGGTATATGAAAATGTTCAAAAAACTACCAAAACTAAAAATTGTGCTCGATCTGTGCTATATAGGGTGGAAACCCATCACCACAGAGATATCAGAACTGTATAGCTTATATTCAGAATGTATATCAGATCGGAGATATATAATTTTCAAAATGGAGAAATTTAACATTTTGCCAAAAGTGGTATATGAAAATGTTCAAAAAACTACCAAAACTAGAAATTGTGCTCGATCTGTGCTATATAGGGTGGAAACCCATTACCACAGAGATATCAGAACTGTATAGTTTATAGTCAGAATGTATATCAGATCGGAGATATATAATTTTCAATATGGAGAAATTTAACATTTTGCCAAAAGTGGTATATGAAAATGTTCAAAAAACTACCAAAACTAGAAATTGTGCTCGATCTATGCTATATAGGGTGGCAAGCCATCACTTCAGAGATATCAGAACTGTATAGCTTATATTCAGAATGTATATCAGATCGGAGATATATAATTTTCAAAATGGAGAAATTTAACATTTTGCCAAAAGTGGTATATGAAAATGTTCAAAAAACTACCAAAACTAGAAATTGTGCTCGATCTGTGCTATATAGGGAGGAAACCCATCACCACAGAGATATCAGAACTGTATAGCTTATATTCAGAATGTATATCAGATCAGAGATATATAATTTTCAATATGGAGAAATTTAACATTTTGCCAAAAGTGGTATATGAAAATGTTCAAAAAACTACCAAAACTAGAAATTGTGCTCGATCTATGCTATATAGGGTGGAAAGCCATCACTTCAGAGATATCAGAACTGTATAGGTTATATTCAGAATGTATATCAGATCGGAGATATATAATTTTCAAAATGGAGAAATTTAACATTTTGCCAAAAGTGGTATATGAAAATGTTCAAAAAACTACCAAAACTAGAAATTGTGCTCGATCTGTGATATATAGGGTGGAAACCCATCACCACAGAGATATCAGAACTGTATAGCTTATAGTCAGAATGTATATCAGATCGGAGATATATAATTTTCAAAATGGAGAAATTTAACATTTTGCCAAAAGTGGTATATGAAAATGTTCAAAAAACTACCAAAACTAGAAATTGTGCTCGATCTGTGCTATATAGGGAGGAAACCCATTACCACAGAGATATCAGAACTGTATAGCTTATATTCAGAATGTATATCAGATCGGAGATATATAATTTTCAAAATGGAGAAATTTAACATTTTGCCAAAAGTGGTATATGAAAATGTTCAAAAAACTACCAAAACTAGAAATTGTGCTCGATCTATGCTATATAGGGTGGAAAGCCATCACTTCAGAGATATCAGAACTGTATAGGTTATATTCAGAATGTATATCAGATCGGAGATATATAATTTTCAAAATGGAGAAATTTAACATTTTGCCAAAAGTGGTATATGAAAATGTTCAAAAAACTACCAAAACTAGAAATTGTGCTCGATCTGTGCTATATAGGGTGGAAACCCATTACCACAGAGATATCAGAACTGTATAGCTTATATTCAGAATGTATATCAGATCGGAGATATATAATTTTCAAAATGGAGAAATTTAACATTTTGCCAAAAGTGGTATATGAAAATGCTAAAAAAACAACCAAAACTAGAAATTGTGCTCGATCTGTGCTATATAGGGTGGAAAGCCATTACTTCAGAGATATCAGAACTGTATAGCTTATATTCAGAATGTATATCAGATCAGAGATATATAATTTTCAAAATGGAGAAATTTAACATTTTGCCAAAAGTGGTATATGAAAATGTTCAAAAAACTACCAAAACTAGAAATTGTGCTCGATCTGTGCTATATAGGGTGGAAAGCCATTACTTCAGAGATATCAGAACTGTATAGCTTATATTCAGAATGTATATCAGATCGGAGATATATAATTTTCAAAATGGAGAAATTTAACATTTTGCCAAAAGTGGTATATGAAAATGTTCAAAAAACTACCACAACTAGAAATTGTGCTCGATCTATGCTATATAGGGTGGAAAGCCATCACTTCAGAGATATCAGAACTGTATAGCTTATATTCAGAATGTATATCAGATCGGAGATATATAATTTTCAAAATACAGAAATTTAACATTTTGCCAAAAGTGGTATATGAAAATGCTAAAAAAACAACCAAAACTAGAAATTGTGCTCGATCTGTGCTATATAGGGTGGAAAGCCATTACTTCAGAGATATCAGAACTGTATAGCTTATATTCAGAATGTATATCAGATCAGAGATATATAATTTTCAAAATGGAGAAATTTAACATTTTGCCAAAAGTGGTATATGAAAATGTTCAAAAAACTACCAAAACTAGAAATTGTGCTCGATCTGTGCTATATAGGGTGGAAAGCCATTACTTCAGAGATATCAGAACTGTATAGCTTATATTCAGAATGTATATCAGATCGGAGATATATAATTTTCAAAATACAGAAATTTAACATTTTGCCAAAAGTGGTATATGAAAATGCTCAAAAAACAACCAAAACTAGAAATTGTGCTCGATCTGTGCTATATAGGGTGGAAAGCCATTACTTCAGAGATATCAGAACTGTATAGCTTATATTCAGAATGTATATCAGATCAGAGATATATAATTTTCAAAATGGAGAAATTTAACATTTTGCCAAAAGTGGTATATGAAAATGTTCAAAAAACTACCAAAACTAGAAATTGTGCTCGATCTATGCTATATAGGATGGAAAGCCATCACTTCAGAGATATCAGAACTGTATAGCTTATATTCAGAATGTATATCAGATCGGAGATATATAATTTTCAAAATGGAGAAATTTAACATTTTGCTAAAAGTGGTATATGAAAATGTTCAAAAAACTACCAAAACTAGAAATTGTGCTCGATCTATGCTATATAGGGTGGAAAGCCATCACTTCAGAGATATCAGAACTGTATAGCTTATATTCAGAATGTATATCAGATCGGAGATATATAATTTTCAAAATACAGAAATTTAACATTTTGCCAAAAGTGGTATATGAAAATGCTCAAAAAACAACCAAAACTAGAAATTGTGCTCGATCTGTGCTATATAGGGTGGAAAGCCATTACTTCAGAGATATCAGAACTGTATAGCTTATAGTCAGAATGTATATCAGATCGGAGATATATAATTTTCAAAATGGAGAAATTTAACATTTTGCTAAAAGTGGTATATGAAAATGTTCAAAAAACTACCAAAACTAGAAATTGTGCTCGATCTATGCTATATAGGGTGGAAAGCCATCACTTCAGAGATATCAGAACTGTATAGCTTATATTCAGAATGTATATCAGATCGGAGATATATAATTTTCAAAATACAGAAATTTAACATTTTGCCAAAAGTGGTATATGAAAATGCTCAAAAAACAACCAAAACTAGAAATTGTGCTCGATCTGTGCTATATAGGGTGGAAAGCCATTACTTCAGAGATATCAGAACTGTATAGCTTATATTCAGAATGTATATCAGATCAGAGATATATAATTTTCAAAATGGAGAAATTTAACATTTTGCCAAAAGTGGTATATGAAAATGTTCAAAAAACTACCAAAACTAGAAATTGTGCTCGATCTGTGCTATATAGGGTGGAAAGCCATTACTTCAGAGATATCAGAACTGTATAGCTTATATTCAGAATGTATATCAGATCGGAGATATATAATTTTCAAAATACAGAAATTTAACATTTTGCCAAAAGTGGTATATGAAAATGTTCAAAAAACTACCAAAACTAGAAATTGTGCTCGATCTATGCTATATAGGATGGAAAGCCATCACTTCAGAGATATCAGAACTGTATAGCTTATATTCAGAATGTATATCAGATCGGAGATATATAATTTTCAAAATGGAGAAATTTAACATTTTGCCACAAAAGGTATATGAAAATGTTCAACAAACTACCAAAACTAGAAATTGTGCTCGATCTGTGCTATATAGGGAGGAAACCCATCACCACAGAGATATCAGAACTGTATAGCTTATATTCAGAATGTATATCAGATCAGAGATATATAATTTTCAATATGGAGAAATTTAACATTTTGCCAAATCTGATATCTGATCTGATATACATTCTGATATACATTCTGAATATAAGCTATACAGTTCTGATATCTCTGAAGTGATGGCTTTCCATCCTATATAGCATAGATCAAGCACAATTTCTAGTTTTGGTAGTTTTTTGAACATTTTCATATACCACTTTTGGCAAAATGTTAAATTTCTGTATTTTGAAAATTATATATCTCCGATCTGATATACATTCTGAATATAAGCTATACAGTTCTGATATCTCTGAAGTAATGGCTTTCCACCCTATATAGCACAGATCGAGCACAATTTCTAGTTTTGGTAGTTTTTTGAACATTTTCATATACCACTTTTGGCAAAATGTTAAATTTCTCCATTTTGAAAATTATATATCTCCGATCTGATATACATTCTGACTATAAGCTATACAGTTCTGATATCTCTGTGGTGATGGGTTTCCACCCTATATAGCACAGATCGAGCACAATTTCTAGTTTTGGTAGTTTTTTGAACATTTTCATATACCACTTTTGGCAAAATGTTAAATTTCTCCATTTTGAAAATTATATATCTCCGATCTGATATACATTCTGAATATAACCTATACAGTTCTGATATCTCTGAAGTGATGGCTTTCCACCCTATATAGCATAGATCGAGCACAATTTCTAGTTTTGGTAGTTTTTTGAACATTTTCATATACCACTTTTGGCAAAATGTTAAATTTCTCCATTTTGAAAATTATATATCTCCGATCTGATATACATTCTGAATATAACCTATACAGTTCTGATATCTCTGAAGTGATGGCTTTCCACCCTATATAGCATAGATCGAGCACAATTTCTAGTTTTGGTAGTTTTTTGAACATTTTCATATACCACTTTTGGCAAAATGTTAAATTTCTCCATATTGAAAATTATATATCTCTGATCTGATATACATTCTGAATATAAGCTATACAGTTCTGATATCTCTGTGGTGATGGGTTTCCTCCCTATATAGCACAGATCGAGCACAATTTCTAGTTTTGGTAGTTTTTTGAACATTTTCATATACCACTTTTGGCAAAATGTTAAATTTCTCCATTTTGAAAATTATATATCTCCGATCTGATATACATTCTGAATATAACCTATACAGTTCTGATATCTCTGAAGTGATGGCTTTCCATCCTATATAGCATAGATCGAGCACAATTTCTAGTTTTGGTAGTTTTTTGAACATTTTCATATACCACTTTTGGCAAAATGTTAAATTTCTCCATTTTGAAAATTATATATCTCTGATCTGATATACATTCTGAATATAAGCTATACAGTTCTGATATCTCTGAAGTAATGGCTTTCCACCCTATATAGCACAGATCGAGCACAATTTCTAGTTTTGGTTGTTTTTTGAGCATTTTCATATACCACTTTTGGCAAAATGTTAAATTTCTGTATTTTGAAAATTATATATCTCCGATCTGATATACATTCTGAATATAAGCTATACAGTTCTGATATCTCTGAAGTGATGGCTTTCCATCCTATATAGCATAGATCGAGCACAATTTCTAGTTTTGGTAGTTTTTTGAACATTTTCATATACCACTTTTGGCAAAATGTTAAATTTCTCCATTTTGAAAATTATATATCTCTGATCTGATATACATTCTGAATATAAGCTATACAGTTCTGATATCTCTGAAGTAATGGCTTTCCACCCTATATAGCACAGATCGAGCACAATTTCTAGTTTTGGTTGTTTTTTGAGCATTTTCATATACCACTTTTGGCAAAATGTTAAATTTCTGTATTTTGAAAATTATATATCTCCGATCTGATATACATTCTGAATATAAGCTATACAGTTCTGATATCTCTGAAGTAATGGCTTTCCACCCTATATAGCACAGATCGAGCACAATTTCTAGTTTTGGTAGTTTTTTGAACATTTTCATATACCACTTTTGGCAAAATGTTAAATTTCTCCATTTTGAAAATTATATATCTCCGATCTGATATACATTCTGAATATAAGCTATACAGTTCTGATATCTCTGTGGTGATGGCTTTCTACCCTATATAGCACAGATCGAGCACAATTTCTAGTTTTGGTAGTTTTTTGAACATTTTCATATACCACTTTTTGCAAAATGTTAAATTTCTCCATTTTGAAAATTATATATCTCCGATCTGATATACATTCTGAATGTAAGCTATACAGTTCTGATATCTCTGTAGTGATGGCTTTCCACCCTATATAGCACAGGTCGAGCACAATTTCTAGTTTTGGTAGTTTGTTGAACATTTTCATATACCACTTTTGGCAAAATGTTAAATTTCTCAATTTTGAAAATTATATATCTCCGATCTGATATACATTCTGAATATAAGCTATACAGTTCTGATATCTCTGTAGTGATGGCTTTCCACCCTATATAGCACAGATCGAGCACAATTTCTAGTTTTGGTAGTTTTTTGAACATTTTCATATACCACTTTTTGCAAAATGTTAAATTTCTCCATTTTGAAAATTATATATCTCCGATCTGATATACATTCTGAATGTAAGCTATACAGTTCTGATATCTCTGTAGTGATGGCTTTCCACCCTATATAGCACAGATCGAGCACAATTTCTAGTTTTGGTAGTTTGTTGAACATTTTCATATACCTTTTGTGGCAAAATGTTAAATTTCTCCATTTTGAAAATTATATATCTCCGATCTGATATACATTCTGAATATAAGCTATACAGTTCTGATATCTCTGAAGTAAAGGCTTTCCACCCTATATAGCACAGATCGAGCACAATTTCTAGTTTTGGTAGTTTTTTGAACATTTTCATTTACCACTTTTTTACTAAGACAATTCTGTACAAGCAGTTACTCTTCATAAAAAAATTTATTTTTATTTAATATCTAAAAGTTTCTATATATTATCTGAATAATCGGTACTGACGTTTTTTGTTAGTTTTTAATAATAAAATGATAACTGAGATGAAAAAATGCAGCTCTGTTAACTTTACAGTCGATGAGTAGTAAGTATGTTAATTTATACATTAACATAGATAATGTTAAAAACGGAGCTAACTGACGGAGCTAACTTCACACACATTGTAAAACATAAGTAAATTTCGTTCTAACTCATAACATGTAATAAGAAATATGTTAATTCCCGAATTCTATTTCTCAATAAATGGTGAGTCAAATAGATGATGTTTACAAGTATATCTTAGACAATAAACATTGCTGATGACGCCCTTGGCAGGGTAGAAAATGCATTCCAGTTTGCCAATTGTCTAGAAAAATATAACTTTACAATGGTATTCTTCGAGTTATTAATTAAAAAATTAACTCAAGCCAAAAAAATGAAAAAATTTCTCTAAAAAGTTATTAATAAGTTTATTAAAGCAATTGTAAGTTATCCATAACTTTTCTATAGAAATTGAAAGCTACTGAAAGCTTTTCTAAAAAAAATCAATGTTATCGATAACTTGTTTTAGTTTTTGAAAGTTATTGATAATTTTTCTATAAAAATTGAAAGAAAGATAACTTTTCTATAGAAATTAATAGTTATCGATAACTTTTCTATAGAAACTGAAAGTTATCGATAAGTTTTCTGCAGAAACTGAAAGTTATTGACAACTTTTCTATAGAAATTGAAAGTTATTGATAACTTTTCTAAAGAAATAGGAAGTTATCGATGAATTTTCTAAAAAATAGAAATTTATCGATATCTTTTCTATAGAAATTGAAAGTTATCGATATTCTATGGAAAACAAAAGCTATCGTAAAGTTAAGATATCGTCAACTTTTCTCTGCAAAATTAAAATTTCCGTTAACTATTCTCGGGAAATTTAATATTATCGTTAACTTTTCTTTTTAAAATAAAAGTTATCTTAAACTTTTCTGTAGCAAAATATTGTTTTCAATAGTAGCTTTTCAATTGTTTTCAATATATAATAATTAATTAATTAATAATTTCCCAAATATCTTTAAATTTTGTCATTGAACGCCTGGGTGACGTTTTTTTTTTTCTTAATAATTTTAATTAAATGTTAATTCAAGTAATTTCTATTTATTGTTCAAATATAAACACGCAATATTGTTGTTAACAACATCCATCTAAATATTTGTATAATATTTCACTTGTATTTATTTGTAGATAGAAGATGAATTTTTGCAAACATTTTTAATGATTCAACTAATTTGCGGTTTTAGGTTCTTTGGTATTTATAAATAATATTAAAAAAATATATTTATGAGAAAAGATATGTGGGGCAGGCTTTATTTAAAAATTATTAACTTATGAGTGGATAATAACTAGAAACTAGCTAATGAAATGTGCTACTGTAGCTTTGTAATTAAAAATAAAGATGAATGACGTTTTCGTCATTGATTGCTATTCAATGAACTACAGTTCTTTTTTTAATAGACAAGCTGACTAAATTCAGCTAAAAACAAACATGACTTACTGTATCTAGCTGCTGAGTCAATACGCTATAAAACCAATACATGATTAATTTAATAATTTATTAAAAACCCTTTTTTAATTTGCAACAAGGAATTTTTAATACAGACAATTAATGCACTTTTGCCTTTTACTCATACATGCAATCATTATGCAATGAAGTTTTATAAAATTAAATTTCATACTCCTAAAAGCAATGACCCCTAAATGCCAACAAATAAAAAACTGCATTGCCATGAATACGTACAAAAGAAAACAACGAAAATCATACCTAAAAAAGAAAATTGTGCAAAAAAAAACCAGACCCGCTAAATTTTTCCTTATTTGATAAAAATAATGAAAAGTGTTATACTAAACTAACAATCAATGCAATTTAAAAGGAGGGAGAGTATAAATATAAGAGAGAATAGCATTGTTTTAGTTTTGCAAAAACAATTGCTTACAGTTAATGATTTTCCATGGCTGGAGAGTAATTTTTTCTGTGAATTGCTGGCAGGCAGGCAGGCAGGCAGGCACACAAAAATTGTTAATGACCCAGTTTCTTTTTTTGGATTTTGTTAACTAATTCAGTTAGGCGAAAAGCAAACAAATAATTACATAATTAACAATTGTTTTAATTCAAAAATTAAAAATTAAAACTTTACGTATAATGAGAATTATTAATTGATAATTCTTAAAGCAAGAATACAAAAATCTTAGTTGGAATTTGTAAGAGCAAAATAACCTAAAGAGAATACTTTTTAATAACAAACAGTCAGTCAAAAATCAGCTGGGTGTAATCAAATGAGTTTTTATTATGACAAATTGAAGCAAATTAATAGAACTTGCTTTCACATATCTGTAAATTAGTGAATGGTATGAAATGTTAATAATCGATTTTGGGTTATTTGATCAACCATTTTCAACTCGATTATTATAATCGATTAATCGAACATAAAAGTCGATTTTTTATTGGTCGCTTACGATTTTTTTTGTAATTTTTTTTTCTTAAACTAAAAAAATCAAAAATGTTTACAACTTGTTTTTGTTGAAAATAAAACATGCAATTTTATTCAATTGTTTTATTTTAAAAAGGCGCACTTAAAAAAATATGTTTTACATATTTCTGTTTAATAAATTTTATTTTTTAAATCTTATGAGATTTTTTCAGATCCGCTGATAAGGTAGTTGTGCTGCCACAAAAAGCTAACTCCTTCTTGCAAATGCAGTACTTTGCCTTTTTTCCATTACGTGGCTTGGTGGCATTTTTTCACTTTTAACTAACAGGCATGTGATGGAAATCAAAATCAAAAACAAATCTGTTTTGGAAATACATTTTAATGCATTTATAATCTAATTTTTAAAAGTTTTGTTTTAAGATTCTCTTTAGTAGCCCAATATCTTTATATTTTATGTGATAAAAGTTTTTCAAAACAGAAATATTACGAAAAAAATTTAGTTCTAATGGCTAAATTCACAGTCTTTAGTTAGCTAATGGCAAAGGCTTAACTAATGATTCTTTATTCGCAATGCTTAATTTGTCATAAGAATACCAAGCAATAGTTAAACAATAGTTAGTATTTTAGTTTACCAATGGTTAACTAATGACCGAGAATTCGGCCATAAAACTCATTTGTCTTCGTTTTCAATTTCCATCACATGCCTGTAAATTTTACACACCGACTTCCAAAAAAAAACTCGCGCTTTGTTTTACAGGTTGATTTTTCGATTAATCGACACCAAAAGTCGATTTCAGTATAAAGTTGGTAGTGTAAAATCGACCACAAAATAATCGATTTTTGAAGGCAATAATCGATTAACGACCATAATCAAAGTAGATTTACCATTCACTACTGTAAATCATATTTATAGTTTGATGATTTGTAATTTTATTTAAAACCCCTTTCGCATTTAAACATGTTGTTTAAATTATTTCTTATTTTCTGTGATTGATATTCGTCATGATATTGCTAATTTTTAATTATAAACAGGGCTTTATGTAAACAATGTGATTTTAAAACTTTTAAAACCAGAAAAAGTTTAAAACATAAACAATGAATAAGACAAATTAACTAATAAGAACTAAAACAGAACTAGAAGAGAAAGAGAACAGAACTAGAACTAGAACAGAACTAGAACAGAAATAAAACATAACTAGAAGAGAAATAGAACAGCAATAGAACAGAACTAGAACAGAACTAGAACAGAACTAGAACTAGAACAGAACTAGAGCAGAACTAGAACAGAACTAGAACATAACTAGAACACAACTAGAACAGAACTACAGCAGAACTAGAACAGAACTAGAAAAGAAATAGAACAGAACTAGAACAGAAATAGAAGATAACTAGAACAGAACTGGAAGAGAAATAGAACAGACCTAGAAGAGAAATAGAACAGAACTAAAACAGAACTGGAAGAGAAATAAAACAGACCTAGAAGAGAAATAGAACAGACCTAGAAGAGAACTAGAACATAACTAAAACAGAACTAGAACCTGAAGTAGAACCTGCAATAGAATCTAAAGTAAAACCAGAAGAAGAACCTGAAGTAGAAACTGAAGTAGAACTTGAAACATGAAACCAGAACCTAAAATAAAATAGAACCTAACATGAAGTAGAACCTGAACTGAACTGGAGTCTAAACTGAACTGCGACCTGAACAAAAATCCGAACTAAAACCTGACCTAAAACATAAACTGGAACCTGATCTAGACTTATTAACTCTCTATAAACTCTGCCCAACCGAAATTTATTCATAAATAGTTTAATTAATTTTCTCGAAAATGTTTCTTTTATATCATTGACATTTGCTTGTATCAAACAATATTTGTCACTCTATTTTAAATGCTATATTTGGTATTTACTTTTATTACCTTTATAAATTATCTTATCTCGCAACAATGCTATAATCATAATTGACTGATTTTTGAGCCCAGATATTAAAACAATACACACAAATTATTCATTAGGTTTGTTTTAAACAAACTTAATAATATACTTAATTGTATTACAAAACTTATAAGCTAAGTACAGACGGTGTTCAGATCTTGTTCAATATTATTAAAAAATATGTTCAGAAAATGTCTAACAATCGTGTGAACTTACAATTTTTGTCTTCCAACGTTGTCAGAAAAAGCATGTACTGAAAACATTGTAAGACACAAATATTGTCAGAAATCTACATTTTTTGCCATTGTAAGATTGTTGCAAGATAATTGTCTGTATATACATACAGTGGCTCACAGCTTATTTCAACCAGCTTCTGTTAACAATATAAAGTGCTTATAATTTCGAAATAAAGATACATAGATATTAAAAAAACTGCTAAAATAAAAAAAAATATTTAATCTCCAAGTTACACATATAAAAACTAAATAAACATTTAAATTAGGAAAAATAATGTTTTATCTCTAAAACTTAGTATGGTCTCCTTTTTGATAAATTTTGCGAGTTATTTGCATGCTTGATCTTGTTTTGATCTAAAATTGCTTATAAGTTCTCAATAACATTTAAATCAGTTGATCAGTTATGCCTTTGGTTTGCATCAAGTGCGAACAATTACAAAATCAGCCAGAAATACCTGATTTATGTTTCGTACCGTTGTTCTGGTAGAACCGAAATTTCTGTATATCTAAGAAAGAAAAATAGTAGTGGAAGGTACTTTTTTGAAATGCTTAATTTTGATAAAGATTTGTTTTTAATAGGTTAGAAATGGCTTTAAAATATGTTTATTATAATAAAATGCTATTTTTCTAAGAAAAATAGTAGTAGCAAAGTACTTTTTTTAAATTGATAATTTTCATAAAATTTTGTTTTAAATAGTTTATAAATGGCTTTAAAATATGTTTATTATAATAAAAATTCTAAGAAACAAAAATAGAAGTAAAAAAGTACTTTTTTTTAAATGGTCAATATTCATCAAATTTTATTTTAAATAGTTTTGGCTTTAAAATATGTTTATCATAATAAAAATTCTATTTTTCTAAGAAAGAAATGCTTAATTTTTATAAAGTTTTTTTTAATAGTTTAAAAATTACTATAAAAATGTTTCTCATAATTTCTGATGACAAACAAGCTCAAGCCATTACACTGCCAACGCTGTGCTTCACTCTTGGGTTAAGTTTTTTTTTTGTTTTGGAGCTCTGTATTAGTCTTGTGTCAAATGTTAGTTTGATCATCCGAGATAAAAATATTAAAAACGTACACAAAACAACATATTTCTAAAATGTAAGATGCTAATGTTAGACGCGCTTGTTGATTGCTACTGTTAATAAAAGGCTCTTAGTGGGTTACTCTTCCATTAAAATCATGGTTTCAAAGTACACTACGAATTATTTATGCACTACATATTTTGTTAAGCTCATTTTTAACTTGCATAGCCAATGTTGGAGGCGACAACTTAGGCTTCGCCCTATTTTTCTGACAATGTAACGCTCGTCAACTTTATAAAAAATTTTGTTATATGCTTTTCTGTTCTTATCATGAAGCCTATTCTCGTGCATGAACCCAGTTATTATGCTTTGCACTGGTGAACCACATAGCATAAGCATAATAAATACACCAGCCAATAATGACTTTATTTGGGTGTAAAACTGAGCAGTCTGTATTAAATGTTTAATGCCTTTTATTTAATATAATTTGTTCAGCAGCATTTTTTTCCAGCCCAATCATGAATAAAAATTCCACGGGAGTTTTTTTCCCCTTTTTCCATTTTTCCTATTCAAATTCAATGTTAAAAAAATAAATAGGAAAAAACTCCCTCGGATTTTTTTATTCATGATTGGGCCGTATTAAAAAGTCCTTAAAGCTCTTATTGGACATATATTTTTTTTTATTTATTTTTAAGAAATTGTTTAATTGGTCAAATCAGCTGTTAATTTTGTAGCTTGCAATAAGTAGTGCAAAATAAATTAAAAATAAAGAAACTTAAGAGATTAACATCTGACAACACTGCATTGAACATTAAATTATATTTCTTCCCTGAAGATGATCAACAATGTTGGTCGAAATATTAAAATATAATAAAAATTAAAAACGAACAACAGTTTTTATATTTTTAATAAAAGAGACCTCAACCCGAATTAATAAAATAAAAAGATTTTTATTAAAAATATCATTCACAGTTGGTAGCATATATTTGCAATCTCAAATGCACAAGGTTTTGAATAGTACTAAAATCTTTCACCCAAACTTTGAGGCGTTTTTTTTTTTTGTTATTTTGTCTTTATCCTTGCTACTTTCCAGTACATACATATGACAATATGTACTAACAATATTTAACATTTTTAAGCACACATACAGGCCTGACAACGAATTTGACAATTTTTGCCATACAACAATCTGACAACCTTGTGAACTGACAATTTATATTTATACATAAGTCTATTGTGTGACAATTGTCTGACAATGAAATTGTAAAATTGGCTTACAATCGTCTAAACTGACAAATTAACTTTTGCTAATAATTTTTCATTGCTAGTACATTTTCAGATTTGACAATATTGTAAGATCTGACAATCGTCTGTATATAGCTTTAGTTTTCTATTTATGTTTTTAAATTAGAATTTTTGTTATATCTTTATTTAAGATAAGCCCCCTAAGCATATTTATATTTCAACCCAGCATCTTTTTTTAGATCTTTAAACATTAATAAGTATTCAATGTAAATAAAGAAAATTATATGGAAAACATGGATGGTAGAGGAAGTTAAATTTTTTTCTGTAAATTTAATTGTGGATAGCAAAATTAATTTAAAACTGTTTATATTGAAAGAGAATTCTGTTGTTTTTTTTATTCATATCTTATCATATCTATGAGCAAAGTCTTAAAATAGCTTTATGTTTATGTTGACAATAAAGGTTTAAGAAATTGTATTGTAATCTTAAGCAGATAATTCAATACAGCTTTTTATAAGTTCAAAAAGCTTCATGAGTCATTTTGTGTTTACCAGCCTCTTTTAGTTAAAAAGAAACCAAGGCTTTTAAACCCCCTTGAAACATTGTTTGAGATCTCTGTAAAAAACTCTGATTTTATTAACCTTTCATTCAACAATCTACTAAAATTAATTTTGTTTATTTTTACAGAGATTTCTTACCTCGTGGTTCGGGTATTGTTACCAGGCGTCCATTGATCTTGCAGCTGATCAACGGTGTAACTGGTAAGTTGTTTTATTTTTTGTTTTATACATCAAGTGCCAGACTTTGATTGCTATGTCCTTTCTTTCCTTTAAGAACACGGCGAATTCTTACATTGTAAGGGTAAAAAATTCACAAGTTTTGATGAAATACGCAAAGAGATTGAAGATGAAACAGATCGTGTTACCGGCAGTAATAAGGGCATTTCCAATATTCCAATCAATCTGCGTGTCTACTCGCCGCATGTACTCAATTTGACGCTCATCGATTTGCCCGGTCTGACCAAGGTGGCCATTGGTGATCAGCCCCAGGATATTGAACAACAGATTCGCCAGATGATCTTGCAGTTTATACGCAAAGAGACATGCCTAATCTTGGCCGTAACACCTGCCAATACAGATTTAGCCAATTCAGATGCTTTGAAGCTGGCCAAAGATGTCGATCCCCAGGGTATACGTACGATTGGTGTCATCACCAAATTAGATCTGATGGACGAGGGTACAGATGCCCGTGATATTTTGGAAAATAAACTATTGCCTCTTCGTCGTGGCTATATTGGTGTGGTGAATCGTTCGCAAAAGGATATTGAGGGTCGCAAAGATATCCATGCTGCCTTGGCGGCCGAAAGAAGATTCTTCCTGAGTCATCCATCATATCGTCATATTGCCGATCGTTTGGGCACACCTTATTTGCAGCGCGTCTTAAATCAACAGTTGACAAATCACATACGCGATACATTGCCTGCTTTGAGAGATAAATTGCAGAAACAAATGTTGGCTTTGGAAAAGGATGTAGCCGAATTTAAACATTTCCAGCCGGGCGATACCAGCTTGAAAACAAAGGCTATGTTGCAGTGGGTTTTAAAAAGATTGCTTAATTAAAAAAGAAATGTTTAGCTTAAAAATAACTTGTTTTGCAGAATGATCCAACAATTGCAATCAGATTTTGAGCGCACTATTGAGGGTTCCGGCTCGGCTTTGGTTAATACCAATGAGTTGTCGGGTGGTGCTAAAATCAATCGTATTTTCCATGAACGGTAAGTGTGGGGATGAAGGAAGTTTGTCATTATTTTTTAATTATATTAAAGTTTTAAAAAAATTTCTATTTCTAGTTTAGTTTTCTAAACGGGAAATTTTAGTTACTTGAAGTTTTTTTTAAACATTTCATAGTTGTTTTGGGAACATCTTGAAAATTTCCTCTGTAAAGACAAATTTCTCTTGAAGGGAAATTATAATTTTAAGCAAGTTTTAGTAATTTTTCTTTACTATTGTAAAACATTTCAATTATAATTACAATTTTTTGAAATATTTTCAAAATTTTACTTTTAGAAAATAAATTCCCTTTCGGGAAATTTGTATTTGTGAAATAATTTTTATTTTTTGATCCTCTTACTATGTTTTAATTTTTTATAAAAATTTTGGGAATACATACATATTTTCAAAATTGCCCGTTTAAAGAAAAATTTCCCCTAAAGGAAAATTTTTGTTTTTACAAAAATTTTGATTATTTTTTAATTTTCTTAATCACCCCTATCGTGAATAAAAATTCCACATGAAATTTGTTCCCTTTTCATATTTATCCTATTAAGGGGTGAATAAGTTTAAATTGTTTTTAAACATTTTGAGAAAATTTTTAAAATGTTCCTTATATTTTTTTAATTTTCTTATTGTATTTTAATTTGTTATACTTATTTTGGGATTATAAAAATTTCCCTTTTAAAGAAAAATTTTCTTTGTAGGGAAATTTTTAATTTTTACAAATTTCGAAAATTTTTTGATTTTCATAATACATATGTTTATATTTTTTATATAAATTTTGGAAAAATTTCTCTTTTAGAAAAAAATTTAGCTCAAAGGGAAATTTTTATTTTTAAAAAAGTTTTGAAATTGTTTTGATTTTCATAATATAATTTGATATTCTATAGTATAATATACATATTTATATATTTTAATATCCAATATTTCGCTATCACAATGGATAGTTTCTTCAGGGATAATACAATTTTTGAATTATAATAAATTAATAATTGAAGTATAAAAATGAAAATTTTAAAAAAATTAAAAAAATATTGGTATTAAAATATATAAATATATAGAACATTTTTGTATAAATATTAAAAGTGACCTAATTGCTTTAAAAAAATAAATTATAGAATATTGAAAAAAGGTCGAATAAAAGAACTAAATAATAATTTGATATTGCAAAAAAATTTTGTGAAAATTTTCTATACAAAGAAAAATTTCCCTTGAAGGGAAATTTTTATTATTAATCTTATTTTGAATTTTTTTTTTTCGATTTTTTGTAATATAATTTGATCTTGCATACAAATTATGGGAATATTTCCAAAACTTCCCTTTTAAAGAAAAATTTCGCATAAAGGGAAATTTTTATTTGTGAAGAAATTTTGAATATTTTTTTGATTTTATTAATAAGTTTAAATTGTTTGTGAAAATTTTGCGAACATTTCAGAATTTCCTTGTAGGGAAATTTTTATTTTCAAAGAAATTTTTAATTTTTTTAAATTTTCTAATTAGTTTAAATTATTTATAAAAAATTGGAGAATTTTCAAAATTCCCCTGCTAAGAACAATTTCTCTTAATTATTTCCATTCTATTTTTGTAATATAATTTGATCTAGCATAGAAATTATGGGAATATATTAAAAATTTTACTTATAAAGAAAAAATTCCCTTTAAGGGAAATTATTAACTAGAAAGAAAACAGAACATAATAACTGTTTTTAAAAATATTTAGCAAGATTTTGTTAGTAAGGAATGAAATTTTTTGCTTTCTTTTCTGAGTTTAATTTAATAACATTTAAATTTCTGTTTTAGTTTACGTTTTGAAATTGTCAAAATGGCCTGCGACGAAAAAGAGTTGCGTCGCGAAATCTCATTTGCCATTCGTAATATTCACGGTATTCGTGTGGGTCTGTTTACACCCGACATGGCTTTCGAGGCCATAGTCAAACGTCAAATTGCACAATTGAAAGAACCTGTCATCAAATGTGTCGATCTAGTCGTACAGGAATTGTCCGCAGTTGTACGTTTATGCACCGATAAAGTAAGTACTCAGTTTTCATACTATTTTCTCACGTTTTATATTTTTTTTGTTTTGTTGCTAGTTGTTACTATTTTTGTATTGCTTGAAACTTATATAATTTTTTATATTTTTCTCTATTTTTTTTTTTTGGTTTACACACACTTACTTACATATTTACAAAAATACAAATAAAAAGATGTCACGTTATCCACGTTTACGTGAAGAAACAGAACGTATTATTACTACGCACATACGAGAACAGGAACAACGGTGCAAAGAACAAATTTTATTACTTATTGATTTTGAATTGGCCTATATGAATACCAATCATGAAGATTTTATTGGTTTTGCCAAGTAAGGGTTTTTCAGATGAGGTTTAGAATTGTAAACTCAACAAGAATTTAATTTGTTCTTTCTCTATTTCTCTTTTTCTTTTATCCTTTTTTATTTGTATTTAGTGCTCAGAATAAATCTGAAAATTCGAATAAAACTGGTACACGTCAACTGGGTAACCAGGTGATCCGTAAGGGCCATATGGTTATACAAAATTTAGGCATCATGAAAGGTTTGTATTATACATTTACATATAGGTACATATGTACTGTACATACATATGTACTTATAAAACATACTTAGTAATAGAGTTGTGCCCGATCATTCATTTCAGTGACCGGTCAATTTCGTTCATTTATCCAAGACTGATTCGTTCATTTAATTCGATCACTTTAAACGAATGAATTCAACTCTTATTGAATGTGATTTTCTTCTTGTCTTTTGATAAACAGCAGCTGAACGAAATTGATCCGTGCACTATTGAACGCGGAAACCGTTCAGTTAAATGACCGGCTCATTCCGTTCAATGAAGTGATCCGTTCATTTTAACCCGTTCGTTCATGAACGACACAGCTCTACTTAATAACTATATACATATTTTTCAATGTTTTACAACCATTTATTAAGCTTAGGTTTTGTTGTTAAGTTTTAGTGGAGTAGTCTTAAAAGTAGTAGGATCATTTCTTAAGAGTTTGTTTTATAATTTTTGTTAAATTAACAGCATGCAGTTTGTTTTCTTTGCTGTAATTTTGTTAAGTTAATTTTTATTGTTCATTTTTGTTTTCTTTTTTTTTCTTAATTCGTGTTGTATTGTTTTTCAAAATTCTTCATTTTATTCATTTTTTTCTTTTTGTAGCATTGATGTTTTTATTACCTCGCGCTATTGGTTCGTATTAAAATGCGCTTTTATATTTGTGTATAATTTGATATTTATTTGTTTGTTTCGTTTAAAAATATCAAATTAACTTTTTCTTTTTTCACATTTTTGTGTTTATCATTGCATTCGTTTGTTTTATATTTTGTTTAATATGATTTTGTTTTGAAAATAGCATGAATTTGAAACTGTGTTTAACTATTGTGTCAATTTCTTATCGAATTTATTTTCTTACTCCCCTCCCCTTATAAAAAAAAAACATTTCATTTGTGCAGATTATAGTTTGGGAAAATCAAAGCTGTTTTTTTAATTGAATAAAAACAAACAACCCAACAGAAAATTAAAAAAAAATTATTTTACCTTTTACATATATACGCCGAATTTATTAAAAAATTTTGTTTTCTAAACAGAAGTTTTATCGATTATTCGTTAAACCGTTTGAATAAATAAACGATTAATCGAAAAAAAATAACAAAATTCTATTAATATTAGTTTAAATATAAAATGATTTTAAAATTCTAACGAATAATCGTAAAACCAAATAATTGATTAAAAAAATTAATCGAATAAAAATTATTAACTCAACAGAAAATTAAAGAGAATTTCCCATTCTTAATACATATATGTATACAACGATTTTATTTGAAATTTTTATTCTTAAAACGGAAACCCTAACGATTATTCGGAAAATTTTTTTTATAAATATGTATGCGATTAATCGAAAAAAGAACAAAATTCTGCAATAGCATAAGAATATTAGAGTAAATATAGAATGATTTATAAAATTTAAACGAATAATCGTAAAACCGATTAATCGATTAAAAAAATTAATCTAATAAAAATTAACAACTCAACGGAAAATTATAGAGAATTTCCCATTCTTTACATATACAACGATTTTATTTGAATTTTTTGTTATTACCATAAATTTTTGGTAAAGCATAAGAATATTAGATTAAATAAATATATATATTTTTTAAAAATTCTAATGAATAATCGGGAATGAATAATCAAAAAATTAATCGAATAAATATAAAATATTCATACATAAATTGTGTAGAATTTTATATTATTTTGATATATAAAGATCTTAAGAGAAATATTTAAAAAAAAACACAATTTTAACGATTATTCGGAAAACCGTTACAATAAATATTCGAATAATCGAATTTTTTTTAAATTCTGCAATATTATGCGAATATAGATTTTTTTTTAATTTTAAACGAATAATTGAAAACCGAATAATCTTTATAAAAAATTAACCGAATAAAAATAACCAACTCACAGAATTTTATATTCTATCGATATTTAAGATTTTGTTTGAAATATTTTTTATATAACCATAAATTTTAACAATTATTCAGAAAATCGTTACAATAAAAATAAATAAAAATTAGAATAAATGGAAAATTTTGCAAATTTTTCTGGTAAAGCATAAGAATATTATTTCAAATATAGAATTATTTTTGAAATTTAAACGAATAATCGTAAAACCAAAAAATTGTTTTAAAAAGTTAATCGAATAAAAATAAAAAATTCACTCAAAATTTTTTCAGAATTTTATATTATTTATAAATTTAAAGATTTTATTCAAAAATTTTGCTATATATAAACATAAATTTTAAATATTCGGAAAACAGTTTCAATATATATTCTATTAATTCAAGATTCGATTGTTTTCCATAGAGAAGCTAACGATAAATCCTAGTTTTCTGTAAAAAATCTAAAGTTTTTATTTAGTTTTAGCAAACTTTCTTTTTGGCAAGAGTGTTTTTGACAGCTCAGCTATTTTCGTGTAACATGTTACTGTTAAATATGTTCAGTTTGGTCTATAACTTAACCACGAATCGGCCGACATACAAACGGAAAACTTTCTTTAGGAACCCTTGAAATATGCTTAGAAGAAACTAGGATTTTTTAAATTTTGTAATTTTCTAGGAAATAAGTTGATTTTTATAGCATAAAATTAAAATTTTTTAAGATTTGAAAAAAAGTACTTTTTTTTGGTACTTTTTTATTTCTAGCTATTTTTTGTTAAATTTTGTAATTTGCAAGCACATAAGTTGAATTTTATATTTTCAAATGAAAAAATTAGAAAATTTAGAATATTTTAAAGAAGAATTTTTTTTGTGATTTTTTGAAATTTAATTATATTTTGCTATTTTAAGGGAAATTACTGTAGGATTTTGTTAAATTTTGTAATTTTCTAGGAAATAGTAAGTTGATTTGTACAGCTTTAAAATTTAAAATCTTGAATATTTTTGGAATTTTAAAAAAGTACTTTTTTAGTTTTTTTTTCTTTCTAGTTGTTTTTTGTTGAATTTTGTAATTTTCTAGTAAGTATTCTTTATTATTTAAATGAAGACATATGTAATTTTCTGGGAAATAAGTTAAGCTTAAAATTAAAAATATTGAAAATTTATAAGAATTCAAAAAAGTACTTTTTGGGTACTTTTTAATTTCCAGATATTATTGTTGAATTTTTAAACTGATTAAACTGATTTTCTATAATGTATGTGGAGAAATATTAAAAAGTTAAATATTTAAAAAAAGTACTTTTTTGGTACTTTTTTATTTCTAGCTATTTGTTGAATTTTAAAATTTTCTAATCAATAAACTGATTTTTTATAATTTAAGTGGAGAAATATTAAAAATTTAAATATTTTAAAAAAGTACTTTTTTGGTACTCTTTATTTTCAAGCCAAAATTGAAATTGTAGCTTATGAACTATTTGAGGCTTAGCCGCTCTTAATATTTACATAAAATTCTCTTTAAACATTGAATAAAGATTTCATACATTTCTCTAAATTTTATGTTTATGTTTACCGAACGCTCTTAAAAAATCACTCTTTATATAATCTCTCACTTATGTTTTTTGTTTGTTTTTAAACAGCCTTAATTTTCTTTTTTAAACATATTTGCTTAATAGGGTTTCTTTTTGATTAGTTTCATTGGCATTAAATTATACTCCTCCTCCTCATCTCATTCATTAGTTTATAAAATAGTGATAAAACATATAATTATATATAAATCTATAACACAAAGTTTAACAACTATATTTACTATTAAAGGGAAATAGTAAAAATTGTTTGAAAACCAACATATTTTTTTTCAAACTCACAGTTTTACCAGTTTTTGGCTAATTTATGTTTCTTATTTTATTTCTGTTTATTTATTTTTTTTTTGTTTAATATTTAAAATAAATTAAACTTTAAATAGGTGGTTCTCGTCCTTATTGGTTTGTATTGACTTCGGAAAGTATTTCCTGGTATAAGGATGAAGATGAAAAAGAAAAGAAATTCATGTTGCCATTAGATGGTCTTAAATTGCGAGACATTGAACAGGGTTTCATGTCCATGTCAAGACGTGTTACATTTGCTTTATTCAGTCCCGATGGTCGAAATGTTTACAAGGTAAATAATGTCAAAATTTTTTTGTATTGTTTTTAATATTTAAATGTATTTGTGTTTTATTATTTTTAAAGGACTACAAACAACTTGAATTATCTTGTGAAACTGTTGAAGATGTCGAATCCTGGAAGGCCTCGTTCTTACGTGCTGGTGTTTATCCCGAAAAACAAGAAACTCAGGAAAACGGCGATGAGGTAATGTTTTTCTTATAAAATTTACCATAATATTATTTAATAATTTATATTTGGAACTCCTTGAAAAGTCCTTAAGGTTCATGCAAGCTATTGAGTTCAAAATCTTGAGTTGTTATAATAAAACATTGTTAAACTCAGTTTCTAATTATAAAATTCTATGGCTCAATGGCTTGTAAACTAGATTAAACCTTAACATTTATCTCCCTTTCGTGGTCTATTCCCAATATTTATTAGTGTTTTAAAATGCTTGAGTATAACTATTTTATACAACTTAAATATTGTATGCGTTGTAAATGTACGGAAAGTGACAATATAATTTAACAAATAAACACTTTCATAACAAATTTTAACTTCAATTAAAAGTAAAATTTTGTTTAATTAAATAAACAGTGATTTATAAATGCTTTTGAATTTGATTTAAAAATAAAGAAACAGTCTTGCCAAAAAGAAGTAAATAAAAGTTTTCGTATATTGTCTCTACCTGTACAACTCGTTAATGTTGTCAGTCACATCAAACATCATTTGCTTCATTGTCTTTTACCTTTTATTTTTTCTGTTGATTGTTGTCATTTCTTTTTCTCATATAATTTTGTGATATTGTCTATTTTTGAGTTTTCGTTTTACAAAATTCATTTCAAATAAATATCCTAAAAGACTTAGTTGTTTAGAATAATTGTAAGAAATAGTTCAGTGTAAATTTCTTTAAATCTTTGTACATATAATAAAATGTTTAACAGTTTTAATCATCAAGAATATCATAGAATTCTAACCTCAAAAGTTTTAGAAGTAACAAGATACTTTTTACAGCCCTTTCTTTCACTTTTTTACAGAAATATTAAACATTTTCTTAGAGACCCTTGAAATATCCTTAAAAGAAACTAGGATTTTGTTGAATTTTATAATTTTCTATTAAATAAGATTTTTATAGTTTAAAATTAAAAAAAAATATTAAGAAAATTTAGAAATTTTCAAAAAAGTACCTTTTTGGTACTTTTGTATTTCTAGCTAATTTTGTTAAATTTTTGATTATCTAGAAAATAAGCAGATTTTTTATAGTTAAGTGAATAAATATTTGCAATTTAAGGTATTTTAAAAAGTACTTTTTTGGTACTTTTTTAAATTCCATTATTTTTTTTTTGAAATTTTCTTGTATTTTAGATGATTTTTGTAGTTTTTGAGTGTAGAAAAATTTTGTGGTTTCCAAAAAAGGACTTTTTTTTTGTAATTTTTCGTTGTCTTATAATTTAAATGATTTTTGAAGGTTTTAGTATAGAAAAGTGATATTTTGTGATTTTTGAAAAAGTATATTTTGGTACTTCTTACATTTTTTAATTTTCTAGTTAATTAAAGGATTTTTCAAGTTTTTAAGTGTAGAAAAGTGATATTTTGTAATTTTTTAAAAAGTATATTTTTGGTACCTTTTAAAATTTTTATTTTTCTTGTATTTAGATAATTTTTGAAGTTTTTAAGTGTAGAAAAGTGATATTTTGTGTTTTTTAAAAAAGTACTTTTTTGGTACTTTTTTTAAAAATTGTCTTTTTTAGGCAATTTTTTTAATAAAAATTAAATAAAAGGTTTGTTCTTTAGCTTTTGTAGAATTTAGCTAAATTTTAACTTCAATATTACTAGTTACTAGCCTTTTGTGAACACATTAATCAAAATTAACCTTTCCCACCACAACTTACTTCATAAAATACTATACTTTACACAAAATTTTTGTGTTTAAACTTAGTTTTGGCTAAATTTAAAAATTTTACTAAAACGTACCGTACAATTTTCATTCTTTAACACATTAATTTACTTAATAACAGTCTATTTTTTACACTCCATAAATGTATGTGTTTAATATGATTAGATTTTAATAAATACCTACCCTTTAAAATAGTATTTTAAATAAAATCATTTAAAAATAAAACACACACCTTTTGATATAATATTTTAACCTAAAAAACTTTATGTATTTTTTCCCTTTAATCTTGTGTCTAAAATTAAAACAATTCAATTAAAATCAACAACATAATTATGTAAACAACAATACAGGAAGGACAAGAGGTTTGTTTAATTTGTTATTTCTCAAATCATTTAACATTTTCATAGACGTTCATTTACAATAATAAACTAAAAATTTGAAAAGAAATTTCGGTTTTCATATTTTTTTATAGAAATTGGTTACGGTTTCATATATTTTTAGTTTAACGTTTTAATTTTCTGCAACTTTAAGTCATACCTCACCATTATTATTATGTTTCCAATAATATTCTTTAATATTTTATTTTTTATTTCTTTTTATTTCATAACTGGTTTTTGTGTCACAAAAAAATATATAATAAAAATATATTGCAAAACCAAAAATCTAATAAACAAATCAATCCAAATATAACTAAATGCCAAACAGAAGAAAGTATGTGGGTTTCTTTAACTAAGTTTAAGTTTTTTTTTTACTTTTCTGTTGTTACACAGTTTATTGCTAAACAACTAATCAACTAGCATTTGCTTTTTTATTTAAATAATAATTTCATTTTATGTTTGAAAAGTTTATAAAGGTTTTCTTCTTGAAATATTAATTGGTTTCTTTCGGAAGGTGGTATGTTTTTATTTGTTAATTAATTTTCTTTATAAACATAATTTGGCTGTCATTTTAATTTTATGGAAACAACTACATAATTCTAATTCTTTAATGTATATTTGCTGCAATCATTTTTTTTGTTAAATGTATTTTGTATTTGAAAATGATTGTGTTACATCAAAAATATAAATGCCAGAAAACTTGTTTTAACTTGTTAATTTATTTTTGTATATAAACATTAATCATAGCTGGGAAGGAAAATAAGGTTTAAGAGGAGATTTTTTTTATTAAACTGGACTAAAGACAAAACAAAATAAAATAAAACAAATCTATAAACTAGTGAATATAAAGAGAGAACATATGCAAGAGACTACAGACGAGAGACTATAAATGAGACACTATAGACAAAAGACTATAGACGAGAAAATATAGATAAGAGAGTATAAACGAGCGACTACAGACGAGAGACGAAACTATAGAGGAGAGACTATAGACGAGAGACTATATATTTTTTGATACGATGTAGGTGTTTAATCTTTACAGATGTATTCAGCCCGTATTGAAAAACATTTACGATTCAGCTTATTACTAAATCATCTACGTACTAAACCACACCTCCATGTGCTTACCCAACCCGCGAGTTTCCTCTGCTTCGCGAAGTGCCTGACGAGAGACGGGAGACTGTAGATGCGAGACTATAGACGGGACCATAGACGAGAGACTATGCAACAGAGATTATAGATTAGATTATACACGATACTTTGACTAGACCATAGACGAGACTTTGTACTATAGTTGAGACTTTAAACCAGACTTTAAAACTCTAAGATTTTGAAATTTTCTTGAAAAATTTACCTTTAAACCTTAATTTTGTTCCTTAAAAATTCTCTCTTTAAAACTAAAACTAATTTCCTTTTTCTACTACAGGCTTTATAAATAACAGATTTTCTAATAACTTTTCTTAAAACAAAACAAACTCTCTCTTTGTATAAAACTCTCTCTTTAACTAAAAAAAACTTTCTTAATGTTTTCCAACTAAAAACAATTTGTTTATTTACTAAAAAAACACTACACATCACAACTAACTAATATCTTTAAACAAATTCTTTAAATTTTAATTAACAAGTTAATTTTTTTTACTAAAACACAAAACAACAAATATTTGTTTTAAAAACTTCTTACAAGCTTAATTTAAACAAAACAAAACCTAATACACAACCAAGATTTGTTTAAATTTTTAAAATTTTACTTATTTTTTTTATGTTAAATAATTGTTTGACATCAAGACTTTGTGCCCAGTGCAAAAAAAAAAAAAAAAAAACTATTAATTTTTTTTAAACTTTCTTAAAATTAACCAGCAGGCCAGTGTTGAGACCTCCACTGATCCCCAACTGGAGCGTCAAGTTGAAACTATACGCAATTTAGTAGATTCCTATATGAAAATCGTCACAAAGACCACACGGGATATGGTGCCCAAAGCCATTATGATGATTATTATTAATAATACCAAGGATTTTATAAATGGTGAATTGTTGGCTCATTTGTATGCCTCAGGAGATCAAGTATGAAATATAATAAAATTTTTTTTAACAAAAATTGAATAATTTTCTTGTATTTTTATTTTTTAGTCCCAAATGATGGAAGAATCGGCTGAAGCTGCCAGCAAACGTGAGGAAATGTTGCGCATGTATCATGCTTGCAAGGATGCTTTAAGAATTATTGGTAAGTTTGTAACTTTGTTTTCCTGTTGTGTATTTCAAAATTTTGTTAATTGTTTTTGTTTTAATAATTTAAAGGTGATGTTTCTATGGCCACTGTATCGGCACCTTTACCACCACCAGTGAAAAATGATTGGTTGCCTAGTGGCTTGGATAATCCACGTTTGTCGCCACCCAGTCCTGGCGGTCCCCGTAAACCTGCACCCGCAGCACAGGTTAGTAGATTTGGCATTTAAGTAACAATTTCTTTTAATAGAAAATTAAAATTCCTTTCTATAGTCTAGTCTGCTCTAGTCTTTAGCCTGGTCTTTCACTAGTGATTGGTCTAGTCTTTGGTCTAGTCTTTAGTCTAGTCTTTGGTCTAGTGTTTGGTCTAGTCATTGGTCTATTCTTTGGTCTAACCATTACTCTAGCCTTTGGTGTAGTTTTTGGTCTAGTCTTTGGTCTAGTGTTTGGTCTAGCCTTTGGTCTAGCCTTTGGTCAAGTGTTTGGTCTAGTCTTTGGTTTAGTGTTTGGTCTAGTCTTTGGTATAGTCATGGTCTAGTCTTTGCTCTAGTCTTTGGTCTACTCTTTGGTCTAGTCTTTGGTTAGTCTTTAGTCTAGCCTTTGGTGTAGTTTTTGGTCTAGTCTTTGGTCTAGCCTTTGGTCTAGCCTTTGGTCAAGTGTTTGGTCTAGTCTTTGGTTTAGTGTTTGGTCTAGTCTTTGGTATAGTGTTTGGTCTAGTCTTTGGTATAGTCATGGTCTGTCTTTCTTTTAGTCTTTGGTCTAGTCTTGGTCTAGTCTTTGGTCTAGTGTTTGGTCTAGTCTTTGGTATAGTGTTTGGTCTAGTCTTTAGTCTAGTCTTTGGTCTAGTGTTTGGTCTAGTCATTGGTCTAATCTTTGGTCTAACCATTAGTCTAGCCTTTGGTGTAGTTTTTGGTCTAGTCTTTGGTCTAGTGTTTGGTCTAACCATTAGTCTAGCCTTTGGTGTAGTTTTTGGTCTAATCTTTGGTCTAGTGTTTGGTCTAGTCTTTGGTCAAGTGTTTGGTATAGTGTTTGGTCTAGTCTTTGGTATAGTCTTTAATATAGTCTATAGTCCAATCTGTTGTTTAATTTATAGGCTTGTCTATTCTATAATCTAGTCTTTGGTATGATGTATAGTCTGGAGTTTGGTCTAATCTATTGTTAGTCTTTGGTTAAATCTTTTGTGTAGTTTTTGGTCTGGTCTATAGTCTAGTTTCTGATCTAGTTTATTGTCTAGTCTGTAGTATGTAATCTCGTTTATAGTCTAGTCTTTTTTCTCTATATAACCAACAAAAATTCTTACGCAATTATTTATTTTCATGAAAAATTTTCTTATTTCCGTTGTTACAGCCCGCTGCTGGTGGCCGGGGTCCTCCACCACCTCCTGCATCTGGTCGTCCAGCGCCAGCTATTCCAAATCGTCCTGGCGGTGGTGCTCCACCATTGCCAGGTGGCCGCCCAGGCGGTGCTCTTCCACCACCACTCTTACCTTCGTAAGTACAAAATTTACTTCTATTTATTTTTTAAATAATTTTTATTCTTTATGTTTATTTTATGTTTTGGTTATTATTTATATTTATTTAATTACTTTGTATTATAGTTTATATAAAATAAAACTAAACAATTTCATAATCGTCGGTTGGGACCTCTTTTTTATTCAAACAATCAACTGCTAAATAATTTCAAAAGAAAACGCTAAGCAAAACGAAATTTTCTTTAAGCTTTTTATGATTTTTAGTAAAGCTCTGGGGGATTAAAAAAATATCTAAAAAATGGCAATACAAAAGAAGAATTTTAACAAATATGTTGCCCAGAAGAAAGGGAGAAGGGGGTTTAAAGTAATTGGATTGTAGTCAGCAATTGATTAAATTGTCCCCTGGAAGTTTTAATTTGCAATTTAAAAGCTTTTATTTGTTTTTCATTTCTTTTTCAATATTCTTTTCTTGTACAAAACAAAATTTTCTTTATAAATTGAAGAGAACACTCACTGCTTAAGTGTTGTATAAATGTCTCTCTCTCTCTCTCATTTTACACACACTATCTCAATCTGAACATTTAATGTCTCTAACTCACTTTATGTTTCATTTTCTTTCTCTCTTTGTGCTGCTTTGTTAAATAATAAATAAAAACTGAAAAATTATTTAAAAAAAAATTAACAGACGTCGCTAAATAATCTACTACTCTTAACAGCAAACCCAAACAACGCTAAATTAACCCAAACAACATTAATATAAAAAATTTATATGAAATGAAAATCATATAAAATTTTAAAACATACTGCATAACAAATGAATTAAACCATAACAATTTTAGATATTACAATACAAATACAAAAACAAAACAAATATAAGTTTATTGGATTAAATGAATTTAAAGCAAAAGTTTCAACTAGTAAAAAAATTAAATAAAAAACCATGTTATTAAACCAAACCAAAAAAAAAAAACGCTTGTGTAAACATTTTAAACAAATTAGTAAAGAAAACTTAATGTCTTATATTTAAAAAAAGAAGTATTAAATGTTAAATTATTTGTTTAGTTTTTATAAGTTTTATTCAAATTAAAATTCGTCTCCTTGGCGATAATTTATTTGTATGCATTATATTATAATTAATATTATATGTATAAGTTATTTAAAAGTATAAAAAACACAAAGTACCTTACTTTAACTTAAATGTTTATTTTGTGTTGTGCAAAAAGAAAGAACAAAAAAAAAAAGAATTAAAAAAACCATAAATTCCTTAGATTATTAAAATAAGTAGAAGAGCAAACAAACACCCTCATCAAACAAACAAAAAAGAGATATTAAAGGACATAAAAAAACTTATTATTAAAACACTTTAATTGATTTAGTTTTTCCATAAAAAGACAAGGTTTTTACACTACATCTTAAAAAGGCAAAAGGTCAAACTATGTCGATCTAAACAATTTAAATTAAAAAAAAAATTGTGTAAATTAAAAGAAATTGTTTCACAAATTTAAATATAAAACTAGCACTCCCCTAATTTAACTTAAAAACTTACAGTTAAGCCAGATTTTCAATATTCATTCACCCCTATCGTGAATAAAAATTCCACATGAAATTTGTTCCCTTTTATTTTTTTAACATTGAATTTTAATAGGATAAATGAGAAAAGGGCACACATTTTATGTGGAATTTTTATTCACGATAGGGGTGATTAACTATTATTCAATCTTTTTTATGTATGATTTTTTACGATTTGTCATAATTTTTTAGCTAGCAAAATTTTGGAACAAAATTGAACTTTTACATAATAAATATTAATAAATTTGTGTTGCTTTATGCAAAAAAATGTTTTAAAATTTTAAAAAATCCTTTAAAATCGGGTGTGGTAGTTAATTGTTTGAAAAAGATTTTTAAAACTAATTTTAAATGTAGTTTAAAAAGTTCTTTAACTTCACTTTACATCATTTTAAATTTATGTAAATTTTTATATGTTTTTTAAGTAGCACACCCTTTAGTTTTGAGAAATTTTGAAATTTCCTTTAAAGAAGTTAATATATTTTGATAAACATATTTTGATAAATATGTTTTACATTTTTAAAAAAATTGTGAAATTAAGTCTATTGTTACCCACTAACTAATCATTTAAACCTGAAGTACACATATGTGCACCTCCTTTTTCTAACATTTTAAATAAAAAATTTTAGAAAATAATAAAAACAAGTATTTTATTAACACCTCATAAGATAAAAAAAAAAAAAAACAGTTGAAAAACCTTTTAGTCAGTCGGTTCACGTTCAGGTCTTAAGAGGATATAGGGTGTGCTACTTGATTAATTAGAAAAAGTTTTAAAAATTTTACTTTAGAAAATAAATTTCGAAAATTTTTAAACATTTTTACTTTCAGATTAATAAGATGTAAAAATTTTTCTTGAAGTGTTTTGAAATTTTACAAAATTTTTTATATTTTTTAAATATCACACCCTTATGTTTTGAGACGTTTTGAATTTTCTTTTAAATAACTTAATATATTTTATACAAACATGTTTAAAAAATTTTAAAAATGGCTAAAATGGAGGGTGTGCTACTTGATTGAAAAAAGTTTTAATATTTTTACCTTCAGAAAGGAAATTTCCAAATTTTTTACATTGATATTAATAAGTTCTACAAAGTCCCTTGAAGTGTTTTCACATTTTTCAAAAATTATTATATTTTCTAAGTAACACATCCTTAGGTTTTGACAAATTTTGAAATTTATTTTAAAGAAGTTAATATATTTTGTTTGCTTTATATAAATATGTTTTAAATTTACCCAAAAAAAAAAAAAAAAAAAACAGGGTGTGCTACTAAAATAAATGTAAATACTTTAAAAATTTTACCTTTCGAAAATAAATTTCTTAGATTTCTATACATTTTTACATTGAGATTAATAAGTTGTACAAAGTCTATTGAAATGTTTTGAGATTTTTTAAAATAGTTTGTGATTTTTAAGGAGCACACTCTTAAATTTTGAGAAAATTTGAAGTTTGTTTTAAAACACTAGTTATATTTAGCAAGCTTTGTTTAAACCTATGTTAATTTTTTAAAGTTTGCTTAAAAAGTGGGTGTGCTACTTGGTTTTATTGAAAATTATATGGAAATTTTAACTAAAACTAACAATTTTTTAGATTTTAAAGTTTAGAAAGTTATTTTCTGTTGAAATTATTTAAGCTGTAGTGTAAACGCTTTATTTGATAACATTACACTTATTTTATATTCGTTTTTTTAATATTTTAATTCCTGTTTTTAATTCTTTAACGATTTTTTTTTTGTTTATTAAGTTTATGTTTTGTGTGTTAATGTGTTTTTAATATTTTACCTCTAAATTTGGAGACTTCGTTTGTTTTTACCATGAAAAAGGGGTTTCAATCGTTACGATATTTAAACTTAAATTCCTAATCTTAAAAAATAAATATTTCAATTTTATTTCCATGTACAATTTTTCCAAATTTTGTCTGTGTGTGTGTGTTTTGTTTTAAAAATTCTTAACAAAATTATTGTGAAAATCTAAAAAAATGAATTAAAAAAAACACAGACGTGTTACCGGAGCCGTGGGTGGTGCTATAACACAACAGACTGGTGCCAATCGTTATATACCCGAAAGTATGCGTGGCCAAGTAAATCAGGCGGTGGGCCAGGCAGCCATGAATGAATTATCAAATGTTTTTGCCCAACGTTTCAAGTAAAGCATAACAAAATTATTTACTCTAACAGCTAACAGCTCGTCTCTAACTGTCTCTCTCTTCCTCTGTTTCTTAAACTGTTATGACACAAATTATTAACAGTTAAATTAAACTGTTTATAAAGGAAAATATTTAAGAGATTTTTAATTATAAATAAAACAAGCTTTTTTCTTTAAGTGTAACTAATATTAATTATAAAAAGAACATATAATTAAACTCATATTTTTTTATCACCCACATTAAACATTTGTTTTTTTTTGTCTTGCCTTTTTGTTTGTTAATACTTTTTTTACTTTCTTCCCTTTTTATTTTAATTTCTCAAACTTTTTTTCTCTTTTTAGTAAAAAATGAATGTCTGAGTATGAAATGTCCTTTGTATATCGTTAAAAAACAAACATTTTAATCACACAAAACATTTATTTAATTTTGTTTTCATGTTAGGTATTTTATTTTCATTTTATTATTTTGTAAATTTATTATTATTATTATTATTTTTCTTTTAAATACGAAAACACATTTGCCAGCATTATTAACTAAAGAAAAGTGTTTAAATTGCCAAACACAAATAAGTTTAAAGAGAACTGTTAAATCGACAAAAAGAGAATTTATTGAAGTTATAGAATATTTGGGTTCGTAGGACCATTTTAAGAAAATTCTATTTCAAAAGCCTGGAACTCATAGCAGCACTTAATTGTTGGGGAAAGTTAATATGAAAATAATCTCATTACCTCTTCATAAAATCTGCAATGACTGTTTAAACATAGGTTTAAAACACAGACTCGAAGGACCATTGCTTTGTGTTTAGATTGACACCCTAAAATAGCATTTAATTTCTCCAAAACTGTTTAAATGCTTTAATGTGTGAGAAGCTTAAAGTTTGAAACAAGTCTATACAAATATATGTACATACATATATACCATTTCGCTTGACACTCAGAAACAGTTTGAAAAACTTCAAATCTGTTCAAAAACTTTAATATTTTAAAAGTTTGGAGAAATCACAAACAAATGTCATATTTAAGAGTTTGAGTGGCAGGTTCGAAATACCATTTTTTTTGCTTTTAGCTTTTTTTGTGTTTAGCATGGATTGCACTTAGAAGCAATTTTAAATACCTTAAAAAAAGTAAAATGTTCGAAGGACTACAATACAAACAAGCACTATATTTATGATTTGGAACCACAAACATACATCATATTTAAGAGTGTATGAGTGGCAGAACCATTTCTTGGTCTTTAGCTTGGCATTCATAAATGCCTACAAAACTGTTTTAAGCTTTAATATTTCAAAAGTTTAAAGTTTGAAGAAGCTCTATACAACAAAAGCAATATTTAAGAGTTGGAACCACAAACATACGTCATATTTAAGAAATTGGGTCTCAGGTTCGGAGGACCATTAGATTGACACTCAGAAACAACTTTAAATTTTTTCAAACTGTTTAAATGTTTTAAAATTTGAAAAGCAAAATGTTCGAAGGATTGCAATACAAATAACCGCTATATTTAAATCTTGGAACCACAAACAAACGCAATATTTAATAGTTTGAGTGGTAGGTTCAAAGGACCATTACATAGTCTTAAGTTGGACCCTCAGAAAGAGTTTTAAAACTGTTTAAAATCTTTAATATTTCAAAAGCAAAATGTTCGAAAAACCCCAATACAAAGTTTTAACTACTATCGGTGCCCGATAGACTAGGCGATAGTGTGCCGGACTATCAGTCAGAGGGTTGCGGGTTTGATTCCCGCCAACGACTCTAGGTGTTTTCGGCAGATAAGCAAAAAAGCTTCACAGTTTGTGTTTGTTAATTATATTAAAAAAACGTCATATTTAGGAGTTTGATTGACAGGTTTGAAGAACCACTCTTGGTGTTTAGTTTGACACTAAGAAACAGCTTGAAATGCCTTCAAACCACTTCTAACGCTTCAAAATTACAAAATTATTTCTCTTAAAGTTTCCAAGGATAATTTTTTATGCAAAACAACTCTTTATGTTCTTCTTAACATCTCTCTTTACACTCACTCTCTTTAACCCATTTTGTATACAACAACCATTTTTTATATCTCTTTTTATTAACCACATAATCTCTGAATATTCTCCTACTCATACAAACACATATTTTGAACCAATAAATTAACTCATAAATTTACTTACAAATTTTATCGAAATAAAACCAAACAAATTTTAGGGAAATTTAATTAAAATTAAAAAGAAATTTAATTAAAAAAATTATACAATTTATTATATTTACATACATATATGAGAAAAACAAAAAGTAAAAAGTTTAGTATAGAAAACTAAATTACATATATAAATTTTCATTGTTGCTAATGTGTTTTTGTGTAGTTTTTTAAAAGCAGAATCTCTTAAGTAATTGTTTAAAAACGAATTATATTGCTCTTACTTACTTTATATCATTACAAAACAAAACCAAATCTCTAAAATAATTTCATATTTTAAATACTCGTAAAACATATTAAAGTTAATTGTTGTTTTAACATTTCAAAATATAAAAAGTAAATTTTATTTTTATTTATTTTAAACATTAGAAGATAATTATAAATTACAAACTAATGGAATACAAAAGGCCATGACAACTTGGTCTTAGGCTCATAAAAAGTAAATTAAAAACACTATTTCTATATAAAATATAAAAATTGCATTAAAAATTTATAGTGTATAAAAAAAAAGAAGAAATTTATTTTTATTTGAAAGTTTTTAGGTTTAAATATATTTTTTTTAAATTATTATATAGAAGGTATTTTAAAATTTTGAAAAAATTATTTGAAATTTTTTTCTACAATTTAATTGAAATTTTTTTCTACAATTTAATTGAAATTTTTTTCAAAATTTATTTAAATTTTTTTCAAGATTTTTATTACTTTTCAAAATTTATTTGATTTTTTTTAATTTTTTTTCAAAATTTATTAGAAATTTGTCTTAAAATTTATTTGAATTTTTTTTAAAAATTTATTGAAATTTTTCAAAATTTATATGAAATTTGTTTCAAAATTTAATTGAAATTTTTTTTTTCAAAATTTATTTGAAATTTCATTTAAAATTTATTTCAAATTTTGTTCAAAATTTATTTAGAATTTTGTTCAAAATTTATTTGAAATTGCTTTTAAAATTTATATAACATTTTTGTTAAGATTAGTTTTATTAGCTTTCTAAATTTATTTGAATTTTTTTTTTAATATTTTTCAAAACTATTTTTAAAATTTATTTAAAATTTTGTTCAATTTTTTTTTTTTTAAATTTATTTGATATTTGTTTGCAAATTTATTTGAACTTTTTTCAAAATTTATTGGAACTTTTTTAAAAATTGATTTAAAATTTGTTTCAAGATTTATTTGAAATTGTTTCCCATTTTTTTTATTTGGAATTGCTTTCTAAATTTATTTAAATTTTTTTCAAAATTTGGTTTAAATTTCTTTTCGAAATTTATTTGAAATTTGTTTCAAAATTTATTTTAACTTTTTCAGAATTGATTTGTAACTTGTTTGATTTTTTTTTTAATTATTATTCATAAATTGATTCAATTTTTTTTTTAAATTTATTTGAATTTTTTTTTTTTCAAAAATTATTTTTTTAAATCAATTTCATTAGCCTTTTTTCCTTCCCATTTTTGCCTTGACTTTTGAATTTTTTGTTTTTCGGTTTGTATTGAATTCAAATCAGGTTACGAAAATAAGTATCTGCATAACTGCATCCTTCAAGGAGTAAAGTTTAAAACAAGATTAAAATCAAGCGACATCAAGTATTTTTATCACAAATTTCCAAGATCACAAATTAACAAAGTTCTTAGGACCTTGAAATTTTGCTTAAAACTCAATAATTTTTGAAGGCTTTCATAATCTTTCATTTTGTTATAAGTTCAAATGTTCGTAGGACCCCTGTTTAAAAAGTAAAGTCTGGTTTGGTTCTATATATTCTCGAAATGATATAGTTTGTTAAAACTGTTATGAAAGGTACGTAGGTTTTAGAAAAGTCTAGAACAAATTTCAAATTAGATGCCAATTTTAAGAGCTTATCCACAGGTTCTAAGGACCATTTTATTTAGAAGTTTGATGAGATTGTAAGCCTATTTTCTTTTTCGTTTTATTTTTTATTAGTTTGTTTAATTTCTTTTAATTTTCATGATTTATTTGAAGTTTGTTTTATAAATATGAAAAAAAAACCTTTGAAACATAAAAATATCTTTAAAAAAAACCAAGTGTTATTTGCTGTTGTTGTAATCATGGGCTTTTTCGGTACATGCATCACTGTGCTGCAGCTGATGTGCATTTTTGATTAGTTTGCGATACTGATGTTCATTTATTGCAGCAACCATTTTTGTGATGCTTATTTTTATGTTGTTTGCGCATCAGCTGTTTCACTGTTGCATTTTGGAACACAATACATTTGCAGTGATGACAGTTGGAATGTACTGTGCATCAGATGCAAGGCAGTAATGCAATTCCGAAAAAGCCTTATTTATTTATTAAAAAAAAAAAAAAAAACATTAATGTAAAATTATGCCTGATATTTATAAAATAAAAACTCACAAAAATTAAAAAAAAAAAAAAAAAAACATTCCTTAAAACCCAAAAACAAAAACAGTCTAAAATCTCAAATCTAAGAAAAGATAAACTATGTCTAGACATAAATATGGCAGAAATCTTTTGAAAGTTTAAGAAAAAGCTTGGTAGAAATATATAAATAATTAACTAATGATTATAATAATAACAAAAATTACAAAAGTTAATTACTAACCTAGTTAAACAAACAACAAACAAAAGATCAAGAGTTTATTATTTAATAAATAATTAAAGGAGATGATTAAGAAACGAATTATATTTGCATATACCATAAATAAATACAAAATATTATAATTATCTGATGTTATATAGTATTTAACAGACACACATAACAAAAAATAAAGTTTAAATTTGAATTGAGCTTTAAGAAAGGCAAAGCAAGTGAAGATTAATCTTTAAAGATTTATGCAAGAACTCAAGCAATAGCAAATAAATGAATAAATAAACGAATAAATAAATAACTAGTTATTTATAAATATTTCTGGCGCGAAGTTATATTAAACATTAAAAAGTATAACATGGTAGGGCCCATGTATATTTACATATATCTTTCCACCAAAATTTCACTATATTATATACTATATACATATATAAATAAATAAATATTAATAAACAAATATTAATAAACAAATACTATACATATGATTGCATTATATGAATATATAAATAACAAAAAAAAAAAACAAAATTGAAATATATATACATATATAATATTAAATAAACAAATAAAAACTTACTAATGTTAAATAAAAAAAAAACATATAAAGAATATTTTATTAAAACAAAACTATTAGGGAAATTCCAAGAATATCTTAACAAAGCCTTTATTTACATATTCTCCATTATATAAAACATCCATTTAAAAGGTTTGTAGTAACAATTTTCCCCACTACAAAACTTCCCCACCTATCCCCTATAGCCTATTGTTTTTCTTTCCTTAAGTTAAGTTTAACTAAAACTTATAAATAATTATTTCCAAATTTAAAGGTTCCTTAGGTGCCAGTTTTTTATAAGCTTTCATTGTAACGTTCGTTTTTAAGGTTTGTTATAATATTTATTTCATTATAATCCATAGGTTTTGTTTTTTAAATAAAACTCTTATGATTATTAAAATTAAGCTTCAAGGGTTAATTTTATTTACAGACTTTTAGAAGCAAATCTTTTGAACTGCTAACAACTCTCAAGTTTTAATAAGAAAAGTTTGATTTTTTTTCACTTTTGTCACAAAAAAAATTAGCATCACTTGCAAAAGTTTAGTGTCCAAAAAGCATGTTTGGCATCTCTGCTTTATGTATTCATCTTTTTGTTTGGCCCCTTTAATTGCGCAAGTATAATTTAATTTTTCTTTTGAACTTGCTTTTGTGTTGAACTTGGTTGAGCAAGTTTAATTTTCTTATGCCGAATTTTCTTAATTTGTTGACGTTTTGTTGTATTCATTGTAATTGTGAAAGTGATTTGAAATTAAATGTATACAATGGAAGGAAGTTGAAAAAAAAATAATTTAGTTAAAGATATACTTGAATGCATCGGAGAAGCGGTTAATAAAGATTCCGTTGACAGTGATAAAGAAGATTTGCTTGTAAACCATAAATTACTTCTTGTTTTGCTATGTAGTTTGATGTCATTTTTTAAGGTTTAACAAATTTGTGCAAAAAAGCAACTTTGCTCCCTACTAATAACAACAAGAGGCAGTGAATAAAATCTTGGAGAGGGAGCATAGAAGCGGTCTAAATATGAAAATAAACGAACATTAAAAATACATTCATTTTGTTCAACTAAATTGATTAGTTGTTCCGTTTCATTTTGCTTCCATTTTCTCATAATTTTTTAATTTAATTAAAATTTCTTCACAAATATAAAATGTTCTTAACACAAAATTAGACAACACACCGAAGAAGAAAAAATAAAGGGCAATGTCAAAAACAAATAAATATCCCGAGACAAGTAAGAAAGTATAATCGGTCAAGCCCGACCATACAATACCCTACACCCAGTATATGTATAAAACAGTTTTTCAGAAATGGGTTATATGGGAGATATAACCTATTGTGGACCGATGATCCAAAAATTTAGTGTCATGATGTCTGCGAATATAAATATTATACATACATATCTATGTGTCAAACTTTATCTCAATATAAATACTTTTAAACGATTTATGGAGCTTAAAGTGAATTACGGAGAGGGTCTTATATTGGAGTTTCGACTAATTATGGACCGGTCATAATTAAATTATACCGTATTATTTTTAGACATATGAAATATATTTTCGTTCAATATTATTTGGATACCAACATTTTTGAGAGAGTTATGCTCTTTAAAGCGATTTTCGGAAGTGGTCCTTATATGGGAGCTACGACTAATTATGGACCGATCATAATAAAACTGAATCGTATTATTTGTATATATATGAAATATATTATTTGGATACCAACATTATTGAGAGAGTTATGCTCTTTAAAGCGATTTTCGGAAGTGTGCCTTATATGGGAGCTACAGCTAATTATGAACCGATCATAATTAAATTGAACTGTATTATTTGTATATGTATATATGAAATATATTTGTGTTCAATATTGTTTGGATACCGGCATTTTTAAGAGAGTTATGCACTTTAAAGTGATTTGCGGAAATGAGCTTATATGGGAGCTATGATCAATTATGGACCGATCTTCACAAAATTTGTTGATGTGATTTGGCTTCATTTAACACTCATTTGAGGTGAAATTTGTTTGGATACTTGCGTAATTCAAACATTTATGATCGTTAAACTCCTATTTCGGAAGGACATTTGTGTGGGGGCTAGGTGAAATAATGGACCGATTTCCACCAGTTTCAATCCCATCCGTCCTTGGGCCGAAAAAATAGCACGTATCAAATTTTATCGAAATATCTTCAAAATTGCGACCTGTAGCCAAATTACCGCATTCGTGATCGAATAATAAAATGTACTAAATTTCGTGCTCGATATCGAATGCCATAATCTTAAATAAGAAAATTACGATCAATTTTACTCGATATCGAATGCGGTAATTTTGCCCCTGTAGTCTGCGCACAAGCTTTACATGGACAGCCAGCCTCCCCACTATGGTGGTGTAGGGTATAACAAGAATGACAGCAGCAACAGAATTGCCAAGTACAAACAAGCCTGTACGCAAGTCTCGGCAATTCTTTCCCCTTCAAACCGACCTTTTCTCTCACACCCACAAACACAAGACTTGCGCAAATAAAGTTGCGTAATCTAAAAGGGGCCTTTGTGACGTTGTCACAGTAGTGCAACAGTGATGCCTAATAAAAATTTGCTCTAAAATTATGTCTTTTTCTTTCAAATCAATAAAACTTTTAAGTTTTAATAAAAAAAGACTTGATATTTACAAAAATTTTACTTTGACGGAAATTTCATTTTATTTACACAATTTTAAATAGTTTGCAAGGAAATTTCCTCTTCAATAAAAAACTGTTCATTTAAATCGATAGTTTTAATAAGAAAAGTTTTACAGAATTTAACATAATTTTGAAGGAAATTTTCTCTAAAATGAACTGTTTCCTTTCAAATCAACAAAAATCTGAAGAAGACTTTTGTCATAAAGAAATTTAAATTTTTATAAAATTTTAAATAGTTTTCAACGAAATTTTCCTCGTTCCTTTCAAATTAAGAGAACTCTTAAGTTTTATTAAGAAAAGTCTAGATATTTATGAGTGTTGTAAAAAAAGAAGTTTGATTTTGATTGCTATTTCAGGTTCGAAAGACCATTTTTTTTTATAAAATTTTAAATAGTTTTCAATGAAATTTGCTTTAAAATGGAGAGTTCGTTTCTTTTCAAATCAAAAGAACTCTCCAGTTTTAATAAGAAAAGCATGAATATGTATGAACTTTCTCACAATTTCTTACAGAAAATCAATTACTGAAATAATATTTTAATATATCAAGCCGAAATAATAAGAAATTTTCTCTAATAATTAATATAAAAAGTTCAACCATTTTTTATTATGAAAAACAATAGTCTCTACATTTTAAACATCTTTAAAATTTAAGTGAAATTTCTTTAATTTTAAATTTATACGTTCATTATTAAAGCATTAAATTTAATGAATCTAAAAAAATTTAATATTTCTTTAAAATTTCTATAAATTTTAGAGATTTTAAAATTTATACGTGGGTAGTCACAAGTTTTTTAGTGTAAAATTCTTGGAATTACCCATTTTAATTCAAGGCTTTATTAAAAATTTAACATTTATTAACATACATGTTAATAATATATATTTAATATTTCTAGAAATTTTAGAGTGGGTAGTTTTAAAAGTTTTTAGTGTAAAATTCTTGGAATTTATTAAAAACTTAACATTTCCTTTAAATTTAGTGTAGTTTTTCTAGGTTTTAAATATATACGAGGGTAGTTTTTGGGCATTTGTTTTAATGAATTCTTAAGATCTCCTAGAAATTTAAGAATTATACGAGGGTAGCTTCAAAAGTTTATATTTAAATATTCCTGAATTTGGCCATTGAAAATTTAAGGATTTTATAAAACTTAAAAAAAAAACTGTCCAAAAAATAAAGTTTTCTAGGGATAGGTATTTGCTAAAAATTTTCTTAATTTTTATAAATGTTCGAGGGAAATTAAAGTTTTATAAAGTAGTGAAATTCTTTAAGAAAGTTCCAATTTTGTACCTCATGATTTATTTTCATATATTAATTCGTTCATCCCGTTTCATTTTGTATAAAAAAGTTTAATTTGCTTGTCCTAAGCTTTAAATCATGTTCTTCATTATCATTCTTAATAATTTTGCTTTAAAATGGTAAAAGGTTTTTTTCTGTAAGCACTTAACTGTAAATGCTTTTCTAGCCTTTTTCAAAAACAAAAAATAAAACAAAATGGTGAGTGGGTTTTATATTTCTCTACCTTATTTCAAATTTTTAATTTAAAAATGTTGTACGACATTCAATTTTTTTTGTTTAACTCTTTAACAATTCTTTTCTTCAATTTGTTTTAATATTTTCTTAAAATTTTGTTCTATCTCTTCCATTTAATTGAAACAATACAACTAGTCGCCCTGTGCCTAATGCACCACCAAAACTACCCGAACGACCCAACTATTACGGTAATACAACGAATGGACGTCCCTTCTAAATTTCTTATACATATTTAGTTGTTAATGATAAAAAAAAACAATAAAACAACCTTTACGCACAAGCCTTCAATGGTTAGTTAACAAATTAATTTGTCTAAGTTCAATATACTTTATTACTATTATAATTATTATATTATTATTTTTATATACATATCTAGTACATATAAAATTATTTACAAAAATGTATAAGATTAAACAACCCCTCCTGATTTTTTAAAATAAATATTACGCTTGTAAGCCTTTGTAATGCAAAATAATTTAAAGAAAAGCTATAATAAAATTGTAATAATGAAGAAGTTTTAAAAAAAGAAATATTTAATATGCTATATGTATTTAAATTATAAATAATTAAAGAAATCTAGTAATTTTTAAGGTCCCTTGTAAACATTTACATCATTTCGTATACACACACGTGCGTTATAAATGTTAAATATTTTAATTTTATATTTAAAATAACTAAATAATAAAATAATACAATACAAGTCAAGTATAAAAACGAAATTGGAAAAATTATGAACATCGGCTTAGTTTTTTCTTCTCCTTTTTAGTTAAAAAAATAACTCAATGATAAAGTGATCTTTCGTAAATCCCATAATATTGCATTACTTGCAGTTAAGCGTTCCATAAAAGCATGTTTGGCATCATTGCTTTTTGACAAATGTTTTTTTTAATGCAAATGGTTGGCAGTGATGCCATACATGGGCCAAAAAGCGCATAATGTTATTAATAGCAGCAAAACTTTGCGCTGACTCAGTGATATACAAATTTACTGCATATAAGAAGATAACCGAACTTAAGTCCGGGTTTCTCTAGCGGGAAGTTAAAGTTAAGCGTTCAATGAAAGCATATTTGGCATCACTGCTTTTTGACAAAAGGTTTTTTAAGCAAAAGGTGCATATTAGCCAATAAGCGCATAATTTATATTATTATGAGCAAAACTTTGCGCGGACTCTGATCAACAAATTTGCTGCATTTACGAATTTAACAGATCTTAAAGCCGTGTTTACCTCTTTCGTAAATCTAGTAATATTGCATCACTTGCAGTTAAGCGTGTTTGACATCACTGCTTTTTGAGAAACCGTTTTTTTATGCAAATAGTTCGCAGTGATGCCAAACATGTTTGCCAATAAGCACTTAATTTTAATTATAGCAGCAAAACTTTGCGCTGACTCAGTGATACACAAATTTACTGAATTTACGATTTAACCGATCTTAAGGCCGGGTTTCCCTAGCGGGGAGATGAATCTAGTTCTAACACTTTATATGAAGAACATGAATAAATTTGTGTCTGTAATTCCGCAAAACGATGGGTCGTCAAGACGTAGGTTTACTGTAGGTGGGTCCTTTCCAACATTTAACAATGCCATAGTGATATGCTCATCGATGCCAAAGTGACAAGCGAAACAATAAGATAAACGTTACAGTAGACTAGCCCAGCCTACTTATATCCTTAATACTCTTTGACCTTTACAGTAAAGTCTTTAGACAGCAAATAGGTTCTTCTACAACTACAAGGGATCATTTTAACTAGAATTCTCTTTTGAAACTTAAATTTTAATTATAAAGCTGTGTATAAATTCCTTTAATTTATAAACCTTTTTAACACGTATTATTGTATATAATTAAATTATTTATCAAAAAATTATTTCATATATAAAAATTAAATATTAAATTTTACTGTAATAGTTTACAATATTAAAAATACAATACCATACATACCTTGTAATTTTACAGCTAAAAAAAGAAATTATAATTTTTATTTGCTAAATGTATTATAAAGATTGAAATAAAAATGTAATTAAACAAAAATATATGTATAAAAAATAAAGTAAATGATTTTGAATAATAACAAAATAAAAGTAAATACTTTCTTAAATTAATTTACAATAGTTTATATTTGTGAAAATTGTGTTAATAAACTTGTCTTTGGTGTATTTTCTGGCAGAATAGTTAATTATTGTTAGTAATTGCTGTATAAAGTATAAAATCACTGTTTTATAGTTAAGTTTGACGTTCAAAAGGCCGCATATTTGGCCTCACTGTTTTGTCAATGTCAAACGTGGTTTAAAGCAAATGGCGAATAGTGTTTTCATACATACTTGTTTATCAAAAGCAGCAATTTATAATCACAAAATGCTGCAAGCAAAATGCCGGGTTACTGTGTGGAAGGAAGGAATTATATGTAAGTTTGTTGTATTTATAAATTTCAGTTAAATTAATCATAAAATAATATTAAAAAGAAACACACATACTTATGTATGTATATTTTATTGCATTTACGAATGACGAGAATTACTAGATCGTTTTAATATTAGGAAATTATATTCAAAAGGAGTAATTTGTAGGTTTATCTAAATTTACAGAGTGTACTTATTATACCCTACACCACAATAGTGGGAAGGGTATAATGGGTTTGTACTGATGTTTGTAACGCCCACCTTAAAGTATACCGATCGACCCATAATCACTTTCTTAGTCGATATAACGATGTCCGTCCGTTTGGCTGGCTGTCCATGTAAAGCTTGTGCGCAGAGTACAGGTCGTAATTTTAAAGATATTTCGATAAAATTTGATACGTGAAAATTTTTCGGCCCAAGGATGGATGGGATTGAAACTTGTGGAAATCGGTCCCATATTTCACCTGGCCCACATACAAATGTCCTCCCGAAATTGGGGTTTACCGATCATAAATGTTGGAATTATGCAAGTATCCCAACAAATTGCATCACAAATGAGTGGTAAACGAAGCCAAATCACATCTACAAATTTTGTGCAGATCGGTCCATAATTACTCGTAGCTCCCATATAGGGCCCACTTCCGAAAATAACTTTAAAGAGCATAACTCTCTCCAAAATATTGGTATCCAAATTATATTTAACGCAAATATATTTCATATGTATACAAATAATACGGTACAATTTTATTATGATCGGTCCATAATTGGTCGTAGCTTTCATATTAGGCTCACTTCCGAAAATCACTTTTAAGAGCATAACTCTCTCAAAAATGTTGGTATCCAAATAATATTGAACCCAAATATATTTCATATGTATGCAAATAATACGGTACAATTTTATTATGATCTGTCCATAATTAGTCGTAGCTCCCATATAAGGCCCACTTCCGAAATTCACTTTAACGATCATAAATTTCTTACAAATTTTGGTATTCAAATAAAATTTGACACAAATAAGTTTCTTATATACAGAAATAATAACACCTAATTTTATAATGGTCAGTCCACAATTAGTCGAAACTTCCATATAAGACCCTCTCGTAATTCAATTTAAGCTCCATAAATCTTTCAAAAGTATTTATATCGAGATAAAGTTTAACATACATAATATTTATATTCATAGACATCATGTCACTAAATTTTTGGACGGTCGATCCACAATAGGTTATATCTCCCATATAACGCCCATTTCTGAAAAACTGTTTTATATATATATATATACTGGGTGTAGGGTATTATATGGTCGGGCTTAATCGACTATACTTTCTTACTTGTTAATTATATAAGACTTCAATATGTAGTTTGTTGTGATAAAAACTCTCACTTTTTGTTTTCAATAAAAACCTAGATATTTTCTAACGAAACGCCACAATTTCGTATCTTGTTAGGTCGTATGCTTTGATAGCCTCAGTTATTAGCTATTGATGATACTTACCTACTTTCACTCCAAAAAATAAAAAAAAATTGGTTTGTTTGTTTAGGGGGTTTTCAGAAAATGTGATTTTTTATTTATTTAAAAATTTGATGAAAACTTTTAATGAATTATTATTATTTGTTGTTGTTTATTTTTTTATAAATACTTGTTTTTTGTTTACGAATATTACTACATAATTTTAAAATAATGTTTATTTAATTAGTTAATTTTTGCATTTAATAGTTAAATTTTTATATAATTTTAAAGTATTTGCGTTGTTTGCTTGTTTGAATTACGGAGGATTTTGTAAGAAAATAAAACACATGTTATTAGTGGGAAGGGAATTAAAGGGAAATTAAGAAAGAAATTGAAAATTTTGAATTTTTTAAAAGTTATAAAAAAAGTTTAAAAGAAAATAATTTTTTAAAAAGTTTCAGTTTGGAATTAAAGTTTTATTTTGAAATAAAATATTTCAAAATAGTAATTGTAGTTGTTAACAAAATTCATTTAGAGTTGTTTTTCAAATATTATTAAAATAATTAAATATTTTATGGAATGTTAATAAAACATGAGAATTTAACTTGTTTATTTGAGTTTGACTATCTGATACCGCAAATTTTCAAATATTTCAATAGTTTCTACAAAATGTATTATTCTGATGTTATAGAATGTTTCAACTAATTTTTAGGTACCCTGCAGAAATTACTTCACATTTTAATTAGCGATATTTGGATAAATTTTTAACGAATACTGGTATTAGACCGATTTTTGGTCTAAACGGAATATTTTATTGTTTAATGTTTAATAAAAAAAAAAAACATTCAAAGTAATTTAATGTTATTAATGAACTTTGCTAGAAAAGTAAGATTAGAATTTCAATTTCGTGGTGAAATTTTAGGATATTTCAATGAATTGTTATAAAATACAATAAAATATATTGTTTTCTTTGTAATTTGTTAATGAAATTATATTTTTTTTAATTTAGAGAAATTTTTAAATATTTTGTAAAAGTATGGTTAGAAATTTTATTTTTTTTGATTTAGTTTAAAATCAGTAAAAATAAATATCTAAATTAAGTATTACAAAATATTGTAAATGAACTTGTTTTCTTTTAAAAGAGAAACTAATTTTAAAGCTTTTCTTAAAGTTTTTTTAAAATTTTAAAGTTTGTTAAAAAAGTAGGGTTGGAATTTTTATTTTGAAATTTTATTAAAATTGTTAAATAATTGATTGAATCATTATAAAATACATTTATTTATTTTAAACTGTTAAAAAGTATCACCTTTTTTTTGGTATTTAAAATCAAATTTCAGAGTTTGCTAAAAAAGTAGGGTTAGTAGGTTTTGTTTTCAAATTTATTTACGATTTTTTTTTAAATTATTAAACAATTGCTTGATTTACTATAAAATACATTTAATACTTTTGCTTTCTATTTAAATTGTTATCAAATGTCACCTTTATTTGTGTTTTTGTTCAAACTTCGAAAATCCAAACATATTTGGCATCACTACTTTGTCAATGTCAAACGTGGTTTAAAGCAAATGGCGGATAGTGATGTCATACATGTTTGTTTATCAAAAACAGCATTTTATAATACCATGCAAACAAAATGGCGGATCTTTATAGCAGGGATGGGTTAGAAATGTTCTTTTTTAAATTTATTTACGAATTTCGTTAAAATTGTTAAACAATTGCTTGATTTTTTACAAAAACAACAATTTCATTTGTTTTCTATTTAAATTGTTAAAAATGTTCAGCTTTTTTTCGTTTTTTTTTTGCTGAAATTTTAAAGTTTGTTAAAATAAGTAGGGTGGTAAGTTTATTTTTAAACCTTGTTCAGAATTTTGTAGATATTGTTAAACAATTGATTGCATTCATATAAAATACAATAATTTATATTGTTTTATATTTAAATTGTGAAAAAATTTCCAATTTTTTATATTTTTAAGGAAATTTTAAAGTTCGTTAAAAAAGTAGGGTTAGTAGGTTTTTTTTTAAAACCTGTTCAGCAATTTTGTAGAAATTGTTAAACAATTGATTGCATTCATATAAAATACAATGATTTATATTGTTTTATATTAAAATTGTGAAAAAAATTTCTAATTTTTTTATATTTTTAAGGAAATTTTAAAGTTTGTTAAAAAAGTAGGGTTTGAATTTTTTGTTTTTAAATTGTTAAAGTATTTCTTTAATATAATACTTAAATATTTTAGGAATTTGTTGTTTTATACAATAATTTGCTTTATTTTAAACTAAGTTTAGTTAAAATATTATGCTTTGTTTTATGGTTTAGTTAAAATTAATTAAAAAAAGAAGAAATTTTGAAATGTGTTTAAAAAGTAGGGTTGGTTAGTTTTTAAGTTTGTCTAAAATATTTAAGCTAATACTTAAATATTTTATAAGATTATTATAATATACAACAATTTGCCTGGTTGTTAATATAATTAATTAAAAAATATTTAATTTTTTGTTAAAATTAGCTTGTTGTTGAAAAAGTAGGTTTAGTATTTAGTTTTCTATTTAGTGCTTAATTTTCTAAAAATTGTACAGAAATTTTATTGAATTGTTATAAACAACAACAATTTGTTAAGTTTTCCATAAAATTTTGTAAATATTTTTTTTTTCGATTTTCAGTTTTCTTCAGAAATTTTAAATTTGTTTAAAAGTGGGGTTAGAATTTTAAATTTTTTGTTTAATTTAGTAATTAACATTGTTAATTATAGTAAAATTAATAAAAAAAAATAAAACAATATGCTATATTTTTTATTAATTGTTTTAAGCAAGGTTTAAAACATGTTTTAAATTGAATATTTTTTGAAAGTGGGGTTAGAATTTTAAAATTTTTTGTTTAATGAAATAAAATTTGTGTTAAAATTGCATGTAATTATTATTTGTTAATAATAATTTTAAAGCAAGGTTTTGGAATGGTTTTCTTTGTCGATTTTATTGCTGTCGGCTTAAAACTAGCTTTTTACAATGTGTTTGTTATCGAAAACGACAGTTTACAATTTATGTTATGTTATTTATCTAGAGTCGTATTTTGGCCAGTTAACAGCTTAAACGTTGTTTTAAATTGTATATTTAAATAAAGTGGGGTTAGAATTTTCTAAATTTGTTTAATGGTTTAATAAAATACAACAATTTGCTTAATTATTGTTTAAATTTAATAAATTTGTTTTTTTTTTAATTTTTTATAAGTTTTATTTGTTAAAAAGAAAAGATTTTTTTTTAACAACAATTTGCTTTTAGTTAACTTTAACTTTTTGTTAAATTTTAGCTCTTTTTATATAATTTGAACCCGGTTTTCTAAGATTTCGTTATTTATGTTCGATTTTAGTGGTTGTTTAAAGATTTTGGAATAAATTGACTGTAACTTGTAATATTGTTGTTAAATAAAGTTTTAATAAATAATTTTGTTTAAATTGTGTTTGATTATATTTAGTTAAATATGTTTGTTTGTTTTAAATAAATTTTCTTAAAAACTAAATCAAGAAATTCCATATATTTGCATATACGAAATTTCTTGTACATTTTTCATGTTCTCTTCTTCATTTTCATAGTTATTCGTAAGCAATAATTGTTCGGATTATTATTCGGATTTTTTATTTTTTTTTTGGTTCACTTAAAACTAAGTTATATTTTGTTTTAATAAATAATTAAATAATTTTGTTAATTTATAAAACTAATTAAGAAAGAAAGACATGTGACCCGTCTGAGGTTCTTTTAAAAACCCACATAAAGATCCTCAACTTCTTTGTGCGGATTTTTAAGAGAATTTATGTTTTATCCTCGAGGCCGTTTGTTTATAAATATTTTATGTAAATTGTTAAGGCTTTGTTAAGAGTTTTAACTTTTAGAAAAGATTTGTTTTATTATATAAAAAAACGTGTAATTAGTAGTTTTCTATTTTTTTTAAGGGAAAAAGAGATTTCTTTTTAAAGTTGTTTTCGGGAAATTTTTAAACGATTTCTTTAATTGTTTTTTTAAATGTATTTCATTCTTAAATCTTAACAACTAGAGTTTATGTAGTTTGAAATAAAAGCATAATATTATTTTGTTATTTAGTAGTTGCTGGAATTTTAACTTAAGTAATTCTTCTTAAGTAAGAATTACCAAGGGTAATTCAAGTTTTAAAATTATAACATTTTAAAGGTTAACAGTTAATGTCTAGTTTAAACTTAGTTTAGCTTGAGAATTTCAACTTCCTGTAGGTCTTTAAAAGTTTGAAGGAAATACTAAATAATTTTAATTTTTTATAATGAAATTTTTAATTTTAAGGGGGATTTCTTTTAAATTCAACCCAAAACATTTATTATAATTAAAATTTTTTAAGAAATTTTTATCAAAGAAAAAAGTGGGGTTAGAACTTTTCTCTATTATTAAATTTCTTTATGAAATACTTAATATTTTTAATTCACTGTTATTAAATATATAATTTTATAGTTTTCTTTTAAATTTAACCCAAAATTTGTACCAAGAAATACCAAGAAATTTTTATTAGTGAAAAAAGTGGGGTTAGAACTTTTCTCTATTAGCAATTTCTTTAAGAAATTCACAATATTTTTTTTAATTGTTATTAAATATATATTTTTATGTTGTATTTCTTTTTATATATTTAAAGAAATTTTTATTAATGAAAAAATTGCGTTTAGAACTTTTCTTTTAACAACATACAATTCACCTACAAATTTTCATTTGTTATAAAACAGTTTATTTATCTGTGAAATTTATTTATTTTTAACCCATTTTAATTAATTAGTTTTATATTTATGTTGTCCTTTATATTTCACTGAAAAAAATTATGGTTAGAATTTTTCTTTAACCAGTTTTTTAGTATTCTTTTTAAAGAATATTTAAATATTGTTTAAAATACAATAAAGTGGTTATTTTATTAAAATTATTAAAAATTTCTTTAGTTTTTAAGATATTCTTGAAGAAAATTATTTTATTTTTAAACTAAACGATTTGTTTATGTTTTGTTTGACATTTCCTTTAACATGTTTTGTTAATGCTGTCAAATTATGGAAACCTTGTTTAGACCGGAAAGTCTTATAAGTTTAATTATTTGTTTGTAGACAAAATCTAGACATTTACTGCTTTTTGGTTTTTTTAACAAAATTAAATTTAGTTTTTTACTAATCCTGTCCCTTTAAGACAGTTTGGTAATTAGAATTTCTTTAACATTTGCTTGTTGTTTTGTGTTAATGTTACTGTTCTTCAATTAAAGTTTTCTATTTAAACTGTTAAGTTGTTTGCTTTTTAAATAAATTTTATATTATTGTCCTCATTTAAAGATCACTAGGACCTAAATGGAGGAACTTAGGGAGATTTGTGGTGATCGCTTTGTTTAACAGTGATTTCCAGTTTGTTAATCACTTAGCCTCCTGTTTAGATTTATTTTATCTTTATAAAGTTTTATAAAGTTGGTTTTTTTATATTTTTTGTGGTTCTTTTTTTATTGATCTTTTAGTAATATTTATTACTTTTCTGTTGTTTTTTTTTACTTAAAGCTAAATAGCTTTTAACGAAAATATGCCCTTTAGATGTTTTGTTAAATTGCTCTTAGGTTGTTATTTGTGCTCTCCGTTACATTAATTAATGCTTTTATACACTAAGTATAATAATGTTTTATATAAGTATAATATTAATAAAATGTTGAATAATATATGAATAATCATTCTACTAACTTTGCTTGTTTTTTCTACGTTTATTTAAGCTGAATATTTAGTAATAAGTTTTAATTATGTTTGTTTGTTTTTTAAATTATGCTGACATTTTTTAAAAATTTTCTGACGTTTATTTTTAATTTCTCTGACGTATCTTTTGATGTTAATATTAATGTCAGATTAAGCATGTTAATGTCTTACATACTTAGTTGTTGTTGTGGTATATTTTTAAGTTGTTTTAAGTTTTACTGTTAAATATATTTAGATTTTTAAATTGTTTGTCTTACAGCTAACATAAATATGTTTGAATAATTTTTTACCTTAAACCCTAAGTTTTTTTTCTACTGAGACTCTAGCCTATAATTTGTTTATTTAAAGTTTTAGGTTTTGGTTTTTTAAACAATTTAAAAAAAAATATTTAAAAAACTGAAAAACCCTTTATTACTTTTTCTCTCTCGAACAGCTGCAGCGGAACACATGATGTTATTAGTGTTCAATATGCACTTACGACCAAAAGCTGTCAAGGTAGGTGTTATTGGAAAAAGCAATAGACTTTTAATAAACTAAAAAATATAGGTGCAAAAGAGTAACAGTTTTTTTTTGTTAAATTGTAAATAGATATTAAATTAATACTTTAAAATATTTGTTATACTTGTTGTGTTTTCCAGAAGTCGCTTAACCATTAGTTGTATATTTTTAGTTGTTGTTAGTTTTTTGTTGTTGTGGGTTTAATTTCAAGTTTTTAGGCCTTCTTAAAGTTTGTTGTTGTTATTTAGTATTTGTGTCTGTTCATGCTGAATTATAAATAAATAAATTACAATTCACCAATAATTATTTATGTCTTATTTAGTTATGTTCTAATCCAGTTAACAATTAATGGCCATTTATGGCGTACTTCAACTTCAAAGTTATGTTATATATTATTATGTTATGTTTTATTATGATAAATAAAACATGAAATATTGAATGATATTTTTTTAAGTTCATACCCATTAATATATATCGAATATAATTATATTTTTTAAGAAAGATTAAATATAGATAAGTGATATTGTTTTCGTAAGCTGATTTCATCACTGTTAAATAATTCATAATAATATAATGCATAAAAATTTATTTTGATATTTTTTTTTTTGAACATCTACGATAAACATTGAATAATATTGAATAATTTGAATATTTGAATAATTTGATTAAGTATATATTGTATATAAAAGCATTTTGCTTAAGAACACCAGAGCAATTTAAAATATATTTCTGTGAAACTTGTTTTTATTTTATGATTGAAAATGTTTATAAGTATATATAATATTATATTGTTTGAATATTAAATATGTTTAAGTTATAAGTGTTGATTAATATAATATTGAATATTTATTTTTTAATATTTTGAATAAGCTTTAATTGTTTAAATATTTTGTTTATAATAATAATTATATATTTTGCTGGAAATTCTTTTGAATTTCACTTGTTTTCTTTTTTTCTTTTTTTATGATTTTAAATATTTCCTAATATAATATCTTAGACGTCTACGCAAATCTTCTATCCATAAGTATTTATCTCAAGCAAATTAAAATTGTTTCGAGATATTATGTTTAAAGTTTTGAAAAGGAAGAGTTGTGAGTCCCTTTTATTTAAAACATTTTTATTAAACCCCCTCTTAACAAGTTTCCCGGAGAAAATTTAGTGTTTTTTAAATCAACTCTTGTATGTCTTTAGATGTTATTAGATCCAGTGTAAACTAGATGCTGTGCAGTGTGTCCACAAGTTGTTAATTGTGAAATGTCTGGTATTTACACACTACACACACACCCACACTAAACCGAACAGTTTTTTTCATAACAGTCTGACCGAGTTGTTGTTTTGCCGCCACAAAAAAGCGTCTAGAAGGAAAATCTCCCATTATTTTTGTTTGTTTACCTTAGTGCAAAAAAAATAATCACCTAAAGTTAAAAGAAAAATCTGAGAAATAATTCTGTTTAAACTTTTATGGCTTATGAACATTTAACTCCTGACAGCTTTAATATGTAACCATTACTTTTAACTGCTGATATTAATGCTGCCTACACTAAAATCTATTAAAAACAAAGAAACCTAATTAAAATATGGTTTAACATGCAGTAATAAATATTGAAGTCAAACACTCTTCTTAAATTAACTTAAAATCATTGGTATTATTTAAAATGTTTGCTTTTTGGTAAATTTCTTTCAGAAAAGAAAAACTTGCTGTCATCTATTATAAATATTATACTAAACGAATCTTTAAAACCGTCCAACTTACATACTACAAATTGTTGTTAACCAGTTGCCTGGTAATTGGTGTGTTTGTGATTGAGATGATATTTAGACTTTCATAGGTTTATACTTTTTTTGAGATGATGATCTTACGTGCTACAAAATGATTTATTTCAATATAGAATTATTTCATATATTGTGTATATTAATAATATTTAAGTGTAATATGTTGTTAATATGTTGTAGGTTTTTAGATTTTGAATTGTTAAAATTAAGTAGTTTAAAGTGATTAAATATATATTTAGATTAATTAAAGTTATATAATTTGCCATAATTATGGACTTATAAGACGTTGTTGTTTGTCTTAATACTAAGTTTTTCTTAGTTTTATTTTTATGCTGCTGAAAAGTTAAGAAATTACAGCTATTCTCAAAATAATAGTTGGCAGCACTGATGTAATCTGTCGGTTGATCAATTTTTTAGCAATGGCAACTTCTTATTTTCTTAAAGCACGTAAACCCTTCTTCTGATTGCAGTTATTTTATTATTTGTTGTTGTTGTTGTTATACTTGTTAATTTTATTATGTGAAGAGCGGCAATTGTTTTTATTTGGAAGTTTCTGATATTTTGATGTTAATTGAACTGAATCTAAGAACTCCAAATAAATCATGCTGGCATATGGACTCCGTTGAAAATGGATGTTATTTGAAGTACGCTCATTGCTACAGCATCTAAAAAGATCTCCCTGTAGTTTACTGATGTTAAATGGCTGGCAATATTCATTCTGGAACAATGTAGTTTCCTACTGTGGTGTTAAAATGTAACAGCATTTTTAATGGTACTTTTAGAGACCTCTGGATGTTAATATATTTAGCTGTATGTAATAATGTTTAGAACAAATAAGATGCTTAAAAGCCTCAGATGTTAAGTTTATTTTCACTACCTATATGGGCCGATCATTGTTGTTAAGAGATCCAGGCCCTGAAAATAAAACCCTCTGGATTGGGCTGGAGACTTTCAGCATCTTTTTTGCTCTAAAGCTTACTTACAATACATATCTAATTTTCGGTATTTTTATTTTAAGTTTACTTAATTGCTAGTTTTATGTGAAATTGTTTGCAAATTTTGCACATTTTCTTTTTGGTTTTGTTTAAACTTATAGCTAATACATAATTGTAATGTGTTTTTATATAGTTTAAGTTGCAAACTGTGTCAATATTATAATTATAATGTTCGTCTGTTATTATAGTTTTTTATATTATTTATTTACTTTATCATATTAATTAAGAAATTTTGCTTCATAAATCTTGTAATTACTGTAATTTTTCGATATTAGATTTCATATTAATGTTTGGTTTTTTATAATAGTTTAAATATTTAGCTTATATTTCTTTTCGAAATATTTGTGTTTACTAATTGTTTTTAAGTATTTAGCTTTATAATTTAGTTGTGGTTTTATAAGAAGCATTTAAGTGTTTTAATAAGTTGCGAAATTTTATTTAAACTTTAAACGTGATAGTTAATTTGAAAAAATTTTTTTAAAGGAAATAATAAAGTGAACATTTGTAATTTTAAATTGGAAACTTGATTTTTTTGTTAAATGTGAAAATTTAAAAAAAAACTATACTTTCTGCTTTAAAAAAATAGTACCTTTTCCAAATAGTACTTTATATGAAGGCTATTTTTCAAAAGTACTTTTTTGCAAAAAAGTAGTTTTTCAAAATTTTCTATTAATTTTTATTTTTTGTGATTTTTTTGTTGATTATTTTAATTTTTTCTATAAAGTGTTCACTGTTTTAAATAAAAATTGTTATGTTTTCTGGGTTTTTCTTCAGAATTTTTTTTAATATTTCAATATTGTTTATGTTAAGCTTGATTTCATTTGCTTTTACCTAAACATTTAAACTTTTTTTAAGTTTTTCTTTTTTTTTTATGTTCTCTTGCTTTTTCGTTTAATCAGCAGTTTTTTATGTCTGCTTTTTCCAATGCATTTCTTCATGTAGATTTGCATTTGTTGTTGTTGTTAATATTTTGTTTTTCTTTATAAACTTTAAATAAATTTCTTTTAAATTAAAATATTAATTGTTAAGTTATATTAAATTTGAAATTTTAATTCAAATTAGTTTTTCAGTTAAACAGTTTGTTAAGTAATTTTGTTTATATATTGTTGTCTTCTAAACTATTGTTAAGTTGATTCAATTAATTAAAGTTTTAAAAGCAAATTGTTGTTAAAAACTTTTAAGCTTTAGTTAAAACTTTCTTTTCTTTTAAATATTGTAAAATTAACCAAAAAATAGAACCTGCTGGAGCTCTAGTTCTAATTCAATAGCAAATTGTTGTTAAGCTTATTTAATTTTTATATTTCTTAAACCTTTTCAGGCTTTTTATTTTATTTAAATATATAAAATAATAAAATTATAAGAATTTTTTATAGAAAACCCCCCACCCCCCAGGAGATCTATGGTGAAATTTGAAACCAGTTTTAATTTATAAAAAATTGTTTGTGATTTTGTTTTGCAACTCAAATTACCCCATAGATCCCCTGGGGGGAAAGCCTTGTTAAAACTGACCTAAATCGTTGTTGTTGGTATAGGGGGGTGTGTGTTTAAAATATTTGATGTTAAACAAAAGGCTATCTAATCTTTTTAAACCTCATTTTTTATTAAACCCCTTGGCTTTTGTTTAAAGAAAAGAATTTTGAAATTTCTTAAATTTTTCATTGCAATTGAAAAAGGCTTAAACAAATGGCTTTCTAGCCATTTTTGTTACTGATCCCATTTGGGGGTTTCTTGCTGTTTGTTTGTTACAGATAAATCTTTTGAAATTCCTTTAATTTTTCTTTTACTTTTAATAATTAACAAATTTATGTTCTTTTTTGTGGCAAATTGTTATACATATATATTTTTCTAATATTTAACAAATCTTTCCTCTTTTTCGCATTAAATTGTTTTTAATATAAATATCTTCAACCCAGGGGTTGTTTTTTAATTATTAACAAGTTTATGTTCTTTTTTTGTGGCAAATTGTTGTTTAAAAATATTTAATTAGTTAGTTTTTTTAATTAAACTTTATTTTCTAAACCATTGTTTTTTTTAGCAAATTTCTTAGTTTTTATTCAAATTGTTTGTTTGGTTAATATTTAATAATTTTTGAAATAAATAGTATTATTGAATTCAAAACTTGTGTGTGCTTTAAGAAAATTTTGTATGAACATTTTGTCTTAAAGAACACTTCAAGCCTATTTTTTTTTTTTATAAATACGGCAGAAAGAGTTTATAATTTAAGTTTTTATTTAAAAAAAGTTTCGCTGTTGCCAAATTTCAAAGGATATTTGACCTAATACGAAACTGAAATCGAATATTCGGTCGAACTCTACAAATTTGTTATTTTATTGGCAAATTTCTGGCCTATTATGTACATCGAATAATATACATTTTTTTAAGGAAATTTGTAGGAAAATCCCTTAAAAATATAAAACATTTTCCAACCACGTTAAGCACAAGCTTTAAAGTTACAAAAAGTCACGGTGCTACAAAATTTGTATAACCTTCTATTTTCTTGATATTTTAAATAATTTTTAGTTTTTTTTACGTAACAAAAATATTTGTATAACAGTTACAATAACCGTTGTAGTGTTTTGAAAAGAATTTTGTGTATTTAAAAATTACAATCAAGTGATTTTTATTAATAAAGAAACAATTTAAACCAATTTTTGAAATAACAAATTTTGTATAACAGTTTTCATAACTGTTATACTGTGTTAGAAAGACTTTTATGTCCTTTAAAGTAACAATCAAGTACATTTTTATAACCATTTTAACCCTTTTATAGACAGATTTTATACAACAGTTTACATAACTGTTATACTGTGTTAAAAATTAACAATTTTAAACTTTTTTTTGAATAAAAAAATTACAATAACTGTTATACTGTGTTACGAAAAAGTTTTTTGACATTTAAATTAAGAAAAAGTGAATATTTTGCATAATTTTAAATATTCTAGACTTTGTATAACAGTTTTAATATCCATAAAACAGTTATTTAAACTGTTATACAAGTTTTTTCAATTGTTTACAACTTTCAATGCCGGAAATAATACATTTTTGGAAATTTGTTTAATAAGTTCTTAGGATTTGTTAAATTGTTGTCTGGTATAACAGTTATTATCACAAAATAAAGTATTTGGAGCTACTTATTTGGGATTATAACATGTTGACAACATTAAACGAAAAAAATGTGAAATTTTTTTAAATTTGTTTCATTATTTTGTTAGTAACGCTACTTTGTAGTATTTTTTTTTTTAACAAATTCAATAACTCTGTTTTTGTAAACATCATTGAAGAAAACTCGTGTTTTTGCAGCCTGAATGAAAGAAAGCAACGGTTATATTTTTTACTTTTAAGCAAGGCTGCCACTGGCATACAAATTACCGTAAATTTAGGCGGTTTTTAAGCAATTTTCTAGTCTGATAGTTGTGTTTATAAAGGTCTGTTTACATTGATTTGAAAAAAAAGCTTAAAATGAAGTGAAATTTTATAATTTTGTGAATTTACTTGATGAACTATTATAATATTTCCAATACAGAATTCATAATTTTAACCAGCCAGTGTTTTATTGAGAATATAATTTAATTTGTTTAACAAACTAAAGCAAATCAATTGATTTGCAATATTTCCAAAATTTATTGTGTAATTATGTAAAGTTTTACACCTTGAATTCATAAATACTAATCAGTAACAGTATTATTTCAGCTGCTCATGGTTTTCTTTGTTTTCACTTGCGTATAACAGTTTTAAAAACTATTATTTAGTTTTCAAAACTGTTATACATTAGTTTTCAAAACTTACAAGGTTTTATGAGGCAGGCCAGTAATTTCCAGTTAGTTGTTTGTCTATTTATACTTCTGACTGTTACTCTCAGTATTTAAACTGTTATATGCAGTTTTTTTAAAGTTTAGTTTTAATAAATATTTTTTTTTTTTTTTTTAGCAATTTCTAAACTTGTAGCGAATTCCCCTTAATATTTCCCCTAAAAATCTTAAGATTTTATTTAAGGGTTATCTGTAATAATTATCATTATTTAATGATTTTAATGTTTTAATCCTTATTTTAGAATTGCTTTAAAGTTTGAAAATTTTATTTTCAATTTGAAGTTTGTTGATTTTTTCTTTGTTGTTTTCATCATTTTTGTATTGTTGGTGTATTATGGGAAGATTAACATGTGTTTTGTAGTTTGTTTGTAATTGAATTTGTTGGTTTCTTGATTTCTAAGATTTTCAACGAAATTTATATGTATATTTTTGTGTTTTCTATTCTTTTCTATATAATTGTTTTTTGTTTGTTTGTTTAATTTCTTATCTATTTTTGGTTGTTTTCGGTTTAATAAGATTTGTTTATTTAAATTTTTTGTTTTAAAGAGAAGAGAAAGTTTATATAATTATGTATTATGTTTTATTGAATTTTGTGGTTTGTTGTGTTGTGTTTTGTTTATAAATATCTTGTTTAAATATATATAAATATAGTTTTATGTAATAGTTAAGTATACATATAAACTTTAAGAAGTTAAACGTTACTACAAATACACCATTTTTTTAATTAGTTTAGGTTTATATATATATATAATAAAGGTCATAAAGAATAAACTTAGTTAGTGTTTGCTTTAATTAGGGGGTAGTTTTAATTATTTAATTAATTTAAAACTTGTTTGACAAACATTTTAGTTAGTAAACTTTCTTTTTTTAACATTATAATTTGTTCTATTTTTTTTTGTTTGTTTTAAGTTAAGTGTTAAGTTTTAAGACATTTTAGCAGCAGATGTTAAACAAATAGAATTAACTAATTTTTGTTTTTAATATTTTAACTTTTATTTTCTTGTTTTAATTTAAACTATTGCAAAAACTTTGTTTATATTAAATTTCAAAGATTTTTTTTGGAAAAAAAAAATTGTAAAAATATAGATTGCACGAATTGGTAAATGTTATGTATAAAGTTTAGGCATTTTTGTTATTAAATAAGTTAAATGTTTGTCTTTTATGTTTCTATTTAAAGATTTGCAGCCCCTAAATTATCAAATGTTTTGGATTTTCTTTTCATGTAACGCTGGCTACACTTTAATTAACATTTCTTGTTTATATTGTTCTTATATTATTTGTTTGTTTATTATTTAATAATTATACTGTTTGTTAAGCTTGGTTTTCGGCCTGTTCTTGCTCTGCTGTCTCGTTGGTTTTGGCGTACTTCTAGTCTTCCTTGGACAGTGAACCCAAATCACTTAGGAAATTCTCGGGTGTCAAGATGTGCGAAGAGCCAATAATGACTTCCCAGTTTTTGATGGCATTTGTTACCTCGTAGGCGCAACGCATTTCGGACATGCAAACGCCGCCTGTAATGAAGACAATGAGACGTGGCACGTTTTTGACTTGGGCCTGTGATTTGTCCTTATGCCAGTGGCCGTAACGTGCACTGCTTTAATGTGGAAAGAAAAACAATAATTTATGGTTAAAATAATCTAAAAAATAAGTTTTAAAGATATATGTAATTACAATTGTTATAAAAATATTCAATAAATAAATGTACAAATGTATAAAAAGTGTAATGTATAACTTGTATTAAAGTAATATTTCCCATAATTATTGAAAATAAACATTAAACAAAGCTTCAAGACAATTTAATTCACTTTTACCTCCAAATTGTTAAGCATGTTATTGGAAAATTACCATTATAAAGCTGCTAACAATTTATACAAAAATATCTAAGGATTCTTACACTTCCTCTTAATAACGAAAATTTTATCTCATTTGCACCTAAAAGTAGGCAATGTAAATTTAAAACATTAAATCGACATGAAAAAAATCACAATAAACTGCCCAGAAAAACATTTAGCTTTTATCTCCTAAACTACTGGGCGAATATGGCTCAAATCCGAAAGTAAGATATTTCTGCACACGCCCGATCCGAAAATGACCTCTAAATTACTCTAAAATCACGTTTTATACGAGTATACAGGAAATTTTTTCATAAAATTTAACAACTCTGTTTTTATAACCAACATTGAAGACAACTCTGTTTTTGCAGCCTACATGAAAGCAACAGTTTTGTTGTTATTTTAAGCAAGGCTGCCACTGGCACAAAAATTATCTTAGATTTAGACGGTTTTTAAGCAAAATTATGGTCTGGTAGTTTATAAAGGTTTGTTTACATTGATTTCAAAGAAAGCTTCAGTGAAATTTTTATAATTTTGTAAATTTAATTGATGAAATTATAAGAATTCCAACATAGAATTCTTAAATAACTAATAAATTGTTATAAGCCAATGGTTTAAAGAGAATTTGGTTAATTTTCTTTAACAAATATTTGTTTTATTTTTTTTTTTTAATCTTTAACATGTTAAAACTAATTTGCATTAAATATTTCGTTATTAAAATAGTAAATAAATTTTAACTCGTGTTTATATTAAATTAGCTGTTGTATTTTCTTCACTTTAGAATATATATACATACATAGATACCTAAATTTGTTTTACAAATTGAACAACTACTTGTGTGTTACTTATATGACAAATCACTGCAATTTTTCTTTGTACATATGTACATACATATGTATGTACCTATATTAAAAATTTTAAAACAAATTCATTCAATTATTAAAAAAAAAAAAAATAGAAGCAAAACGAAACAAATGTTTACTAGGTTTTTTATATAAAAATACCTGTTGTTTTGCCTTTTCCTCAAATTATAAACCTGTAACAAAAAAAAACCAAACCAAAAAAAGAAACTACTTATATTCTCACCTAGTGGGAGCATGATAATTAGTATTCTGAGCTCGGCCAGCTAAGAAAGCAAAATGACGCTGATCCAATTTATCCTCAATGCAATCCTCCATAATGTCTTTGATAACCGGAGTCCAGCGAGACATCTGATAGGTGTGCTCGGTAATGCGCTCCTTGCGTGGCACATTGTAAGTTTTTTTGCGTGACTAAAAAAAATAAAAGAAAATAGGAAATTAATTAAAGTAAAATCCAGTTGAAAAGATTACTTACATCAGCTATAACATTGACACCTAAGTGACTTAAATTGCGCACCATATCTTGATCTTTGGGTGATAGTTGGGCGTGTGTAAATAGTTTGGTGAGATTTTCCTCAGTAATGCCATTCTTGATCATGACATACAAAGCAATAATGCGTACTTTATCAAAGTTGGAGACGTTCTACAAGGAAAGCAATAAAAAAAATGTGAATTTTATAGAAAAATTCTTATAGTCTACAGAGAAATTCTTAAAACTTAAAATGAAATACTTACAGTATCTAGCAAAATGGGCACAATGCTGCGCATATGATCCTTGATCTTTTCGCCCTCAGCATCGGTGCCCATGGCCAAGTCCTGTTCTACACGGCATAATTTATCCACGTAATTCTAAATAAAGGCCAGAAATTAATACAAATATCAATTTATTTTAAAATAATGAAAATAATAAATAAAAAAAAGTTCTCTGCTAAGTTGAAAAACTGTTACACCAGCAGATTTCTAGCCGTTTTTTTTTCAAATATTCAACTTAGTTAAAGAACTCTTAATTGTTTAACAAATTAACCTGATAAGACTTCATACAATCTTCGGCCAAATGCAAATGAGTGGAATATTTCGAAAGCTCCTTTTGATATTGCGGCATTTTCTTGATCATTTGCGATAAATCGCGCATGGAGGCCTTGTCGGCTACAGACACAATATAACATTTTAGACAATTAATATTATACAAAACATTATTTTTAGAGAAATGTAGAAAAAACAAACAAACACTTGCGCTGTAAAACAAAGCAAAACAAAACAACTTACTAGAAGACATTCTCTTTGAATCGGTAAATTTCTTAAGATTCGATGTAACCTGTGTAGACACAACGGCAATATGCTCGTGACGCAACTCTATCCACAGATCGTCGTTTTCATCGAGCAGTACCTCCTTTTCGGGCTGATTGGGACCCGGTGTAAAACGATAGACATCATTGGCAATGGGCAATAAATCATAGGCCATCGCCTGCAAGGTCAGCTCGTGCAATAGGGGCGACACGCAATCAAAACCACGATCCAAAATCAATAACTGTGAACGTGCCTTCTCGGAACCCTCGCCCATCGTTGGCTCGTCAGCCTTGTACGCATCCAGTTTTTGCTGTACGACAGCAGCTAAATCGATGTTGCGATCCCAATCAGTGCGATATCGCACCATCGGATACTCGCCGAGCGTAGCACACAATGTGGCAATTTGCTCGGCAATGCGCTCGATGTGTTTGGCGCGTATCGAAGCGAATGCCGGAGAGTACAAACACTGAAAACTGTCTGGCGAATCGAGCGAGTAGACCTAAGAGAAGCACATTTTTGTTTATATACATTTTTTTTTTTTGGTTTTAAATTATTGTTTTTCAATTTTAATTGATTTTTGTTTTATTTAACACATAGTTTTTGTTTAGAGGCAGTTAGAGAGATAGATAGTAGTAGTAGAAGTAGTGGTGATGGTTGGTGTTGGTGGTTTTTTTTTTATTAGTAGTACAAGTTGTAGGTGCGTTATTTAGTGGCCGATTTATTACAAAATTTTGATTGCGGTGCAGGTTGTTTTGTTGATATTGTAGTTTTAGAGTTTTAAAAATAGTTTTAAAAAACAAAACGTGCGTGGTGCAACAAAGTTGTAGTCAGAGGTTTTTAAATACATATATTTTTTGGAAAAAAAAAAAATAAATAAAAATTATATTTTTTTTATTATACATATTAACATTTGTTTAGTAAAAGTTTTTATATTTTTTAAGATTTTAAGATTTGTTAATGATAGCAAGACGTTTTGTAAACAAACATTTATTTATATTTAAAATGAAAAGCTTGAACACATTTTACAATGAAACAACACAGTTTTAAAATGTTATAGACGCGCTTAAAACTTTTAATGAGTTAAAAACCGGATAAAAATTATAAAACAAGGGGAAATTGTATGGAATTTTATTGAACAAAAATATTAATTTCTGGGATTTCGAAAATGTTTCTAGGAATTTCAAAATTTTTACTATTTTGTGTAAATTTCTGAAAATTTATAAAAAATTTAATATTTTTTTTAAGAATACACAATTTTTTGAGGAGATAATTTGGGGATTTTTGAAAAAAATTTGGAAATTTAATTTTTTTACTTTTAAATTTTATAAGTATTTAATGTTTTATTTTAAAAAAATGCACCATTTTTATATGGGGAAATTTTGGGGATTTCAAACATATTTCTAGGAGTTGAAATAATTTTCCTTTTTCTTGATAATTTTCGAAAATTTATTATAAATTTAATATTTTTTTTAAGACACACATATTTTTTTAGGCAAAGTTTTGGGGATTTTTAAAAAATTTTCTGGGAATTATTTCTTTTCTATATTATTTACTTAAATTTTATAAGATTTAATGTTAAAAAATAAGCCATTTTTTATATAGGGAAAATTTAAAGATTTTAAAATTTTTTTAGAAGTTAAAAACATTTTAATTTTTCATAAGAATCTATCAAAATTTAAAATAAATCTTATAAATTTTCTCTATTTAATGGTATTTTCTTTAATTTAATAACAATTTAAAGTTTTATTATTAAAAAATAAGCCATTTTTGATAAAAATTTTAGGGATTTCAAAAATCTTTATAGGAATTTAAGAAATTTTTCTATTTTAAGCAAATTTTTAAAAATTTAACTGAAAAACTATTTTTGTTAAGAAATCAACAATTTTTTTAAGAAAAATGTTGGGGATTTTTTAAATTATTTTTAGGAATTTAATTTTTGTATTATTTTATTTGATATCCGTTAATTTTATAAAAATTTAATGTTTTTTTTTAAGAAATTTACAATTTTAATATAAAATTTTATATGTATAATTCAAGGAATTAAAAAAAATTAAATTTTTATGTACATTTTTTTGTGGGGAAATTTTGAGAATTTTTGATTTTTTTTCTATTTTACTTCATTTCCTTTAATTTTATAAAAATTTTTTGTTTTCTTTTTAAGAAATTTACAATTTTAATATAACAAAATTTTGGGGATTTCGAAAATGTTTCTAGGAATTAAAAAAAAAATTTTTTTTAATGCAATTTTTTTGTGGGGATATTTTGAGGATTTTTGGTATTAATTTTTTTCCTTTTTTATGGCAATTCGTTTACCTAATTTTATAAGATTTTAATGTTTTTAAAAATTGAAAATAAAACTTATAAATTACTTTAATTAATATTAAATAATTTGTAAGCTTGAGATCACTTTGTTATTTTTTAAAGAAGAAGAAGATTTTCAAAGAAAATCGTAATATCGAGTTTATTATAAATAAAAATAAAACTTTTATAAAAAACAAAAAATGACCTCAAGCTTACAAATTATTTAATAAAAATCAAAAAGGTCGAAGAAAATAAAATAAAATTAAATTACTTTAAGAAATACAAAATTTTTGAGAGAAATTTTGGGTATTTTTGTAAATTTTTGTAAATTTATTTTATTGTATTTCCTTTAATTCTATAAAAAAGGAAGTTTTGGGAATTTTGAAAATGTTTCTAGGAATGCAAAAATTTTCCCTTTTCATGCAAATTACCCAACGTTTTATTTAAAAGTATAAATTTTTGTCAAAAAATACACAATTTTTTTTAGGGAAATTTTGGGAATTTTTAAAAATTTTCTGGGAATTTAAAAAACTTTTTTGTTTTCCAGAAAAAGTTACATAATTTTTAGTTCCTTCTTATATTTTCTGCATTTTTATTAAATTTCAATTGAATTTATTGATTTTTTAAACTAAGTTTTGTAACTTCAGAAACTTACTAAATCCCATAATTTCCCCTTCATATCGATTATAATGCAATATTTCTAACAAACATTCTAAAAGCTTTAAACGAACATACAGACAAGTGATGAAAATCGAAAACGAATCAGTTTTGGAAATACATACATTTTAATGCATTTATAATCTAATTTTTAAAAGAGAATCTTCTTTAGTAACTCAATATCTTTATATTTTATGTGATAAAATACAGAAATATTACAAAAAAATTGACTTCTAAAACTCATTCGGTTTCGTTTTCGATTTCCATCACATGCCTGATAGTTTATTGTTTGTTTTTAACAATAAGACGCAAATACATATATCATAGAAAAAGCAACTACTATAAATGTAGAAAAAATGCAAACAAAACAATTATAAGGCCTTCTGCTCGACCATTAAAAACCAAAATAGTTTCCAATTAAATTTAAATGTTAAACTCATACATACATGTATGTACATATGTATATTACTCAACTAATAATGTAAAAAGGTGATAATAAAAAGTACAGAGATATTTTTAAAACTGTATTGTTTCAGACCCTTAAAATAAAAGCGTAATAGTAAGTAATAATAATAAAACCAAAAAAGTTGTTTAATAATAATAAAAATTCTAGTAAATACATTATTTTTACAGTTTAAAATAACAGGCTTTAATAGTTATAAAAAAACATGCATTTATTTTTGATTAGTTATTTTCTTATAGACTATTTTTAGGGTTTTACAGATACATAGGTGTTGGGTTAAGTGGATGGATGACATGACATAATATATGTGTATGTGTTTTTAATCAAAATTATATTGTTCTTGTGATAGTTATTGTTATAAAAAGTAGTGGGTTTTTTCGAGGCAAAAATAGTTCAATGAAATACACTTGAAGAACAAAAAAACTTTAACAAAAATACTGAAAATAAATTAATATCAAGAAATTCAAATAAATAATTGTAATTGAACGTTTTGGTATTTGTTATAAACAACTTTTGTTATTTTTTATAAAATTCGTGAATTTTATCTAAAAAAAAATTCTTTGACAATTTCTTCAGTTTCATTTAAGATTCTTTATTATAGGATATTTAGAGATTTTGTGTAAAATTCGTGAATTTTATATGACGAAATATTGTGAATTTTATAAAATTCTTTGAAAATTATTTTGCTTTTTTTTTTGGGAATTTCTTTAAAGTCCAATTTAAAATTCTTTGTTTAAAACAATTTTGGTATTTTTTTTATAAAATTCGTAAATTTTATAGAAAAAATTTTGGCAATTTTATAAAATTCTTTGATTTTTTTTGTAATTTCTTTAAAGTACCTTTAAGATACTTTGTTATAAATAATTTTGGTATTTTTATAAAATTCGTAAAATTTATCTACAGAAATTTTGGGAATTTTACAAATTTCTTTGAGAATCGATTTTTTTTTGTAATTTCTTTAAAGTACCATTTAAGTTTCTTTATTATAAACAATTTTGGTATTTTCTTTTAAATTCGTTAATTTTATCGAAAAAAATTTTATAAAATTCTTTGATTTTTTTTTGTAATTTCTTTGAAGTACCATTTAAGATTCTTGATTATTTTCTTTTGGCAATTTTTTATAAAATTTGTATAATTTCTCTAGCAATTTTGGGATTTTATAAAATTCTTTGAGAACTATTTTTTGCAATTGGGAATTTTATTTTTTTTTTTGTATAAAAAGAAAATTAAATTTTTACCAATTCTTTTTGGAATATACCAATTTGAAGTGGAAGAAGTGAGAGAAGTGTTGGAAAATGATGTTTAAGGTAATTTTAAAACTTTTAGAATTTCAAATGTTGCCAGCAACAAAGGTTGCAAAGGTAATTTTAGTCACAATGAAGTAAAAATGTCTAAAACAAAGTAAGTAATAATATTTTAGGGAAGATTTAAATGTATTGACGATTAAAACATTGCTAGCAACATGTTGATAAGATATTTAAAGATTAAAATTTATTAGATTGCTGAAAATTAAGACGTTTATACAAATCGAAAATGTGTAAAGAGTTGATAGTAATTTGAAAACGCTTGAAGCTTCATTAAAGTGTTGGTAGCAACATGTTGCAAAGGTAATTTTAGTCACAATGAACTTAAAATATCCAAAACATGCAAGTAATAAGATTTTAAGGAAGATTTAAATGTTTAGATTAAAACAAATTTGCTAGCAACATGTTGCCAAGATAATTAAAGATTCAAATCTATTAAATTCAAAAAATCTCATTGTTTACAAAAAAAATAACAAAACTACTTTGTTTAAATCAAGAATGTTTGGAGAAAATTATGTTTAAGGTAATTTTAAAATTTTTAAACTTTCAAATGTTGCTAGCAACATATTGTAAAAGCAATTTTTGCCATAATGAAGTTTAAGTATATAAAGCAATGTAAGTAATAAGATTTTAAGTAAGATTTGAATGTGTTTATGTAGAAAAAGATGTTAGCAACATGTTGCTAATATAATTAAAGATCTATTAAATTGTGGACAAATCTAACTTTTTACATAAATTACACACAAATTGTTTGTTTAATTAATAATGGTATAAAATTTCAATATTTTTTAAGAAAATTTATTTGCTAGCAACATGTTGGTAAATATTTTTAATTAAAAATAAAGATATTGCAAACATTTATGTTTAATATAAAGCCTAGTACTCTGTTCAAATTTGGGAAAAATGTTGAGCAACATTAATTATTTCATACGGAAAATTTGACGTGTAGCTAATGTACTTTTGTAAACAAAACATATGTTTTGCTTTTTTGTGAATTTAAATCGAAAATAAATAAAAGTTAAAATATTAAAAAATCTGTGTTGAATCGAAATCTTTAAATAAAAATTAAAAACTACTAGCCGCTTGTGCAGCAGCACAACAAGTAATAGATATTGTTGTTGCGACAGAAGAGCTTTTCGATGAAAATTCCACGTGAAAAAATTGCTACTTTAATTATTTCGCTGTGAAAAAATAATGTTGCCAGATACATTTCACATGTTTTTTACAAAATGAACAGAGTACTACTTCTGCAACATTTTTTCATGAAAATTTCATGTGAATTTTTTTAACATGTATTTTGACAGAATTTCATGTGAATTTTTTTAACATGTATTTTGACAGCATTCCATTTGAAATTTTGAACAGAGTACTAGACTTAAGTTAAAAAAGTCGCTGTAAATTTATACAAACTAAAATTTTAAGATTTTTAACTAAAGAATTAAAAAAAAAACTTTAAATTTAAGTGTATTTCATTTATTAGCTACAAAATATGTTAGCAAAACTATGTTATAGGTATATCAAAATATTTATATTATAAAATTACTGTAACTAAAATTAAAGTATTTATAAAGTGTAAAAATTTATATTTTCAAACTTAAAACTGTAAATGTAATTTTGTTGTATAAAAGTTTGTTTTAAAATGCCCGTGAGAGTTACATGTCAAATTACATAAACCAATTACAAATCAATGTATTCAACAGTTACAATTTTGCTAAAAGTTACGTTTTTTTTTTTTTTTTTTTTGAAAAATAATTTTAGACACAAATTTGTAAACCAATCAACATTTTAAGAACTCTTTTTAAAAATCTTTTATATAATTTCTAATTTTCTACCAATTTTAAAGAGTTCATACATTCATTTGTAATTAAGATTAAATTGAATTAAGGGATTTTGGGTAGGGGTTAGGAAATTATTTAAGTTGCTCATGTAATTTGGCATATATTTGTCTATTCGTGTAAATATAAAATAAATCTGTATATAATATGTTTTAAATATGATTTTTTTATATTATTTGTTTTTGATTCCAGTTAGGAGTTATATAGTCAGACGACGATTTGTTTATCTGTATATAACATCACATACACATTAAATTGAACACTACAAAACAAGTAAAACAAAACTTAAGGAGATTCATTTGATATTGGGCTTTTAATAGCACACTCAACACTCAGCAGCAGCGCAGCAGTAAGTAGTAGTAGTTGCCCTCTTTCGAGGGAATTGCTTTTAAGGGAGAGAGTGAGAGACGTAGAAAAACGACTTTCAAAGTCGTTTAAATGTTTTTAAGAAACACAAAAATAGCATTAAAATCCAGAAAATACAAAAGTGTTTAGGTTTGACAATAACAAAGAAAACTCTTATACTTTTAGTTTTTAGTATAAGAGTTTTTTTAGTTTTAGTATAAGAGTAAAACAGCCTTTAAGAGCAAGTCATAATTTTAACAAATTTTCATTTGCTAAGAAAATTATGGGTAACTGAGTTTGTATAACAGTTTTATATAAGTATAAGAGTTTGTTATATCAATGAATACTTTAATAAAGTTTTTCCAACAGTCAACAATTATTGGGATATTTTTAAACTTTTGGGAATTTAGTATAAGAGTTTTTGTATAAGACTTTTTATAAGAGAAATTCAATAATTTACAATTAAATTTCCTAAGAAAGTTATTAGTAGAAGATTTTGTATAACAGTTTTCAGTATAAGAGTTTTATATTTCTTATACATCAGTATAACAGAATTTATAATTGTTATTCATCACAAAAACAAGGTTTATAACTGTTATAGATCCGTATAAGAGTTTTAATAGTAATAATAGAAGATTTAGTATAACAGATTTCAGTAAGAGTTTAATATATCTTATACATCAGTATAACAGAATGTATAATTGTTATACATTAAAAAAACTGGAACTGAACTGGAACAGAACTAGAATCTGAACTAGAATAAAATTAGAACATAACTGCGACAGGACTAAAACCTGAATCAGAATCTCAACCTGAACTAGAAAATTCTTTAGAAATATTTGAATATTAATTGGTTATTAAAGCTTATTATTTACAAAATCTGTTAACTACTTTCTTATACTTTTTTTTATACAACACTTTTCCTAGTAGTTTTCCAGATCATGCTGAATTTTTGTTTTTCTTTTGTTTGTCGTTTCAAGTGTTATTCAAAACTTTTCTTTTCATTTAAACTCAAGGTTGTTATAATAAACACACACACTTATATTGAAATAAAATTAAACACAAAGTGTAAATCAATTACAACATTTAGAAGTTTAAAATATGTAATTACAAACAACATGTAAGTAAGTAAGTAAGTAGGTAGGTAGGTATGTAAGTAGTAGTAGTAGAGTTTGGGTAACAAAAAGTAAAAGTTTTTTAAAGAAAATCAAAGTGTTACATTTTATTTTTTTGGTAGTTAGGTTGTTTGTTTGGAATTTGTAAGTAGTAGTAGTTAGAGTAAGTAGTAGTTGTAGACACATTTTATATTTGTACAAAATATAGTTTTACTAAGTGAAAGTATATTTTCTTTGGTTTCAAATGCAACTAAATATTTTCAGTTTTTAAGGTTTTGGTTTTGAAAATGGTTTTTGTTTTTTTGTTTTAGTTCATTCGCACCTGGCATTCGTATGGTAGAAATGCGATATTGATCTCCTTTAGAGTTTTGATCTTTCTTGCAGCGCACGATTTACACAAATCGTTAAATAATTCCTCCGGGCAAACTATAAATATATATATAATAAATTTTCCAAAAAGAAAACAAAACACAAAAAAAAAACTAAAATGAAGATTTTTTAAACAAACAAATTATGGCGTTTTCTTTTCTGGCAAAAATGTTACACTTTTTTCCTTTTTTATATGGGAAATGGGTAAAAAGTGTAACATTTTTGCCAGAAAAGAAAACGTCATTAGTTTGTTTAAAAAGTACATCAAAAATAAAAATGAAAATCAAAATCAAGTGCTTTTTAATTTTAATAGTTTAAGAAAACAGAAATCAAAAATATATATTGTATATATATAGATATATATAACTTTTATAAGGGACTCAAAACCTTTTAATATATTTAGGTATATATATAAAATAAAGGCCTTTTTTAATGCTAAATTGAAAAAAATCTAAAGGAGTTTTTTATATTTTGAATATAAATTTCAAATTTCTGAGCATAGTTTTAAAAATTTTTATAATAGTAATTAAGGTATTTATTAAATGTCAGTAGTTTATGTTAGATAAATATCAAAGTTAAATTAGCTAAAAATCAAACAGACTAATAAAATGCTAAGAAAATATTTAAAATTGAGATAGATCTCACCATTTGCTTGTTTATAAGATATTAAAAAAAGTTTTTTTAATCGAAAAAAAAAAAACTTAAAAACCAAATCATAATTAAATAAAAAACAAAGTAGTATATGAACAAATTAACAACAAAATGTTATAATAAATTAAAAAGACTATTTGATTTTAATTTTATCTTGTTTAACCATCAATTTAAAACAGCTATATTCTTTAAACTTTTCTATTATTAACCCCCTGGTCCACGATGTCGAACGATAACGTTCGCTTAGATAAGACTTAAGACACAAACTTGATTGTGGAATAAACAAACTTGATTGAGTAAAAAAAAATAGATACGATAAAATGTTTGTGTCTTAAGTCTTATCTAAGCGAACGTTATCGTTCGAGCAAAAAATAACTGTTAATAATTATTAAATAAATAAATTTTGAAGAAATTTTGCTGTTTACACGAGTTTGAAGCATTTTGAAGAGCAATTTTGAAGAAAATTTCAATCGTGTAAATCTAGCTTTAGTTTTATAGCAGTTTTGCATCAGCATAACAGTTTTATAAATGTTATACATTAGTATAATAGTTTTTATAACTGTTGTATATCAGTATAACAGTTTTTATAAATGTTATATATTGGTATAACAGTAAATATAGAACAGTTTTTATAATTAACAAATATAGAACAGTTTTTATAATTATACATCAATATAAAAGTTTATATGACTGTTATACATTAGTATAACACATTTCATAGCTGTTATACATTAGTATAACAAATTCCATAGCGGTTATACATTAGTATAACACATTCCATAGCTGTTATACATTAGTATAACACATTCCATAGCTTTTATACATTAGTATAACCGTTTCTATGATTGTTATACATCACTGTAAAGGTTTTTATAACTTATATACATCAGTATATTATTTAACTGTTATACTTTAGTAGAGCAGTTTATACTACTGTTATACATTAGTATAACTGTTATATGCTATATAAATATCATAAATTAGTATAACAGTTTATATAACTGTTATACATTAATATAACAATTTATATAACTGTTATTCTCCATAGTATTTTGTATAACAGTTAAAGTATAAAATTCTTAACATATTATTATTATAACTTTCTGTGAAAACTACTTAGATCCATATGTATATTGTCTTATAGTTTAATACGACTTTTGTTCATTGATATTTATAGGTAAATGTTTCAGTTAAATATTTCTCAGGTTTTTCTTCTAGTACTTAATTAGAGTTTATAAATGTATAAGTGTTTCAGCTAAAAATAGTAAAATTTTTTTGTATTAAAAGAAATGAGCTTTTGAAATGTTATTATAACAAACTAATACTGAGCTAAAAGCTAGAACCTGAACTAAAATTTGAACTAGAATCTAAACTAGAACCTTAAGTAAAACCTGGACTAATCGTAAAACTGAAACTGAACTAGAATCAAAACAGAAACTAGAACCTGAACTAGAACCAATCTAGAACCTAGACTAGAACTGAAACTGAACTAGAATCAAAACTAGAACCTAAACTCAAACTGAAACTGAACTAGAATCAAAACAGAAACTAGAACCTGAAATAAAACCTTAAGTAGAACCTGCACTAGAATCTAAACTAGAACCTGAACTAAAACATAAACTAGAACTTGAACCAAAACTAGAACTAAACTAGAATCCAAAATAGAACCTTAATTAGAATCTGAACTAGAAACTAAAATAGAATCTAAACTAGAACCTGAACTAGGACCTAAACTAGAAGTGAATTAGAATCTGAACTAGAACTTGAACCAAAACCTAAACTAGAACTTAACTAGAATCCAAAATAGAACCTTAAGTAGAATCTGAATCAGAACTGAACTAGAGTCTAAACTAGAACCTCAATTAGGAAATAAACTAGAACTTGAACCAAAACCTAAACTAGATCTTAACTAGAATCCAAAATAGAACCTTAATTAGAATCTGAACTGGAAAATAAACTAGAAAATAAACTAAAACTTGAACTAGGACCTAAACTAGACCTTGAACCAAAACCTAGGCTAGAACCTAATCTAGAACCTAAACTAGAATCTAAAATGGAACCTTAAGTAGAATAACTCTTATAACTCTTTAAGTGTTTAAATAACTGTCTTAAATCAGCATACCCATACATATCTATAACTGTTATAATTTAGCAATTATTGTTGCTTTTCTTATATTATAATTATTATTTTTATTATAAAAAAAAACTATTTACCTTACACAATAATTTTCGTTTTACACCACATTTTGTTGGTTACTTTTAAAATTTACGCGAATTTTTTAAAGGAATTTTTTACTTATTGAAACTTTTTTTTACGTTTCCACTAGACCGTTATAACATGTTGAGTCAACACTGTTTATCTAACTGTTCGTCTAACTGTGTTTCTATTCTAACTGTACCAAAAGTGTAAAATTGAATTGTAATATTTGCAAAACTAAATATAAATTTTAGCGTTAGCGTCGTCGGTGTTGTTGTTTGTTGTTGTTGGTGTTATAAAAGGAGAGAGAAAACGCCATTAAAACTAATTTAAGGGGAAATATGTCTCAAGGAACCAAACGCACATACAGACACTTAGAGAGAGTGTAGTAAGTATGTAGCATTTTAAAACACCTTAAACTAGAAATGTAAAGAAATTGGACAGGGAGTTATAGACGGTGTTTTCTAAAACAAAACCAAACAAAAAAATTAGTTAAAACTTAAAGTAAAGTATTAGAAGAAGATATGTATGTATGTACATATGTATCTATGTATGTATGTACATATGTATATTCGATGGTTAAGTAACTAAGTATGTAAATGTCGTTTAGTTTTTGTTGTTGGCTAAAACATCTTGGGTGTTTGTGTTTAGCAACATGTCATATGCATGATTTTTGATACATACATACATATGTATGTATGCATGTATGTACCTAAATATATTAAGAAGGGGATCCTTCTAACATAATGTTAAAACAAAACGTAAGACAACAACACAACAGAACATATTGCTAGTGCAGCTTTTCACAAAGACGTTAGTTAGTGGCGAACGCCAATAAGCGTTATATTTTTGCAACAAGATAGAGCAGGAGATGAATGATATGGTTTTTGTAGTATTAGAAGAAATAGTTATATACATATATAATATAATATATATATATATGTAAATGTACATACACATGAACGTATGTATTAGAAGAAGAAAAAATAACATGTATAAATTAGTTGTGGTTAGACATAAAAGCGAACCATATATGTATGTATGTAAATTTTAGTTGTACATAAACAAGTATTTTTAAAAATCCACTCGTATGTGTACATATGTATGTATAAATAAAAGGGTTATTTATTTGCGCATATAAATATAAAACACTTAGAGAAATAAGTTAAAATATAAAAGAAACAATTTGAAAATTGCTTTGGCATATTCTCAATTGTTTGTGAGGAAAAACAAACGAAACAATACCTGACTTTCATAGGCTAGAAATGCAATATTGATTTCTTTGCAAGTACGCATATAGCGTAATAGATTCTTTTCAGACTTAATCATATCAAAAATTTCATTGGGTATGGCTAAATTAAAATTAAAAAAAATAATAATAAAGAAATTAAAATGAAAATAAAAAAAAACGAAATTAAACTTAAAAAACAAAAGAAAATTCAAAGGAAAACTAAAAATGAAGCCAAACTTAAACAGAAAAACTTACCCTCGGTAAAAAAGACATGAGCATAGCGATACATGGGTCTGGCGGGATTTTCAAAATCTCTTATTAAACCCGCCACTGACTCTTGGCTGGGTGTTATCAAATATATCGCATCCATAGATGGCAATGGCTCGCGCTTTTTGTTAATGTCCTCCACCACTGTAAAATAAATCCAACCAAACAAAAAAAAATCTCATTATTATTTTTCTGTTTTTGTTTTCGTTTTTTTTTTTGTGTATAGTAATTTATTTTAATTTTTCTACTCCAACTTACAAGTTATGCCCTCGGCACTGATTTCATGCATTTTTGTGCAGGCCGACACCATGCGCATGCCCAACTTGTCCACAACCAATACACGCCAATCCATGTTAGCCTTAGAGGCAGCAGAGGCTGCCACTACACCGGCTTTTTTCGGAGGTGGTGGCTTGTACTTCACCACCTCGTTCATAATTTCTAAATAAAAAGGAGAAGAAAACAAACAAATAAATAAATAAACAAACACAACACAAGTTTAAATTTTTTGACTAACGCGTTTCTTACATATATACCCTTCCACTTCAACTTCTAAGTAAGTTTTTCAATTTTAATTTTTTTCTGCCTTTATTCTTAATGAGTTAGCAGGTTTGTCTTTGCCAACAAAATTTTAAAATAACAACGCACAGACTGCTATTGGCCAAAGGTTTTTGGTTTTTATTTTAATTGTGTTTTATAATTAACGCCTCTAAACATAATACAAAATTTAAATGAGCAGACAGACAACCCTTACCATTATTCTTATTATATGGACCCGCCACAATTTCTAAGATGCAAATTATATTAAAAAAACTGAGGGCTGGAGAAAAGAAATTTCAATTATAGTAGATTTATTTATGTCCAATTTTGTGAGTTTAGGACAGAACACTGTAACAGGAAATAAATGACCATAAATAATAAGTAAATGGTAGGAAATTTAATTTTTTACAATTTGTGTAAGAATTCCTAAACACTTGGGTTGCAAATAAGCAACTATAATCTCATATAGTCTTAAATTGAAAGTTCAGCAAGAACTGTTTAAACTTGCTCAGACAATGTGGTCTAATGAAAATACTTGTGCTATTGCGAGATTAATCTGGACGTATTCACGACCAAATCAGGTCTATTGTTTTTGTAGTCACAGGGCACTGTACTTTTGGAACACATGCCAGGTGAATGGGACTATGACTACTATAAGAGCTAGCATGATGAGCAGGACAAGGATGAGATAGTATCTAACATAGTAAATGTCTGTAAACCACGAGGGAACGTATATTTCGTGCCCCTTTTCTACCATGCTTTGAGGAGCTATCTAGGTTGAACCTAAGAATCATACATACCTTTCGCCAATAAATCAGGATGGTTCCATATGGAAGCAACAAGTGTTGATTGATTAACCAGTTGTTTACTTAAAGGGTAACACAATGAGATAAACTAAATAGACCCAAATGAGCTGTTCGGAGAATAGAACCTGCCTAACCTAATCTTATATACATATCTCTTTAGATGAGTAGTTGATTTATACCGAAATTTCTTTAGAACATCAAGTCAAAGTTCTACAACAATTTTCATGTCACTTTCATTCCGCCTTCTAGAAGTTTGGCTGTCATTCCCTCAGAACATCAAATAAAACTTCTACAATTTGCATGTCACTTTCATTTCGCCTTCTAGAAGTTTGACTGTCATTCCTTTAGAACAGTCAAAGTCAAATTGCTACAACAATTTTTATGTCACTTTTATTTCGCTGTAATTAGTTTGACTGACAGTTTTGACCAATTAAACCTATAACTATATACAAAACTATAATGTTCCCTCGACAATTGAAGTCTCACTCTTTCTACAAATGTATCAACCGGAAGTTTTTTCCCTTAGGGAAGAAATTTCGATGGCAGCAGAACTGTTACCACAACATCATAAATGTTTTCTCACCGTTCGGTAGCGAAGTCTCAATCTGCAGATATCTAAATAAATGTTTTACAACAAAATGCTATTTTTGGAGAAGTTTCTTATGGGTCGATTATGTTTAGCAACCAAACTGGAGTTGGGTTATTATGTAAGGCAACTTTCGTGTTTAATCTGTTTTTCGAGTTTTCGAGTTGAAAACAAACATTTATATGTTAAAAATTTAAATAGTTTAACAACAAAATAACTAGCATTTAAAATGTACCACTTGAAATAAAAATCAAAACAAGTAAAAATTCCCGGTTGCCATATCCGGCAACTGAAGTTAACAACTTACAGTTGCCATCTGTAATATGTTTTTGGCAACTGTCAACTCCACTGACGTTCGGTTGCCATCCGTAATCGACCCATTAAATTCATTTAGCTTTTTCTATATTAATAAAAAGGTCTTCGAATTATATATAAATTGTTTGACGTGGGTGCTCCATAGGTGCCGTTGTGATACCTGAAAATAGAAGGTCATAGAGCAGAAACAAACTCAGAGACTGGCCAATTTTAAGTCAAAAATTATTTAACCAGACCATCCTGATGCCTTCCTAACCTTCTGACGTCTATTCTCGTTAGATCCGTCAAGTCGTGCATGTATAATTGCCCAGACTATCTAATCTTTGATTTGCAAAGCCCGGACAATGACAGAGGAGAGTTGGTGTACAGTCTCATCTTCTGTTTCATACTGACAACTTCTACAGAACTCATTATAGAGGAGATAAAGCATCCTGCATTAACAATCGATGAAATAGTGTTCTGTGATAACTGCTACCACATTCCGTTCATGTGGAATGTCTATCAGTGTTGAAGTTTTGCGACAGCCATAGTTGAAAAAAAACCACCTAGTTTGAGTATATTTATAGAGTTTATCATGAACCCAATGTTTGCACAACGATAGCGGAATTCTAACCAATTTATCAGTTTCCTCTGTTGGTAGTGAGGCACCTGTCTGGGCCAATGAATCCGCAATATAGTTCCCTGGGATATTTTTATGTCCCGGTATCCAGAAGAGATCTACTGAGGAATGTCTCGCCATCTGATTAAGTGATGTCTGGCTTTATAGGACCAATTTAGATTTCGTATAGACAGGAAAGATGACCTGACTATCAGTATAACTACGAATATCCGCCCCGAATACTCGATAAAACCTTTGCCATTTTGCGGCCCCAACCGATGCTGAAATCTCAGATACTGGTTGGGTAGTCTAGAAGTGTCTAATCTAGAAGATCTCTAAAAGGTTCCCTCGAAGAGATTGTGTCCCTTCGCTTTCTACTTCCGTGATCATCACATCGAAGCTTCTGTCGAAAAAAAATGTTTAGGAGTGCAGGGGGTTATTGTGTATTTCAAGTCGAAAGCAAACGTTTTCGAAATACAATGTAAAAAGTATACAAATTCGAACGATTTTCTTTTCGAAACATGTTACAAAATAACCCCATAGTTTTCAATGTTGTCTGTGAGACGACTGACGACAATTAGTTATGGTTGGATGATCGAAATTCCTGGTTCCATGCGCCGATAAAAAAAAATAAATATAAAAATATTGAAAAACTACCCACAAACATGCGGGAAAGATATTCAAATACATTCCAAAATCCAAACTGCCCTGAAGCTTCATAGTTTTTAAATGTTTATAAAACTTGCAATTTGAACCTAAAATGGGCAGGGCATATCTTAACGAAATGGTTAGATATTTTAATAACTGGACTAGGGAAATGATGTGGGCACAGAAAACTCGAACATAAACTTTAGAATTTATTGCTCTTTATATGGCAATCACTGCTTGTGACTAGCATACTATGCTAGTTTATTTAATTCTGTATTTAAGAAAATTTTCAGAAATTATCATAATAAAGAGATATACTTTCCCTGCCCTTGGTGGTATCTGTTGAAAGATTCTCTCTGAATGGTTGGGTTAAGGTTAACTCTGAAATTAAGGGGAAACAAGATTGTCCTTGGAGACTACTTTTTAAATTGCGTGACTAATACTATCATCGGTCTATTGTTCTAATGAAACGGAGATTCAATTTCCAATTTAAGGAGACAATTTGTATTTGTATTAATTGTCATAAGCTTAAGTTGACAAAAAAAAATACAAAATATTTATTTGGTAATTAACAAATAGCACAAATACTTACTCATTTACATCACGCAAATTTTGTTTTAAAAATAATTGTCTAACCACATTCTAATAACATTATAATGACAAAATACACATAAATAGTTATATAAAGGTTTAGCAACATTTGCACTTGAGACTGAACTCGGCAGTTTTTTTTTAAATATGCAAAAATACTAAACGTACACAATCAACATGGCAATTTATTAAAAAGTGCAATCAGACACTGTTCTATTACAAATGCGAGATTTCACGTAACGTAAAAATCATTGCATACCGGCACGGCAAATATTCAAGACCCGAAACGGCTGATTGTTTTGATGACAAGAATGAAACTGATTGCATCAAATTGACTGAGATGTTAAAAAACTGAAAGCAAATTAAATGGTGTAGTTATAAAAAGAGAAAACTAAACCCCTTAAAAAACTTAAGCAATTTTTAAGCAACAACGACTGAGCATTTTGGAAAAAAGGAAACTTAAATTGCTTATTACCAGCATCAAAATGACTGAGAAGTTAAAAACCTGAAAGTAAATTGAATGGAGAAGTTATAAAAAGAGAAAACTAAACGATAAAAACCGAAAGCAACAACACGCAATTCTGCTCGTCCTTTTTTTCCTTCTACATTCATTTTTTAGCATACTCGCGCCGTTAAAGCAGGCTAATCCTAGGAAGAGATAAAAAATACTGCATAAGACTCACGTTTTTTTAGCACATTTGCTACACATAAAGACTACATAAAGAGATTTCCACTTTCTTGTTTATTTTCATAAACATTGCAAATCTTTTGTTAAGTAAAAAAAAAACTAAAAAATCTACATAGGTAAATATTTCTTTTTACAATATTATATTTATGTATATTTATATTATGTATTATATTTATGTTGGTATTTAGATGCTATAAAGGATATAAAGAATTAGATGCTATAAGTTAAACATAATGCTTCCAGGGAGCATTAATTTGAAATTAAAATAATGGAATATTTTGATAACTTTTGTAATAGTAGGATTACAAATATCTTGAAAAATGATTTTATTTAAATTCCTTTCCCTATTGCCTTTAATAAATTTAAATTTGTCAAATCAATCTTGCCCTAACTGTTGCTATTTATTATAGAAGATTTTAATGTTCCTAATACCTAGAAATTCAAACCTCCAATTCATGTTGTATTGGATAATACCTATCCGTCATTTCTAACAATTTTTAAAACATTTTCATAGCCATATAAAATGTTTATGTAGAAGTCAAGTCTTTTGTCCTAAACGGTCCCGATATGAAATGCCAACAAGGATTTCGCCACTTTACTACATTATAAACATAACGACTGACTTTAACAAAAATGTAGAATTTATTGCTTCACTTTTCAAAAAAACTCTTATCAAAAATACTTGCAACTAGTTTTAAAGTTTTGCAGCTGATAGATGTGGGTTATAAAGGTTTTTAAAGGTTTAAAACTAGATAGCATGACCAGTTCTGTAACAGTCTCAGTTCCCTCTAACCTTACTTTCAAATGAAATTTATTTATTTTTGATAATTTTCTAAAAATAAATCTCAAGGAAAGCATTGTTTCAATAAAATCTAAATTTTTATTAACTAACTAACAATTTAGAAACAATTAAAGGGCTGGAATACAATCCTATACCCAAAATGCCAATAACATGGCCAGTTCTGCAACAGTTGCCGTCCCTTGTAGGGTTGCTTTCAAATGAAATTCACTTTTTTATGCTTTTCTAAAAATAAATCTCTATTAAAGCATTTTTTTTAACAAAATATATAATTTTATTAACTACTTAACAATTTAGGAACAATTAAAGGGCTAGAATACGATCCTACTACACCCAATAACACGATTAGTTCATTAACAGTTTACGATTGCTCTAATGTTACTTTAGAATGAAATTCATTATTTCTAAAAATTTAAGTCTAGCAAAGACTTTTTTTTTTAACTTCTATTAATTACTTAAATAATTTAGAAGCGATTTATAAACTAAAGAAGTCACATTTCACAGAAAATTACGTGTCCCTTGGCAAATATTAAACAAAACTTCACAGAACTACAATAACAACAATTTCTTATTCAAAATTAAGCTGCTTTACTGCATTTTTTACAAAAGAAAACAAAACCAAACTTCCAGTAACCTACAATTGTTTATTTATTAATTGCAAATTCGTTTTTAAATAATTCTCACAAATTATGAATCGAGTATAATTGTTTGTAATGGCCTGTGTACACAAGCAATAACAACAAGAATTTCAAAAACAAAACCAAAGAAAAACTTGAAGTCATCATTAATATATATGTGAGTCATACAACAACAATAAAACAAAAACACAGTAAAAAACCGAAGACTAACTAAAAAAAACATTTAAAACAAAAATAAACACATTAATAAGAGAGAAAATAACAAGAACAAGTGTCAAAGCAAAGTAGAAGACAAATTTGAATAAAAACATCGTTTAAACAAAAGGAAAAGAGTTAAATTAAGGAAAAACTGTTTTAAAAAATGTTCATAAAAATATAACAAAAATTGTTAAAAATACATCCTATGTAACTAATTATTGGGGAAATTGTAGAGAGCAATAATGAGAGCTTTGGAGAAACATGTAAAAGAGTTGCCATATCTGAAATTTATGCGTAGAATAAAAGGGACCTTAAAATTTGCATAAATTAGAGGTTAAAAATTAATGAAAAATGTTATCAGACAGTAATTAACATTTTTATCGAAGAATTGAATTGTAATTTAAGAAATTTGTACTAAATAAAATGTAAAGTTTAACGTTTATTAGCTATCAGCAGAAGGTAAAGTTTAAAATAGCCTTATTAGGTTTGCTGCTGGCAGCAGCTTGCGATTAAGGAGTTTTTTTTTCCAATTTGTTACGATTATTCGAATAAAATGGAAAAATGTTTGCAAAAAACTTGAGATTAGGAAAAAAGTCAAAAATTTAATGATTATTCGATAACAGCTTAAATAAATATTCGAATAACTGGTAATATGTTTGCCAATATTATAATTTTTAATCCTGTATAATAAAAACATAAAATGTTTCTCAATACTTTAACGTATAAACGAAAACCGTATAATCTCAGGCAAAAAAACAGTATCAGTATAAAATTAAAAAAATATTATTAAAAATATTTGTAAATTCAATGTTAATAATTGACCTTACTAAGTAATAACTGGAAATTTGTTTAAAAGCCTGAATTTAAACGATTATTCGGAAAATAAATATTCGAGTAAACAAAAAAATGTTTACATTCTTAATTAATTTCACTATTGCCTCAAAAAAAAAAAAAAACTGGATCTATAGTAAAATTTATATATTTTTTTTTTTAAATTCAGTATTAATAATTGACCTTACTAATCATTTACTTGAAATTTATTTAATAAAGCATGAAAAACGTTTTAATAAATATTCGAATAAACCAAAAAAGTTTAAATTTTTAATAAATTTCATTCAGATATAACAAAACTACGGAATTTTTATATTAAAAAAAAACAACTAATAATTGGAATTTCGAATAACCAATCAAAAAAATTCTTATATGTATGTATATTCTTTATTAACAGTGAATTTTATATACTTATTCGCAAAATTGTTTAAATAACTTTTCGAAAAGAATAAATAGCATTATGAATTTGTTACTAATATTAAAAAAATTTAACGAATAATGACAAACCCGAATAACCTTAACAAAAAGCCGGTTCATAAGTAGTTAGTTTGTGAACGGTAGTGTGGAGGTAGTGATAGGAGACCCCGCCTGGAAAAATTAAAGATTTGCCCACTCGTAATTATCTTCTACGAGTATATAGCCCAAATGGTAAATTTTTGCAACATTTATTATACTTATATTCGAAATATTGAATTGTTCTAGAAATTTTAACAAAAAAAAAACTAATAAATTAAATAAAAGAGATTAGAAATAATCAATAAAAAAATCTCTTTTATTGCATATACATTATTGCAAAGATTGTACGCAAAACCATTTAAAAACTAACGAATATTACAATAATATTTGTAGAAAAAGTAGAGTTTGCCATGTGTTTAACCATAAAAGTGAGAGGAATTTGAGGAAATACATAAAAACTACACTGCACATTTATTTTTATATGTTTTTTACATTCCTTTTTACACCTAATCAGATGTAGCAACATCTGAGCTGAGCACAGCTCTTAAAAAAGTGGTGGTAGGTATTTGTTTTTTAGGATAACAAGCATTTTTTATCACGTATTCTTTATATTTACAAATGTTAAAGAATGGTAACATAAGTTTATCATTTCGTTTGTAATTTTTACAATATTTGGAACTAAAAAGTTAAGAGATCCATTTAGAAAATGCTTGTCTTTTGATAATAACTTTATTGATTATTTATAACAAAATTAGCTAAACAGCTAAATAAATGTTGAGTTAATTGATACTTCAATACAAAATGAATGAAATCTATAAACATAGAGTTAAACACTTAATTTTCTTACCAGAAAACATTGCCGGGGCTCATCACTATACTTTCTTTATTTTAAAAACTTTTAAACAAAAACTTTAGCGTTCTTAAGTATTTTCTAAAGTTAAGAGTCTACAACACCAAATGGGTGTTAAAAAAACGTTTCACTTTTCCGCTTTATAACTATACGCTGATTAATTTTACGACTTCGAATGTCAATTAATTAGAAAACATCTACGATCGCAGTTAAAATGGCGAAAGCCGCGCATTTCAACACAAAATGGTTGCTTCTTTTTGGGGTAGGGTGCGACAAAAAAAAAACCGTCTAGACAAAACATTTTCATTTCTTAAGGCCATACCACAATCAATTGTTTCACTTTAAATATTATATGGACTGACGGCATTGGTTGCAATGATGATGTCCTATTAATACAGCGAACTTCTGCTTTATGTATTACTTTTGAAGTATGCAAGTAAAGTTGTGTAAATCTAAATAAAACATATGATAAACATGTGTTGCTGCATGTATAGATTTAGTTCGCGTAGCACTGGCAGTTTGCTGTTGAAGCAAAACTATTGTGCGTGGTTGGGTGCCTTGACGCCGGCAGAATAGTAAAACTTTGCAAGGGGTAGGGAACACGCATGCTATGTACTCACCCAACCTAATATGTTAATGTACTAGCATAAGGTTGTAATAAAGATTTTTTTGGGTAAGTTTAGAAAATATAAAAACAATTTAAGTACTATTTTAAATAGTGTTAAAGGCTTGAAATTGAGTGGTTTCTTGATGATAATAAATATTTTTAAGTATATAAAATCATACAAATTATGATATTAAAAAAGTGCGATATGAATTACCCAATGTATTGACAGACCATCGTTTTGTTCTGACAGCGGATAAAGGTTACAACAGTTGTCCACACGAGACAAATTCATGTCCTTCTTTGTATTTTTTTTAAATCACTCTCTTTTTAATGACAGACATATGACAAAGGTTCTAACGATATTTGAACAAGAATATAACATCTGCAAGAGTTTTCTATACGAGATAAATTCGTGTCCGCACTAGAAATTGTTTGCTGCGTAAACAAATTAATGGCTTGTCAACTCAATATCCAAAATTCATTAACATTGAAAGATTCCAAATTTGTATAGCAGGCATTCGTTAAGACGTTCTAAAATCTAGGAAATAATTGTATATTCTTTTAAATTTGCAAGATTTTTTAAAAGAAATTTCGAAATTGTTTTGTGTTAAACGCAAAAGTTTTAATGTTAAGGGCAATTGTTTAATTATATTGAAATTTGTATTGCTTTTATAAATCAAATTTCAAAAATGTTTTCTTGCAAATAGAATTTCACAATAATCCTAAGATCTACATATAACGAACACTGGCTACACGTAATTATGTTTAATGGGCATGTCAAGCTAAATTTTAATCAATAAATTATATTATATTAAATGCAGGGTTAAATATAACCAAAATTTGGCACTATTACAATTTCTATTTGGGCCATAATTCGATTTTTTTGATACATAACCAACGTTATGTTGTAACGTGTTATGAAATAACACGACAAGTATTTCGGGGAAAAACATAATTTTTCATAATTTTTATAAATATTTACAATAAAATCACTAAATTTTACACAATTTTATAAATTATCTTTCAAGAAACATAAAAAATTAACATAATTATATGAATTTTAACATAATATTATCTTTAAACACTTAGAATCACTATTTACTTATTATTTAAATTATTTAAATTTATTTAAATTATTCAGCAATATTTTCTAGAAATACTAAAAATTAAAAAAATGAATTGCTTTAAAAAAGATAATTTTCATATATTTTTAATATGAAATCCCAATAACTTAATTAATTTAATGAATTTTACATTTCATTTTCTTAGAAACTCTAAAAATCTCAATTCTAAAATTGAGATTTTTATTAAAAAATTAACTTTTTATTAAAATTTTACTAGTTTTAGTTTTAGTAGGGTATTTTCTCTTAACAAACTGGGAATTGTGTAGTTCTAGGGATATGGCCATATTAACAAAGAGAGAAATAGAGAGAGAGAGAGAGCAAAATTAATAACTGCAGAAAATAATAAAAACAATTGATATTTATAAGACTTTTTTTCATCAATAAAAAAAACTGATGTATAATAAAACTCCCCCACCCATGACACAATCATTTAGGTGACACACACTTGGCACAGATTCCTTAAAAATTATTAATATCCTAGATTACACAAAATAAAAACCACTTAATTAAAAGAAACTAACAGCAATAGAAACAACAATATAAATAACAAATGACTTTATGAATTGCAATCAATAGGGAAGTTTAAATAATACCTATGACAAATTTACACGCATTTGCGCATATTTAAAGAGGACGAGAGGTTAGTTAGAGTTATGGGTGTTAGGGAATAAAACTATACATTTTAGGTATCTATTGCAAAAATAACAACAATTCACACCAACGAAAAAAGGTCAATCTGGGGGCGTAATAAACTGTTTGCTGCTGATACTGCTATACATAGCCACCAACAAACCAACACCAAATACCCAGATTACCCCCATTGAGAGGCTTTCTCTAGAAACAATTTCCATGTAGAAGCAATTTCCCTTACAACTACACATGTGTAAAACGTAATGTTAGTATCTTAAACAGCAGAAATATTGGCGAAAAATCAATAATGAGCACACAGAAAAATTATGGTATTTCACCATATCATCAAACTAATTGGAAAAAACATTTTCCTAATCATATATCCTATTAGAACTATTATAATAATAATCAATTATTTGCTTTCTTGTAAATCATTTACTTTTAGCTAAAGGTTTTCATTTTTAATTGTGTTATGTTAAATTATTGTATGTATCACTTTTAACTTACTTTGTCCAACCAACACTTTCAATGCCATTTTCGCTGTTTTATTTTACGTATTGTTAATATTTTTCTTTATTATTACTAAACTTGATTTTGTTAATAATATTTCAAGCACTTTTTTGGTTTCTTTTAAATTATAACACCGTAAAACTCGCAGCACAAAACTAAAATAAAAATTGTTCCGTCACACAAAAAATTATGAACCCCGTTTTGGTTGTTTTTCAAGGCGCCTCTATCTATCTACAAACGTTTACACTATTTGCAATTTGCTTTTTTCTTTCTCTATGCGCTGTTGTATTGTCTCCAAAATTCCCCACATAACTGATATTGGGGGCTAAGTGCGAAGAATACTCGCCCTGTATTTATAGAGGGTTTAGTTTTTTCTTTCTATATTAATTTATTCAATGGCCGTAGATTTTTTTTTCTTGTTTTCTTTAAGTTCTCTTTCTCTGTCGTCTTTGCCAGAGTTGCCGGATGAGTGCAGTTAAATGTCAAAGTATAAATGTCCGCACATGAATCTGTTTCTTGTGAACACCTTTTTGTGAACAACATTGTCAGAACATTTGCACAGCCAAATATGTCTGCCATCAAATGTAATTTTCATGCAGAAACGCTAGCATTTTAAAATATTACAAAAAACACCATGAAAATTAACATTGACACGTTTTCCTCACAGCCTAGAAACTTGAACAAATTTATGTCCGTAATTCTGCCAATGTTTTGTTTTTGTGCGATGACTCAAGGTGTAGGGTTAAAACAAAATTTGTTGGTTATTTGCTTTATACAACTCAAATTAGCGAAAGCTTACTAGTTTTGACTTTATTCAGCTATTAAATTAAAAAACTACTACAAAATTGTCAATGAGTTTTTTTTGCCAATGAAAATCGCTAAAATGGCCATATATTTATTTTCATAACACAACATATATCAGAGCTTACGATTATAATTACACAGTTAAATTTACATCAAGACACATAAATGAAAGCAGAACAATGTGAAATGTGTTATAGAACATAAGTTCAGGACCTAATAATTACTCTGTTGTTTTGTTATGACATATCAAAACAAATAAATTAAAGCAAAAAGTTATGAAATGCGTTTATAAGCAGAGGTGATTGTCTGTACTAAATGTTTTTAAACAGGATTCTTGAAAAAACATTTTAAAACTTAAAAAATTATTGTCCTTGGAAATAAAACCATAGTTTTGTTTGTTGTTGTATTTATTTAAGCATTTTTATTTAAGATTATCTTTCTTGTATGTATAGAGAAATTGCATTACATGTAGTTTTATTAATATTAATCAATTTCATTTAATTAATAAAAATTATAAATATACTTGATTTGTTTGCAAAATTTTTGCTCTTATATTTTTTATAATAAGATTATTTTTGTTGGTTTGTGGTATTTTATAAAGAGTTTCTTTTGTATTTAAATCTAATAAACATGGACTGTTTTCGGTAATATTTTACTTGATTTTGTAAATTTTTTTTTGGTAATTTAATAAATATTTTTCTTTATATATAAAGTACACACAGAGTTTTTTTATATTATTAATTTATTAGACTATTTTTTATTAATATTTTTGTTACATTTTTTTTCTTTAAGCTGGTTTGCGGGAGTTTATTATTTTTAGGTTTTAATAAAAACTATTTGGTTAGATTTTTTTGTAAGAAAAAGCAGTAGATTTTTTTATTTTGTAATTTATTGCATAAAGTTTTTGTTGGTTACATGAAATATTGATTTGCTTGGCTTTTATTTTAAAGGCTGTGGTTAGTCATTTTCATAATAAAATTCTAGGTTTTAACATATACTGAAATTTATTTTTGTTTTTATTAAAAATTCATTATGTTGGGATTTTTTTATAAAAAAATCTATTTAATAGAAAAAATTAAACAAATAAAGCTTTTTAAACAAGAATTTTAGATGTTTTTTTTTTTATTTTACTGATTTATAAGTTAAAAGCTAAATTAAGTTAAATTAAAAAAACAAATTTATAATAAAAAACTTTTTACAGGTTCGGGGTTGCTTTTATACAAATTAAAATAAATTTACTTAAAATGCCACATAAATGTTATTTATATTTTTAGTAATTTTTTTATAGTTCTTTAAGAAGCTTAAATTAAAATGCAATAGATTTATGCACACATATTAAATAAGCGTTTTTTTTTTGTTAGTACTGTATCACACTCATCAGTTCTGACTGTCAAGTCAAGTTATTTTTCAATGAGAAGGAAAGAGAAAATTATCTTTTATCTTTTTCCTTCTCATTGAAAAATACTTGACTTGACAGTCAAAACTGATGAGTGTGAAACAGGTCTTAATGTTTTAAATAACTTAGGGTAAATGCAGTGGTATTTGTTACATTTTAAACTAGACAAGAAATGATATAGTGTCAACACTGTTAAACATGGCGTTAATTAGTAATGACAATTATGCTTTTTTAAAGCGGAGTTTTTAATTATTATTACTGCATTTACTTGTTTTACTTCTTAAGATTCAAATTATTATTATTATTTTATTTTTTTTAGCAATTAATAGAGCATATTTAAATAAATATTTATAACTTATATTGAGTATTAAAAAAAATATATATGTATATGTATGTTTTTTATAGTTTTGCTTAATTTAATATACGATTTCCTGGTTTTAAATTAAAATAAATTTATTTTGTTTAAAACATTAAACATTTTTGTTAATTAAAATTTAAAAATATTTCTAATTTTCTTGAAAAAGAAATTATTTTGCTTTTATTAACTTTGTTTAAAATCTTAAATATTTTTTTTCTAATTAAACAAATTTAAGCTATTCTTGTAGATTTTGTTTATTTTTTTTTTTCAATAAATTTGGGAATTAAAAAGTTTTGTTTTCTTCAACTGTGTTTGTAAGAATCCAGGGCAGTGTAAATAAACTCAATTTTTTGTTTTAACAGACACGAATTAAAAAAAAATATTGAAAAAATTTTTAATAAATCAGTTTATCAACATTTCCTTTGAAGTTTAAACAAAAACTTGATAAAGCTAAATGCCACCTCTAGTATTCTAAAACACTTTCCCTTCAAATCACCCTGTAATCCCATTTATCTTACGTGTTTTTCGGAAATTGTATTTATCGTGGCTCTCTTACTGTGCAATCCCATGCAGGGGCCAAATTACCGCATTCGAATGAGCTATCGTATCGAAAAATGATTTCGATATCGAAATTATAATAAAATGTACTAAATTTCTTGCTCGATATCGAATGCGGTAATTTGGCCTCAGTTGTTTTCTTCATTTTGTAAACCTTTTTAAGCTGCTTTTTTTACTATGATTTAAAATTGTCTTTATTTATTTCTAAAGGTTCTTGAGTTTTAAAAGAAATACAGTTAATGCTGAAAATAACAAACAAAAATAAACTGAAGTTTTCTTAATAACTATATACTAATTATTACTAGGAGTTAGGAATTTTATCAAACTATTTAAAACAAACAAATGAAATTCTCCAAAAAAAATCTCTTCCGGGGAAACTTTATTTTTTATTTTTATAAAAAAAAATAAAATTTCGACTCCCCAGATTCCCCAGTTGGGATTTTCGTATTTTTTTGTGATTTTTATTTTAAGGCAGAAAATCAACTAAAATGTAAATTACAATAATCCCAACTAGGAAAACTTGATTTTTTTCTCAAAATTTTATTTTTTTGATTTAGTTGATTTCTGTCTTAAAAATAAAATTAAAAAAAAAAATACGAAAATCCCAACTGGGGTATCTGGGGAGTCGAAATTTAATTTTTTTTAAATTCTATTTTTTGATAAAAGTAAAGAAAGAATTTAATTTTTGTTAATTGCTTTACTTTACAATTACATTAAAAAATCTTCCATGAAGAGTTTTTTAGTTTGATTTTGGGAATTTAAATTTCTTAATGGAAATCAATAATTTGTTAATTTTAACCAATAAAATATAAAAACATTAATTCGCAAAGAATTTTGCAATTTAGGAATTAAAACTTTCTATAAGATATTCAAGAATTACATGATTTTATTGATAAAAATTGAAAAACTGAATTCCCAGATTTTTGGAATTTAAATTTTCTTTAATTAATTAAAAATGAACTCAAGCCAAAATAATAAGAAATCTTCTCTAATTGTTAAAAAACGAAAAATAAATTCGCACATAATTTTTGAAAGTACCTTTTATAGAAATTAAAAAAACTAAGATCTGGAAGATCATTTTTGAAAATTCCCTGTAAAGGGGATTGTTGGTTAAATTTTCTTTAAGAAATTCAATAATTTGAAGATTTTATGGATCAAAATTAAAAAAAAAAAAATGAATTCCTAGAAAATCCCGCATAAAGGGTATTTTTGTATTTCAATTGGGAATTTAAATATTTTGGATTACACAAGTTTTTTGAAAGTAAAATAGATTTACTTATGAAAATTAATAAATTCATAACTTTATTTCGACAAAAAAATAAAATTCTCAAGAAAAAAATAAAATTCCCGAAGAAAAAAATAAAATTCCCTTAATTTTTTTTGAAATCTAATTTTTTGAAAGTCAATAAAGAATTTTTTTAATTTTTTTGCGCATGGCCTTAAAACTTTTAAAATGTTTCCGTTGATTAACAAGTTTTTTAACAAAATTTAAAAAAAATCCAAGAATTTTTAAACAATTTAATTGAAATATTATTCAAATAAGCATTAACTGTTTTGCCTTTACCTTTCTTTATATTTTAACAATTTGTTTTGTTAAATAAACTTTATTTGTATTGCTATTATTTTTCATATTAGGTTTATGTATTAGAAATTTCTTTTATTTAAATTTGTTTGTGGTAATTAATTTAGCAGCTAAATTTCTTTGTATAAATTTTGCTTCTTTTTTTAGAATTAGATTGAAAACAAATACTTAAAACTAAAACATTTTGTTCGTAAGAAGAAAGTATAATATTTTTTTATATAGAATAAATATGTTCTTAAAAAGTAAAGGCGATTTATGTGGGACATAATACCTTTAAAATGTAGTCCGTTAATAAAGTGGGCACGGTAGGACTGTCCTCATTAATGGCTTTTAAAACTATAAAAGAAAAAAAAAGAAATTTGAAACAAATATACATATATGTATAACAAAAACAAACTTACTTTTAATTAAAACTTGTAAATTTTGATTATTAGGTGTGCCATTCTCCAAAGTATAGGGTATGACAGTGGTTAGATATTTGGGATCAGGGCCTTGGAATTTGCCACGTTTCTTTTCGACATGATATTGTCGTCTTTTGTTTTGTACTGCCAGCAGTATAGAGATAAAAGAATTCTTTAATTCCTTTTCAAATTCCAATTCATCACGCAAGGCCAGCTCATTGATTAAAGTTTCGCTCAACTCCTGTATCAAAACCTCCATTTCCATATATAATTCATTCAATTGGGTTATAGATAAATATTGCAATTCTAAAACAAAAAAAAAATAATTTTAGAGATTCAAGCCAAAATAATAAGAAATTTTCTCTAATAAAAAAAAATATTTAAACAAATTAACAAACAATCAATTTTTTCACATTCCCACGAAAACTTACTCTCCGCATATAAAGGTGCTCCCAACACCTCTTTGGCCTTTTCTATAACTTCCGATTCACAGGTGGTGGCATCCTCTGTGGGACTGTCGGCCTCATCAATAATATATTCAATTTCCTTGATCACCTCTTCCACGCTTTTAATGGGTTCTTCGGTTTCACTATTGAGACCGTTCAAAATCAGTGCATGCATATCGAGATCATTGGCAATGGCTTCGTCTTCGCTGTTGAGTTCTTCGCCGGGTGTTTGCGCATCTAGAGAATCAGATTGTTTAGGAGGATTTTGTCCCAAATTCAAAGTAGGCATATGCATTTTACGTGTATACGACTTCGACCAGTCAATGGGCAGTATATTTCCAAAGTTTCCAGTTATGGTCCACCACATTCTGGAAAAATACAAACAAAGAAGAGAAATTTAATAAATTAAAAAAAAAATCACGAATTCAATTCAAGAGAAACAAATTTTTGCTCTAAAATTAATTTTTTTAAAGCTAAATTGTATTTTTATTGCTTTCTAGTAAAAAAAAAAAATTAACTAACCTGCACAGTCACACGACTGATCTGGCCTATAGTAGATAAGAAACGTACGTTGTATTTACTGAAATTACAGCGACCTCAACTTAGCAACTTGGTGTCAGTAATCACAGGACACTGCAAATTTGCCAATCATGCAAAATGACTAGGTTTACCTACAATGATTTTTGCAGGAGTTGCAATAATGAAGGAGAGGAGAAAACAATCTTTCATCTGTCAATGCCCAGCAATGAGTGGATCTCGTAGCATTCTTCTGGGGCAACCATTCTTCGACGACTTATCTGAATTTTCAGTTTTGAAGTTGGAGAATATTGATGCTTTTATCAGAAGCAGTAATTGGCTGCAGTAGCCTAATCTATATATCTGGGTATCTGCGCTTTTTAAATTTTGGTCTGCACATTTTTCACACTCCTCACACTCTACACATCCTCTTACTATCCTTCGCATTCTTCTACTCTATCTCTTCTTCACATATCTTCTTCTTTTCCATCTATTTAGGTAACACAACAGGACCAGCAATATGGACCTAAGTGGGCCGTACTACATGGCCGCCTGCTAACCTAACCTAGTAAAAAAAATAAATTCCCAAACATTTATCAAAAAACCCCAAATAAGAGATTTTGGTTTTTATTTTGGCAATTTACATTTTTAAAGAAATTTCATAATTTTATGTTTTGATTGTTAAAAAAAAATTAAAAAAATATTGAATTCACTTTAAAAATTTCAGATTTAGAAAATGGTATTCTTTGAGTTATTAACACGTTCATCACTCAGCGTCACATATGTGTGACATGGGAGTTTTCACAGAAACTCATGTCACATGTGTCACATTTTTGTTGAAATCTTTTTACTTATAATTTCGGGCCAGTTTGCTGAAAGTAATTTTCTTGTACGTTTGAGTTTTTGTTTCTGTTTAAAATGTGGTTTGTGAATAGATTAAGCAGTTATCTAAAAATTCAGCTTTTAATTCTGGTATTCCCCGAAATGTTACAATTTAAATTTTATATGAGAACTAAGTTTAAAATGTGTTTGCAAATGCATTCGTTTCATAGAAGGATTGTATTTCATAGAGTAAAGTTCAATAATGTTGATGCTAGCTCATCTCCAAGAGATCACTTTCCAGATGTGAGCAATACAATAAAGCGTTGCCGACAGTGCAGTAAAACTGAATTTGGATTATGTCCAGAATATTGTTTTAAAATGTGGCACAATCTATAAAATTATTTTTATCTATGTATGTATCCATGTATGAACATTTTTCATTTTTTTCAGATTTTTGTTCTATTTATTAAAATCAGACGATTTAGTGACACATATAGGTATGTGACATCAATTCTATCCAAAACTCATGTCACTTATAAGTGGCTTGATGAATGTCACAAATATGTGACACATAGTTTTTATATGTGACATATATTTTTTGTTCTTGAGTTTATACAGAAAACGGAAAAAATTGTTGAGTGGCATACGTGTTAATTAAATTAACTCAAGCCGAAATAATAAGAAATTCTCTATTCTCTAATAATTTCAAATTCGCAAAAAAAAAAAATCTGCAAATTCCCTCCGAGGAAACATAATTTTGCTTTAAAATTAATATTTTAAAACTAAAAATGATACAAAGTATATTTCTATTGCTTTCTAATAAAAAAAATTGAATCCCCAAAAAGTTTTACAAAATCCCCAGAAAAGGGAATTTTTATTTTAATTTTGGGAATTAATTTTTGTTCAATAACTTCATGGTTTTATTGTTAAATAATAAAACAATTTTGAATTTCCTTAAAAAAAATTAGATTCCCAAAAAATGTTGCAAAGTCTATTGTACTCACTCCATTCTAATAAAAAAAAATTTAGTCCCCAAAAAGTTTTCTAAAATCCCCCAAAAAAAGGATTTATAATTTCATTTTGGGATTTTCAATTTCTTAAGGAAATCCTATAATTTTCACATTTTATTGTTAAAAAAATAAAAATATGGAATTCCCATTAAAAAATTCAAATTGCCAATGAAAATTCCTAAATCCAGGTCATTTTGAAAATCCCAAATAAAAGAATTTTTGTATTGCAATTGGGAATTTAATTTTGTTTTTAATTAAAAAGTTTTCTTTAAGCACAATAATTTTACCTAGAAAAATTCATAAATTTAAACCTATTTCAGCTAAAAATTCAAATCCCAAAGAAAAATCTGAAAATCCTTACCGGGGAACTGGATTTTCCCCTCAAATGTTAAATTTTTTTAATGGTTGTTTTTTATGTGCTATGTAGAGCTTTTATATTGTTAAAAATCTTTTTATTTTATTAATTTTTTAATAATACTAAAGAAGTAACTTAATTTTAATTACAGGTTTCAAAATTAAATTCCCAAAAAGTTTTGGAAAATCTCTCAGAAGGGGATTTTTATTTTAAATTTTGGGAATTTAATCTTTTTGCAGAAAATTTAATAATTTTATGTGTATATTATAAAAAAATAAACTCCCAGATCATTTTTGGAAATCCCAATAAAGGGAATTTTTAATTTGGCAATTTAAATTTCTTTTGAAAACTCCATATTTGAATGAATTTATTGTTAAACAATTAAAAAAAAATATTCCCAGGCCATTTTTGAAAATCCCCCATAAAAGGGATTTTTGTATTTCAATTGAGAATTTAAATTTCTTTTCAATTAAAAAGTTTTCTTTAAATACAACTATTTTACATTGAAAAATTAATCAATTTCTTACTTATTTCAACTAAAAATTAAAATCACCCTTCCGGGGAAACCAATTTTTTCTACTTTTACTTCTTTCCTCAATTAATTTCGATTGCCAAGCTTTTTTAAACAACCTTCATAGAAAGTGTTACAATTACTATACGTTTTAATTAAAATTTTCTATTGTCTGTTGAAATGAAACGTATAAAAGTGAAAAATATGTTTCTGGGCTTGTAAAAATTATGCTAAAGTAGCGCAGGAAAAATATGTAATAAAAAAATTAACAAGTAAAAGTGTTTTATACAATTTTGTGTAACAAAATTATCAACAATTTCATTAACATTATGTAGAACATTGTTAGAACATGATGGTAAGAAATAATTGAACAAGAGCAACTAGATATTGTGTTAAATAAAAAACATTTTAAACAAGTTAGGGAGACCAGCTTAAAAACCAAGAAAAACATCAAATTAGTGAAAATTTGTTAAGAACTTGAAATAAAAAAATAAAATATTAAACAAATTTCAAATTTTTTTTAAGAAATTTTTTATCTAACAACTGGCCTTCCTTATTTTTATAAACAAGCTCAGTTCGCAAAAAGTAGGTTGTTAAACTTCATGTAGTACACTGGCGTAAAAAAAGAATACAACAAAAAAAAAAACCAATTATGAGACAAGTTAAGGAACAAAAAAAAAAAAGCGGGCTAAAACAACATACCACACACCATTAACACAGCTCAAAACTAAAAAAAAAATAAAGTGTGTCTAACGTTTTGGTTAAAGACAACAAGAAAGCTGAAGAAAACTAAACAAGAATTATAATTATGAAAAAATTGTTTAATGATGTTATTAAAATATGTATATTAAAATATTTTCAAACACTGAGAAAAATATTAAGACACATTAATACAGGAGTAAAAAGTTAAGAAAAATCATCATCAATTCCTCAATTTATGGGCAGTAGTTAATAAAGCAATAAAAAATTATAAAATTTAAGAAATTTTTTAATTTCGAAAATTTTCGAATTTAAGTATGAATTTTCGAAAATAGCTTAAAATTATATAAAGATTAGTGTAAAGTGGTTAAAAGAGTTTTCCATATAAAAAAGCAAAAATTTAAGGTTTTTTTAATCTTAAAATTTTTCAAACTTAAGTTCGAATTTTCGAAAATAGCTTAAAATGCTTAAAAATTTATTTAAGTTATTAAATTAAATGTTTTTTAAATGAGTTACCTAAAAAGCAAAAATTTTTAATGTTTAAATTTGTTTTCTGTATAGAAACAATTTTGATATATTTTATATATTCGAATTTTCGAAAAAAGGCTAAAAAAACAATCAAATGTGATTAAAAATTCTCAAATTTTAAATAAATAAGTTTTTTACATAAAGAACTTAAGTTCGAATTTTCGATGTTAGCAGGAAAGACCTTTTTAATGTGCCATATTAAAAAAAACATTATTTGATTTACATTAACTTAAAAAATACAGAAAATTTTAATTTTAAAAAATTCTAAAATATTTATTTATTTATTTATTGATTCCATTCCCTGTACAACAATACTGAGTCTTATACTTATAGCACAGGAACGTATTACGTTACAAAACAAACTTGATGCAAGTAAATATAACAATATTGAGATAAAATTAAAGTTAAAAAAATTATAAATTAAAATTAAAAAAAAGTAAAAATTAAGTTCGAATTTTTGAAATTAACCAAAACGTGTTAAATATTTAACCATGATAATCATTTTAGAATAACTAAAATTTATATTATAGGCATATTGCAAGCTAAAATTCCAATAAGAACTCATGTTTGAATTTTCAAACTCAAATTCGAATTTTCAAAATTACAGAAAAATCATAAAAAATTGGTTAATTTCGCTTATTATACATTAAAGATTAGCCCCCTTATTCATAAAACTTGTCAAAGGTTTATAACAGGCTTATAAAGCAAATTTTGTATGGATATTTGCTTTATGCCTGTTATAAACCCTTGATAAGTTTTTATGAATTAGACTGTAGAAATTTCAGAATTTTAGAGTTCTAATTAATTTTCGAACTTGAGTTTGAAATTTCAAAATTTTTTAGTATTTAAAAATTTGCTTAATTTTTATAAAATTCAGTTATAGTACATAATTTTACAAATTTAAATATACTTTTGCTATTTTCGAGAACTAATTAATTTTCGAACTTAAGTTCGAGTTTTCGAAATTGCAAAATAATTACAAAAATCTGTAAAATCTTGTAAAATTGATTTTAACATATGAAAATTTATAATTTTTAGTATATTTTTGAAATTATCGAATTCTAAATCATATTCGAACTCAAGTTCGAAATTTCGAAAAATCCACAAAATTATAAAAAATTGTAAAATTCGCTTATAATATATGAAAAATTATAAATTTTAGTATATTTTTAAAATTTTCAAGTTCTAATTTATTTTCGATTTCAAGTTCGAATTTACGAAAATCACGGAAAATCAATTTGTTTCTTTGAAATTCAATAAATTTTCCAAATTTCTTACTTTTCACTAAAAAATTTAAGTATGTATATACTTATACAGAATTTGCTACAAAATTAAATTGTTGTATGTCTTGTATAAGAAATTATCATACTTATTCATGTTTAATCCTCTTTTTTTTTCTCTCTTATTATTTTAAACATTTTCCTCCTAAGCTGGCTCTATGACACTTAAGTTAATAATGAAAGGATTTCTGGCCTTATATGTGAAAAAAGAGTTTTTTTGTTTGTTTTTTGTATTTCGAACATGCCAATTTAAATGCATTCAAGGAACAGGAAGTCTCTAATGTCACTATTAAACAAATATTTAGTTATTTAACAAACCAACAAACAACAATTTTCTAGACATCATTCACAGAAAATCCTTAAGGATATAAACAGGAGTAAGTCTCTATTATATAAAAGTTTTTTTTTCTCAATCTGCTTTAAAAGCAATAATAGAAAAAACCTAGCAACGAAATGAACTTTTATAAAGCTTCTTCTATTTAAGTTTGTAAAATATAAACAGCAAACAGAAATGTATGGAGAGTGAAAGAGAGAGAGAGAAAGAGAAGCATAAAAAAGGACCTGCAGGACAATGAACTCGTTATAAATATGAATGACTTAAATATGGGTTATTTGTAAACAACATATTGCAAGCAAGTTGACGCAACTACTACTTGGGAAATGGTCAAAATGGGTAGTGTGCACAGGCAGGATTTTCTTTTTGTTTAATGCAATATTTATAATACTGCAGTAAAATCCAAAGTTAGTAAGTTGAAATGGCACAGAAATAAATTAATTTGTAACAGAGAAGAAATGAATTATTTTAATATGAACAAAGTTTTTATGACAAATGAAAACAAAGGAACTAAAAATTGAGGTTATGGGAAAATTTTAAAGAAATTCCTTTTATTTCTAAAAATCGGAAAATATTAAAATTTGAGTCATTAAGTTCGAGAACAATTTTTAAATTCAGGAATAGCATAAGCATACTAGCTTAAATGTCGTCTTTTTTTTCTACAACATTTAATGGGTTAATCGAATAACCGATTGAAAAAATTAATCGAATAAATGTAAAAAAATCCTAAAAGAAATGAAGAAAATTTTATATACTTTATATATTTAAAGATTTTATGCAAAATTAATGCTCTATAATTAAAACTCATAAATACCATTAAAATATTAGTTAAGAAAAATATTTCTTTTTTAATTTAAACGAATAATTTAAAAGCCCAAATAACCGATTAAAAAAATTAAGAATATGTACCTAAAAAAAATTAGAGAATTTCTAATTCTTTATTTATTTATAGATTGTATGAACAATTTGTGCTTTATAACCCGAAATTTTAACGATTAATTGGAAAACCGTTTCAAAAATTATTCGAATAATCGAAAAAATTTATAGAATTTGGATTAACACAAGAATATTAACTTAAATATAGAATTTTTAAGAAAATTTAAATGTATAATCGAAAAAAAACGAGCAACCGATTAAAAAAAGAATCGAATAAAAATAAAGAATACCAAAACAAATTGTAGAGAATTTCATAAAATTTTATATACATACATACATATTTATAGATTTTTTTGTAAAATTAGCAATAGAAATTTTCAAAATTATTTGGAAAATACCTATTTGTGAATAAATGAAAATAAAACTGTAAAAAGTATATTTTCTAAGAAAAGTTTTCTCAAAACATTTAAAATGTTTAACAACTTTATGCTAAAACAGCTTTAAAATTCCTAAAAATTTTAATTATCAAAATTTCTAGATTATCCTATCTTTATTAAATTGTTTATTGGTTTATTTAATGCCTTTCTTCTGCTGCCCACATAAGTATCTAACTCTGCGAAGGTAATATAAACTTGTTGTTGCTGTTGTTATTAATGCGTGGGTAATAGTTTTTTCTTCTGCTTCGAATCTTTTTTAATTTTGCATTTTTTTTTGCTTTTTCTTAATAATGTGTGTATACAATTTTTTTGTATTAAGCAGAGTATTAAAAGTGACATTGACTTTGATGTTTCAACAACAACAGCAACAAATTATAAAAAAAATGCTAATGAATCATGAATTTTTATTTCAAAGTAGATACCTATGTACATATGTATGTACATATGTAAATATTTTTACAAAAAACAAGAGAGTTGTGTTGGAAACACAACTTCTTCAACTTCTTCTCACATACCTAATATTAACAGTTTTATTCACTCCATTTTGGTCATTTGCATTTCGTTTAATGTGGTAATAATAGTTTCCCAAGAAATGATAGTGCAAAAACAAAGAAAAAGCCAACAAAACAACAACATGAAACATTCATAACGTGTAATAAGCAAGTATAGGTATGTATGTATGTGTTTCATTAATCTTTTACCGTTTTATTTACATTGCAACTCTCCTTATGACCCACTCCTCTCGCTAATTCTCTAACACTGTTTACTTGTTTTTTTTCAAACAAATATACATATGGATGCATGTGTGACAAATAATTGTGTTTACATTTTAATATGCATACAGTGTTGTATTTTTTATTGCATTCATTCCTTTAAGAAGTTGACATAATTGTTAGTGCGAAATATTATGGCGTATGTTAAATTTTTTTATTTTACTTTTGTTTTTGTTTCTTTGTGCATTATTATTCTTGAAATGTTAAAAAGTAAGGAAAGTGGGTTTATTAAGAGCAGCCTATTTAACTTAATTATGGCATGGTAAACAACATTTATGATGTAATAATATTAAGAAAAGTTAAACAATATTAATGGAAACATTTAATTAAAGAGCCTGTTAGTATTTTCTAGTAAAAAATAAAGTCAATTTAATAAAATCTTGTGCGAAATTATACAGAATGTTTAATACTTTAATAAAAACAAAGTAACTTAGAAAGAAATTTTTAAACTACTATTCGAAAAAGCAATGAAATATACATACATTCATATATTAATTTAAATAGGAAAAATTAAAATCCCATAAAATTGATTTAAATATGGAATTTCATATGAATTTTAGCTTAAATATTGAGTTTGAAATTTTTATCAAATTACATATTTAAAACCCGAGTAAACGATTGCAAAACTATTAGAATAATAATAAATAAAACTTACAAAATTTTACAGAATTTTATATACTATGTACTTATATACCTACATACAATGAATTATTCGAAAAGCCGTTTCAATTAATATTCGAATAATTGTAAAATTTTAAAGAATTTTGAAAATTCATAAGAATATTCTTAATTATACATTTTGTACATACTGTTAACGAATAATCGAAAAAAAAACGAGTAACCGATTAAAAAATAATTGAACAAAAATAAAGAAAATCTAAAAAATTTACAGTATTTTATATATGTACTACTTATATATAATGAATTTATGGAACATTTTTTTGCTATATTCCTAAACATTTTAACGATTATTCGGAAAACCGTTTCAATAAATATTCGAATAATCGAAAATTTTGCAGAATTCTGAAACTGCATAAAAATGTTAAATTTTTTTTAAAAATATTTTAACGCATAAACGAAAAAACCGTTTAACCGATTAAAAAATTAATCGAATAAAAATAAAGATTATATACAAAAATTCTGCAGAATCTCATATTCTTTACATATTTAGTTATTTTATGGACAATTTTTGCTATATAACCAGACATTTTTACGATTATTCGGTAAACCGTTGAAACAAATATCCGAATAATCGCTCAAAAATAATACAAATTTTAGATACTAAGATATATTAGTAAAAACATTATTTTGTTCCATACAATTTTAATAAGTAATAACCATTTTTTTAAAATACCAATTTAAAAGTAGCCAATGAAAGAAAAAAATTCGAATGACTTTTATATTTAGAATTAAAGCTTAATAATATTTTAAATATTCAGTAGAAAGTGTCAATTTTAACAATTATTTGAAAAACCGTTTATATAAGGAAGCGATTAATCGTTCCTCAAACGGCCACATTGTTTTCAGATTCCGGTTATTAACCTTATTTCCTATCTCCTATTTTCTCTCTCTTTGTCCTGTTTATTTTCCTTTACAAATCTATAAAATAAAGTACTTTTTATAGTCCTTTAATATGTTTTAAATAGTCACCCTTTTTTAATATTCCTCTATTGTTTAAAACAATTTCTTTAGATGCTTATGTTTACTTAACTGTATTATAGATAGAACAAACAAATTACCACTCAAGTATATAGTTATTAAGTACAATTTTATATTGTACTTTAAACTCTTTTTTTTTTTGAATTGACAACAATTTTCTGCTAAATTATACGTTGCCAGTTAAAACAGAAACCTTTGCCGTAGTATTACACTCCAACAATTTAAACTACACTCCCTTCTTTGCTAACATTTGCAAATGTAAATGGTGTGGAAAATATACTCTAAACTCATACCCACGAACAGGTATAATATTGTAGCATAATTATAGGGTAATTTCAATTAACATGAAAATTTACTTTACTCACTTTATACCCAGCATACCATTCTAGGAGCGCTCCGAAAAAGGAGTCAGAAAAGAGTCCAACAAAAGAGCATTTTCGGAGTGAAAGAAAAATTTGCTTGTTACTGTCCTGAGTCGGCACGCAGTATGACTCAGAAATTCCACTTAATTATGTGTGTACCAATGCTTTTTTGTCCTGTTATTTGTGCTTTGAACAAAAAAAAAAAAAAAAAAAAAAAAAAAAAAAAAAAACAGCTGTTACACACAAGAATGATAAAAACAAGATACACGGAGCCCAAAAAAACCTCATAAAAGACTCTTTTCTGACATTATCTAAGAATTCTTTCAGACGGACTATTTTCGAATGTAATGAGCCTCTTTTCTGAAGGTTTTGGGAGCAATTATGATTGTTTTTTGGGCTCATAAAGAGCGTTAACGCTCCGAAAAAGGTGCCAGTAAAGACTCTTTTCGGACTCATATGGCTTGCTGGGTAATGACGCTACAAAAAAAAAAAAAGTCGTGTTTTTGCAGCTTCGCGTGTGTGTAAGAGAAAAGGGTTTCTTTTGGCTTGTTTTATATGATATTATTGATTTTTGTGCTGCTTGTGTTTTTTAAACAAGAAAAAAAAAATTAAAATTGTAACTAAGAGTAATTGATAAAAAATCATTTAATTGTAAATTGCTGAAATAAATTTCAATTAAATGGGGAGAGAATTGGTGCAAATTCATTAAACCTTTGTTCAAGTAAATTGTTGTAAATGAAGGAAACTTGAAGTAAATGAAAAAATTAATGAACTTGTTTAATGTTTACTATTTGTTCATAAACTTTAAGTTAAATACATTTTTTTTTAAATTTGACATAAAAGTAATAAAATTAGTTTTATTGTGAAAAACTGCACAATTTCCAAAGAAACTGTGTTAAATTTTACACAAATTGAGTAAAAAACACACAATTTTACATAAAGTGCATAAAAGTTGTGTAAACCCTTTCAAATTTACTCTACGTAAAATTACACAAAGTGTGTAAAATTACACAAATTATGTAAAACTACGCAAATTGTATAAAACTACATAAATTGTATAAAATTATACGAAGGTAACACAAGATGTGTAAAATAACACAAATTGTGCAAAATTACACAAATTTTGTAAAATTACAAAAAATTAAAAAAAAAAACAAAATGTGTAAAAGTACACAAATTGTACGATTACACAAAATGTGTAAAGCATTACCAAATGTGTAAAAATACACATATGTACTTTCTAAACCAACACAAATTTTGGTTACTTACATTTTATATAAAAATGTTTTATATATTTATATACATATTTTTATTTCCAATATTTTTTCTCTTTATCATATAAAGGTTTTCCTGTTTTTCCTTTAAATAATGTTATAATACTATAATAATTTTCAATATCTCTGATTAAAAAACTAATTCGTTGTAATATCAATAGATAAAATCTCGAAAAATGTAAATATTTGTAAATAAAAACTGTAAATAAAGATGTATTTATAAATGAAAAATAAATATATGATTTAGATATAATTTAAAAATTGTAATATTCCTGAAGAAGCTATCCGTTGAGATAGCGAAATATTGGAAATAAATATACATATATAGAACATTTTTATATAAAATTTAAGTAACCTAATTGCTTGGAAAAAGAAATTATAGAATATTGGAAAAGGTCGAATAAACGAACTAAATAATCAAATTGTGTAAAAGTACACAAATTGTGTAAAGTAACACAAGATGTGTAAAATTACATAAATTGTGTAAAAATATACAAAATGTGAAAAATTATAAAAACTTACACATTTAATGTAAAATTACACGAATTGTGAAATATTCTCCCAATTGTGTAAAATTGCAAACAAAAAATTATAAGAATACACAAAATGTTTAAAAGTACACAATTTGTGTAAAATTACACAAAATGTGTAAAAATACATAAAATCTGAAAAATTACAAAAACTGTGTAAAATTACACATTTTGTGTAAATTACACAAATTTTGTAAAACTACACAAAATGTGTAAAATTAGGCAAACTGTGTAAAATTATACAAAATGTATAAAAATACACAAACTGTTTTAATTTACAAAAATTATGTAAAATTACACAAATTGTGTAAAATTACAAAAAAATTTATAAAAATACACAAAATGTGTAAAAATTACAAAAACTGTGTTAAATTACACATTTTGTGTAAAATTACACAAACTGAATAAAATTACGCAAACTGTGTTAAATCACACAAATTATGTAAAATTGCATAAATTGTGTACAAATACATAAATTGAGTAAAATTGCACAGATTGTGTAAAGTTACACTAAATGTGCAATTTTGTATATTTCAAAATAACATAAACCGTGTAAATTTACACAAATTTAAAAAAAATTGTGAACAAAAACACAAACCGTGTAAAAATTTAGCAAAATTTTACAATTTTTAAAAGTTTTTCTTTTTCATTGCCTCTACTTGAACTTTTCGCAACACCTAATTTTCCCATATAAAACCCACACAACCAGTTGCTGCAACCAACTATCAAGACGACAAACCTACCTTAAAGTAAACATTTGTTTAATCTTTTCTCAAGCTCATTATCCATTTCATTAGAAATTCTCATCTCTCGTTCTCTGTTACACACATCACATTCCAAAGACACAGAAATTAAGTCACCCGTAGCAAAAATATTTACAAAATAATAAAAAAAGGAAAGCTATTTCTTTCCTCTAACGAGCAGAATAAAAATGAACGAAAAAGAATCATAGAATCATAGAGAGCAAACATAAATTGTCAACATTCCAATGAGAATATTACATCATTTTTCCTACAGCTGCTTTTCACACACATGTAAATCTAACGTTTAGAATATAAAAATCTTTTAGTTTTGTTTTTGCTTTCTTTTATTTATACTATATATATGTATATACATATATATGTATATTTATATTTTCCTTACTAATCATTAGAAATGCCATTTGTTTGAATAAAAATCTACAGCATAAAAATAAAGGATAATGCGGTCAAGGTTATTTAAAGGATGTAAGCTCTCTATGAATAAATAAATAAAATTCTAATAAATATGTACTTATGTATCTATTTGTGTACCTGTGCTAATAAATATTAATTCATTGCAGAAAACAATAGAAACAAATATTCTTGTTGGGAATGGATAATCAGTAGAAAAATACTGACATGATTTCTATTGTCTATTTGACATAAATCAAAAGGTTGGTGTTTATCACTGTGTTAGACAACAACTAATAACGAAGTGTAGCTATGCATTTTGTTATTGATTAAAAAGTTATAAAAAAGGATTTGCATCAAAGTATCAGCAGTATTTAAAACTGCAAATATATATGTAATATAAGGGGAACTTTTAAGACATACATACATAAATGTTAGATATAAAACAGTTAAATAAAGTTAATTATTTTAATATGCAGTTAGTACTAATTTCAATTTTATAAACAGCTTTTTATACGATTTAAATCAATTTTTTAAATAAAAACCGACTTTTAACCGAATAAAATGCGGTTTTTATTCGATTAAAAACCGGGTTTTGGATTATAAAAATCTGGACATTTTTAATTTAAAGTTTTTAATCGAATAAAATCTAAAATTTTTAACGAATAAAAATCGGGTTTTTCAATCGAATAAAACCCGGACTTGTAGTGAATAAAAATCTAAAATATGTTAATTTAAAGTTTTTAATCATATAAAATTCAAATTTGTAACGAATAAAATTATTCGAATAAAACCCTAGTTTTTTAAACGCGCAAAACCCGGTTTTGTTAAAAATAAAATTTTTAATCGTATAAAATCTAAAATTTTAAAGAATAAAGTTATACGATTAAAATTCGGATTTTTAGCACAATGAAAACAGGATTTGTAGCTGATAAAAATTTTGAATTTTAAGTTTATAATCTAATAAAATTTAAAATTTTTAATGAATAAAGTTATTCGAATATAAACCGAAATGTAAATAAATTTTTTTTTACACGTGTAATCAATAAAAACGCTACTTTGTTAAAATTTCGGTAATTCGTTTAAAAATTAGACTAAATAGACAAATAAACAACCTAATTTGATGTAGAAATGTTTTAAATGTTAAACAAAATTGTTTTACAGACGGTTGCTCATTTCTAAAAAACCGGTTATTCGTAATCATGAAAATAATAGCCTTAATTTACAATAAACATTTAAAGAAACATTTTTTACATGAGTTATAATTTGAAAAAAACCGGCTACTCGGCTAAATTTCGTTTATTCGCTTAAAAAATACCCTAAATAGGCAGATAAAACCCAAAATTTAGTGTAGAAATGTTTTAATGCTCAACAAATCATTTTACAGATGGTTACTCGTTTCTAAAAAACGGTTATTTGTTTGAAAAAAAGATTATTCGCTTAAAAATTTGGCTTATTAAGGAAATTAACACTTTTGTTTTGTAGAAAAATGCTTTAAAAATTTAAAGAAACAATTTGTTAGACCAGTAATCGTTTTAAAAAAACCGGTTACTTTTAAAAAATTCGGTTATTCGTTGCAAAATCAACATAATCAGGGAAATATAAACATTAATCTAGTGTGAAAATGCTCTAACGATAAAAAAACTTATTTTTAAAACGATTACTCGTTTTAAACAATAGGGTATTCTGTTAAAACTTGTGTTATTCTTTAAAAAATGAGGCTAATCAAAATCAGGCAATTTAGTGGGAAAACAGTTTAAACGTTTAAAGTATACATTTTTTAGACATGTTATCGTTTTAAAAAATCAGTTACTCGTTGAAAACATTTCGGTTAGTCGTTTCAAAATCAACATATTCAAATTAATATAAGCATTATTTATTGGTAAACGCTTTAACAACTAAAATAAATTATTTTTAAAATGGTTACTCGTTTTGAAAAATCGGTTATTCGCTTAAAATTAAGCCGAATCATGAAATATAAGCCTTAATTTAAAGAAAAAATGCTTTAAAAGTTTTTTAATTGAATATAATATGTTAAGTATAAGTTTTTAAACGTATAAAATCTGAAGTTTTTAAGAAATAAAGTTATTCGAATAAAACCCGGGTTTTTAATCGAATAAAAATAAAAAGGTTTTTAGTAAATAAAAGTTTTTTATTGAATAAAATCCGATTTTTTGACGTTTAAAGTCATTCGAATAAAACCAGAGGTTTTTAATCAAATAAAAACCAGGTTTTTAGCTAATAAAATACCCAAACGATGTTAATATGAAGTTTTTAATTGAATAAAACCAGGGTTTTTAATCGAATAAAAACCGGGTTTTTAGCGAATAAAATTCCAAAAAAATGTTAATATGAGATTTTTTATTAAACAAAATCCGATTTTTTAACGTTTAAAGTTATTCGAATAAAACCCTGATTTTTTGAATCGATTAAAAACCGGTTTTTTAGCGAATAAAAATTTAACAAACTTCAATTTGAAGTTTTAGCTATTAAAGTAGACTTTGAATCCTTTAATGGACTTTTCAAGCATCATTTCAATACATTTCTTTTATGAATTTGTTTCATTTGCTTAAAAACCAAATATTTGTTTTTAGATTTAAACTGCTGCTTTACCCTCACACCCCTTAAATTGCGCATGTCTAAAAATATTTTATTTATTAGTTTTTTATATCATCAAATAAAACCCCAAGCTTTGTTTTACTTTGAATTTGTATAAAAAAAATATTCATAATCTTATTTAGCATTTACTTTCATTTCGAGGGTAAATTTGTTTTAGTATTTATTATAGTTTTTATAAAACAAATTTAACAAAATCATAAAAAAGAAGACAAAACTTTTAGTAAGAATACAACCCTGATGAAATGGTGCTTTTCTTGGTAGTTGTTTGACAACACGCGCCAAATTGGCGTCTTTTTTTCGTGCATTTGTTTCTTGTTTTTGTTATTGTAGGGTTTCTAGCATGTCTCATCAAATTAAGCTGAGTCATCATTACAATGAGTGGCAGGATAAGGGGTAATAAAATTGTTAGCGTGAATGAAGTGAATACATTTTCGGGGTGATGCGTAAAATTTGAGGGGTTAGGTTTAGCTTGGTTTCAGTTTTTTGTGCAGGGAAATGAGGATATTTCAAGGATGTTGAAGAAATGTAAGCAAATGTGTTTGTATATGCAGAGACGTACATATGAAAATTTCCGGTATTGTATAAAAAAAAAACGAATAAAAAGAATTGATGTTAAAATTAAATTTCAATAATGAATTGAGCGGAAATGAAATCTACGCTGTAATAACTATAAAAGACAATTTATTGCGAAAGGAATGTTAAAGTAAAATAATAAAAAGAAAATTTAGATAAAATTAGAACAAATTAGAAAAAGAAAATGTAGAATTTACGTAGCTTAACATTTAGGCTGAAATCTTTATTTGTAACATACATATAATATGTAGATTCACTTTTCTTTTCTCTTTCTTTAAGCTGCTTCCACTTTAAAGTCTCCACTGTATATTACCTAATTTCTTTAACGTATTTGTACAATTCATGTTTTTTATATTATTTTCTCTTGATAGATATTAAATTTCAAATAGTTTGCACATGGTTGCACATACTTAACCCATTAACAAACACAAACCAAAACATTTTATAATAAAAAATCGAAAAATGCTAAAGGAAAAAAAACATATAAAACACATAATAAATAACTTTTTCTAAAACACTATTTATTATGTGGCTTTGCAAAACAAAACAGCAAAAATTGCCGTACAATCTACTTCAAGACTTTTAAATAGAAAACCGCAGGTTAAACTTCAAATACTTGAAAAGAAGTGGAATAAATCATTTGCAAAAAAAAAAAAACAAAATAAACACAAGAAACAAATCAAACATTAAGTTTAAACTTTAAAGTTATAACCGCTAAATGTTTGAGGTTAAAAACAAAACTGCAAAATATGAAAGAAAATATTTGTTTTCACAAAACAAATACTAATTGTATTAATAAACACTTTAAATTAAAGTTAAATATTATTAAAATAAATTTAAACAATGATATTAATTGTTTAAGCTAAACATTTACAAAATTGGTTATTCGTTTAAAAATCCAGTTAATCAACGAAATAAAAAGTAATCGTTAAAAAATTTGGTTACTCCTTAAAAAATTCGATTACTCGTTTAAAAATTACACCAAACAGGCAACTAAAAACCGCTATATAGTGTAGAAATGGTTTTAAAATTCAAAAAATTATTTTATAAACGGTTACTGGTTTCTCAAAAACGGTTATTTGTTTTAAATTGGTTATTCATTTAAAAGCCAGGTTTATTAAGGAAACACATTGATTTATTTAACTTTAAATATTTAAAAAAACAATTTTTACAACCAGTAATCGTTAAAAAAAAACTGGTTACTCGTTAAAAATTAGACTAAACAGGCCAATAAAAACCATTCTAGAAATTGTATAAATGCTTTTAATGTACAAAAACTTATTTTACAAACGATTACTCGTTTCTAAAAAACGGTTATTCGTTTAAATAGTTTTTTTTTCGGCCGTTCGTTAAAATTAATATATCTAATCTGGGAAATAAAATCATTCATTTACAAGAAAAATGTTTTCAACATTTAAATAAACAATTAATTGCACGAGCACTCATTTCAAAAAACCGGTTACTCGTTAAAAAAAATTTATTACTCGTTTAAAAATTAGAATAAACAGGCCAAACAAAACCATTATAGACTGTAAAAATGCTTCTAATGTAGAAACACTTATTTTACAAATGATTACACGTTTCTAAAAAATGGTTACTCGTTTGAAAAATGGTTATTCATTTAAAAATCCATTTAATCTGAAAAACAAAACCCTTTAATTATAGATAAAATGCTTTCAACATTTAACGAATAAGTTTTTACACGAGTTCTCGTTTAAAGAAACCGGTTACTCGTTAAAAAATTTGGTTACTCGTTTAAAAATTACACTTAACAGGCAAATAAAAACCGCTATATAGTGTCGAAATGTTTTCAATGTTCAGGTTTTATTTTTTCTTTCTATTTAACAAATGGTTACTTGTTTCTAAAAAAAAAACGTTTATTCGTTTAAAAATTGGTTATTCGTTTAAAAATCCAGGTAACTAGGAAAATAAAAACATTTATTTACAAGAAAAATGCTGTCATAATTTAAAAAATAAATTGTTTACACTAGTAATCGTTTTATAAAAACCAGTTACTCGGTAAATTCGGTTATTTGTTTCAAAATCAAGATATTTAAACATCTATCTAGTTTGAAAACGCTTTAACAACGAAAATAACTTATTTTTAAAACAGTTACTCGTTTTATGAAATATGATTTTGGTTTAAAAAGTAGCTAGGTAACTTTTTATAACGTTTACTAGAATAATCGTTTAAACGGTTACATGATTAATCATAAATTTTTTAAAGAAATTTAAAATTTAAGCTGTTTTATGTTAGTAGTAAGTATTTTTATAGGTTTTCTCAATTAAGTTGTTGTTTTTGATGTTTAAAATCTAAAGTTACTTGTCTGTAGCCAAATTACGTCATTTAACTAGAGTTCTTAATGTCTTACAGCCAAATAATGTTTTATAAATCCATTGCTTGTTTAGTTTTTTTTTTTTTTGCAAATAACCATATTAGTTTTACAAGTTTAAGAATTGCATTGAGGCAGAAATAAGTTGCATTTGATTTTAAATAACAACCACATAAATTTTCCCATAAATAGTTATAACCACTTTTTCTCGCATACATGCGGCGCGACATTTTGGTAACACGAATAAAAATATAGTTAGGCAAAAAAAAAAGATGTGGAAAAAAACAACTAAACAAATGTATTTCTAAATGTAATCTATTACCAGTTTCTGGTGGTTTGATTTTTTTAAGCATTTTGTTGCTAACTAAATTTCATAAAATTAAAAGCAAGTGTGTGTTAAGTTTTGTCCACTACTGTAAATGTTGTCAATTTTATAGCCTGCTAAATATTTATGACAAATAGTTTTCGAACTATGTTCTAAGACGCATTAGAGATGCTTGTTTTTGGTAGCCACAACGACGTCATTTGTGCCGTTTAATGTTTAAAAACTGAGGGAAGCTTCGAACTTGTAATTTTTTTAGTGTAATTGTTTACAAGTTACATTTTTTTATTACTTATAAAGATATTACAAAAATTAGATGATTTTATTTGTTAAAAAATAAACATTTTGTAATTTGAACTCAAGGTTATTTGAAAATGTTTTGAAAAAAACCCGAAACAATTCTCATAAACTAGAAATAACATTATTGAACTTTCCTCAAAAGTCTCTGAAAAAACACAATAACAAAAAATCTTAATTAAAGAAAAAAAGCTAGATATTTTTTCATTTAAACAAATGCCACAACAACTAAATAATTAAGGAAAGTGCTGAAAAATGTTTTAGACACTATTTATTTGATAAAGAAAATCAACTGAAAAGAATCTCAAAATTAATTCATGAATTTTTAAATAGAAAAATATGAATTATCTCATAAATGTTTGCATTATAACACAAAAAAGAATTTCAAAATAAAAAAAAAGAACAAAAACACTATGATTACTAAATTCTCAAGAAAATGTAGCGAATAAAAAAAAATCTGCTAGAAAAAATAAAACAGAGAAATATAAAATAAAAATAATAAAAACGAAGTGCAAACAAAGTAACAATTTTAATGCATTTCCTTAAAAACAGCAAAGTAAAATATTTAAATCTTTAGCCATTAAAATAAAAAATTAAAATAATCATTCAAAAAAACTTAAAATCAAATTAAAAATGTTAAAATGTCATATAAACTACATATATAAAATATACATTTTGCTACTTTGTATTCGCTGAATCACATAATTTTGTAAACGGTTTTCCGAATAAACGTTTTCATATTCATTTTTTTTCATAAAATCGTTGAATATATAAATACTATAAAATAAAGCAAAATCTTTTAATATTTTTTAATTTTTTCATAAATTATTCGTTTAATTGTTTAAACGGTTTATTTGTTTAAATTTTGTAAAAAAAAATCTCTAGTTATGCTAATCTACGTTAATTTACAAAAATGTCCGATTATTCGAATATTTATTCAAACGGTTTTCCGAATAATCGTTAAAATTTCGGTTTAAATAGCAAAAATTCCGCAAAAAAATCTTAAAGTATCAAAAGAATATAAATTTCTGTACAATTTTCGTGTAAGTTTTTTATTTTTATTCGATTAATTTTTTAATCGAATAATCTTTTTTCTAATTAGTTGTTTAAATTTGTATAAAAAAATCTATATTTAAACTAATACTTTTATACTAATACATAATTTTGCAAAATTTTTCGATTATTCGAATATTTATTCAAGCGGTTTTCCGAATAATCGTTAAAATTTAATACAACAAAATTTCATTTAAAATCTGTATATATTAAAATACTATAAAATTATATAAAATTTGCTTTTAAATTTTTGATTTTTATTCAATAAAATTTTTAATCGATTAATCGGTTTTCCGATTCGTTTAAATTTTGTAAAAAAATCCATATTTTAACTAATATTCGTATGTTATACCAGAATTTAGAAAAAATTTCCGATTATTCGAATATTTATTCAAACGGTTTTCCGAATAATCGTTAAAATTTATGGTAATACAACAAAAAATTCACTTAAAATCTGTATATGTATATTAAGAGTGTAAAATTCTGAAAAATTTTTGTGTAAATTTTAAATTTTCATTCGAATAATTTCCGATTATTCGTTAAAATTTTGTAAAAAAAAATCCACATTTTGACTAATATTCGTATGTTATACCAGAATTTAAAAAAAATTTAATTATTTGTGTATTTACTAAAACGGTTTTTCGAATAATCGTTGAAAGCGATGTTTATAGAACAAAAGTTTCGCTTAAAATCTTTATATTTCAAAAGAATATAAATTATACACAATTTTTCGGAGAATTTTTCATGTTTATTCGATTAATTTTTTAATCGATTAATTGGTTTTCCGATTATTCGTTATTTTTTTTTTTTTTAATTTCTTATTTAAACTAATATTCTTGTGCTCTTTTGGTTAACGGTTATCCGAAAAATCGTCTAAATTAAGTCTAATAATAGGTTCAGTTTTTTCTTTAAATTTTATATTAAATCTTTAATTTTTCGTTTTTCATTCTTTTATTAAACTGCCCGTTTTTAGTTTTTTTTTCATGTCATAAATTATTACTTTAAAGGAAATATGACGAGTCTTCTTGTTTCCCACATGCTAACAAAATATAAAATATTTCATCTTTATTGTTTAAATATCAAAGTATTTTTTTTTTTGTTTTCCTGAAATCTGTGGTGAGTTCTTTCACATTTCCTACTGCTGCTTGCTGTTTAAATTATGACGACAATGAATATTTTATTTATATTTTTAAATGGAAAACTGGAAATATTTATACTCTATATATAAATATTTGATTTTTATTTGTTTTTCAATATTACAGACTTTAGTAGGTTTGTAAAAAAGAAAGAAATGGAAAAACAACTAAAAAAAAAACAAAAATATTTCCAATTTAAATGGTATTTTATAGAGAAATTTGTGTGGACGTCTTATAATATGTTGGAGAAGAGCCAATGAAATCCAAACAATTATAAAACTGAAATTTAAACAATTTTTTTGTTGCATTATGTGTTTGTATTTTAAACATCTACAATATTTAGTGATTCACACCATAATTTAAACAAAAGGCAAAGTTTATCATAAAAAAAAATATTTATTATAAACAATTTGGCAAATCCAATTTCAAATTTAATAAAAAAATAATATTTTCCATAAAAAAGCCAGCAATTATTGCTGCCACTTATGTGACAAAAGTCTTATTTATTTATCCAACACTTTATAAAGGAAAAAACTTTAAGTAAAGGAAGTACATTTGTATATTTCAAACACTGTCAACAAATATTTTGCTAAAAAGATTTTACAAAAATAAAACAACCCACAGCAACAAACCAGAATTAAAGAAGAAGAAAAACTCTGCAGTTTGTGTGAAAGAAATGAAAAATTGTCATTCTAAATATAAAAAAGCAAATATAAAAGCCAGAATACATTTAAAAAAATCCATGTTAAAAACTCTAAGTATTACCAATTCACTTCAACAGTTTTCCGAATAATCGTTAAAAATTCAGGTGAAAAATGGAAATAATTCCACTGAATGTAGTAAACATATTTTCTTAAAATATACCGCTAAAACGGTTTTCCGAATAATCGTTACAAATTCAGGTGAGAAATAGAAAAAATTCCACTAAAAGTACTGAACATGGGAATAATGTAAAGGTAAAAAAATTCCGTATATTTTCTTCAAATTATTCGATTAATATCTGAAACCGGTTACTCAGTTTTTCGATTATTCGTTAAAATTTTGTTTCAAAAATTCAATATTTTTACTAACTTAGTTTTAACATTTAAAAATTTGACAGAATTATGTGATTAATCGAATATTTTTCCAACGGTTTTCCGAATAATCGTTTAAAATTGGTGTTTCTCTTAAATTTTAAATTCGTTTTATAAGCTAATTATTCTTAAAAGTTTATTGCAAGTTTTAAAATTCATCATTTACTACACATTCGTTATTTTTCATGTAACGGTTATTCAGTTACCCGATTATTCGTTAAAATTTTGTTTCAAAAATTCCATATTTTTAATAATTACGTTTTAACATTTAAGAATTTGCCAGAATTATGCGTTAATCGAATATTTTTTCCAACGGTTTTCCGAATAATCGTTAAAATTCTGCCTTAGTTGAACATATTTAGGTTACTTTTATAGTTACATTGTTATTACATCATTAATTACAGTTTTTTTTATTTTAACGGTTACTCATTATACATGTCTTTCCAAAAACGGTTACTCGGTTTTCCGATTACTCGCAATTTTTTTTTTTTTAGAAAAACTACATAATTTTACCAATATTATTAAGAATTTAAAATTATTTTTCGATTAATCGAATATTCTTTCCAAGGGATTTCTGAATAATCGTTCAAATTTTGCTTTATTTTAACATTTTTTGGGTTTCTTTTATACATAGTTTAATTGTTAATACAACATTAATTACAGTTTTTTCTTTTAACAGTTACTCATTATTCGAATCATTAGAAAAATGAATATGTACTCAGTTTTTTGAGTATTCGTTAGTTTTTTTTTGTTAAATTTAAGATTTTTATTAATATTGTTCTGGAAACAAATTTTGCATTTTTGCAAGTTTTTCCAGTTAATCTTATTTTTATAAAAGGTTTTTCAAATAATCGTTTAAATTTGCCTTTGTTGTAACTATTTGGATTGCAGTGATAGTAACATCAAATTTTTTTTGTTTATTGTTTTATTTAATATGCAGTCGGGCCTCGGGGCCAGAAGCATTATGGATAATCGATTTTCACGGTTAATCAGTTTTTTTAATATTTGTATTATTTAACAAGTGAACATTTTTGTACGTACATATTTACATTAAAAAAAAGTAATTCTTCTTTGTAAAACTTCGTATTTTTGAGCTAGCATTTTATCATTTACAATATTTTTTGAATGCTTGTTAATTATTTTAACTTTATCTTCAAGATTTAAAACGTTTTTTTGTCTTTTTACCACTGATAACGATGCCATACTAAATATATTTAGATCTAATCAACCGTACTTCCCAAATTTCAAAATTAAACTAATCACTTGTAAATGCTTCCGACTCATCGTATGTAAACAAAGGAATTCCCCTTTTTCATGTTTATTATATTGTATGCATGAATTTCAAGTTAATAAAAAAAATCTGTCATCACGGAGAATATCTAGAGGCAAACACGGTTAATCGAAGCAAACAATTTGAAAACATTGCAAACAAAAACAATAGACTGATATTTGCCTATCACGGTTAATCGGGGTTACCGATTAACCAGATCACGTATAATCGAGGCCCGACTATATTTAGCTTTTTGTGGAATATTCTTTAAATTTCTCACATTTACCCTCCCATTTTCTTTAATAATAACCACCAATGTTAATAAACTTATCAGTTAAACATTTTATCATTGTTTAAATGAAAGAAATTATGTCATTTACCGAATTCTTTCTCTCAGTGTGTTTATATGGATTTGTTTACCCTATTTTGTCATCATTTTTGTTGCTTTTTTCTGTTATTATTTTTACTGTTCTATGTTGTTGCTACACAAACACACACACGCACAAAATATTAAAGGCGCTGTCGTATGTAGTATTTTTACGGCTGCTAATGGGGGCAATGTTGTCGAAGTGCGAAATGAATTAATGCGTTTCCTCTCTAGGCCTCAAGTAGCTTAGTTGTTGCTGTAATTTATATATAGAAAAACAACAACAAACAGTTTCTTAGAACGCCAAAAAAGAAAATGAAATGAAATCATAACAAATTATTGCCAATAATTACAAAGACAAGTAGATTGAAGAAAAGAGAGCAACGGACTAAAATGAGAAAGAGCAAATAACGTTATAAATGAAATAGTTCAAGGCTATTTTATTAAATTCAAAACCATTTTAATTTAATTAAACTTAAATTTATAATTAAATATGTTTTTGTTTCGACCTTTTTAAATTTCAAATAAATTAGGTAAATAATCAGGCTCGAGGTCTGATTATTTACCTAATTTAAATTTGTAATTATGACTTTTAATTTATGGCTTTAATTTAACAGTTTTAATAAACAACCGGAATTACGCTGTAATTTACACACCTCTTGTAAATAGTATTAAGTGCAATTGTCTATTTTTTTACACAATTAATTACAATGCTGAAGATTACCGCTTTTTTGTTATTGTTGCTTTTCGAGCTTTTCACTTGGTTGCATTATTTAGAGTTGTTTGTTTAGTTATTCGGTGTTTTAAAAAAATTTAAAGTGTGAGCGGACAGGTGGGTGTTTTTCTTTCGGGTTTTTTTTTTAATTTTAGAAACAAAATTTTTTTGGAAGCCAAAAGTGGAGCAGATTTTGACAGTTGATTTATGGTTTGTTGGTGGTGTTTTTCTATATTTTAAGGAAATTATAAATAAATTTTTTTGATTTTCAATAGGAGACTAATGGGAAAATGTGGCCCTAACGATAATTCGTCATGAATAAACAAAAAATCGAATAATCGTAAAAAGAAAAACTTGAATATAGAGAAACTAATGACAGTAACACATTCTAATAAATTAATTATAAAAATTATGTAGAAAGATTTTAACGATTTTCGGAATAATCGTTAAACCCGTTTGATAAAATAATCATTTTATTGAAAATTTTTGATAAAAACTTAAATGTTAAAACTAAATTAGTAGAAATATGGAAATTTTTTTCAACAAAATTTAAACGAATAGTCCGAAACCCCAATAATCGTTACAAGAACGAATTGAATGAAAATACCGATGTGAGAAAAATATGCTAAGAACTTTATTATTAATAATTGAGATATTAAACAAATTTGAAATTAAGTAGAAAAGCTAAATTTTAACAATTACTTCGAAAACTGTTGTAAAAAATAATCGATCAAATGTTAAAACAAAATTAGTAAAAATATATGGAATTAAACAAAAAATAACGAATAATTGTGAAAAATTTAAACCGGTTCAAAATGAATCAACGAATCAAAAAAATTTCCAATGATTTTTATTAATGATTGACTCAAAAGAGAAGTTCAAAAATTACTGGGAAAGAAATTTTAACGATTATTCGGAAAATCGTTAAAAAAAAACTTAAAATTTTTGGAAATTCTTTAATGCCAAGACAATATTACTAAAAACTAACAAAATTCTAGCCATATCACACAAAATATGAGATTTGTTAATAAACTTTAAACGAATAATCGAATAACCGTAACAAGAAAAATTCGATTCAGTGATTATATATGTATGTACATACCTAAAAAAGAATAAATGCAATAAATTTTATTGTAATTACAATTTTTGGAAATTTCACGATTATTCGTAAAACTTTATAGTAAAACATGCCAGTAATAGTATTATTATTTTATTATAATCAGCCTGATTATGAGTATCCTTTTCTTTTTACGACAACGACTGTTTCGTAATAGATTAAAGAAATAAATTTAATTGTATCTTTAATCTATTACGAAAGAGACGTTGTCGTATAAAGAAAACGACACTCATAATAAGGCTGATTATATTATTGAAAAAATTTTGATTGTTAAAAATAAATGGAATAAAAATTACAATCTCGTCTTTCTCTTTAAGGTTTTGTTATTAATTTATCTAAAAACATTTAATTAAATACCTGTAGTTATCTAAAATTCAGAGAAAATATCACAAGAAACAAACTTACCTAAAAAGAAAAGAAAGACAATTAATTAATTAAATTTTATTTAAATAAATAATAAAAAGCTGAAAATAAATACAAAAAATAAACAAATACCTATTTCTATTGTTAAAAATAAAAATTCACAACAAAACAAAGACGACAAGAATTTCCCATTAAATTTTACATCAAGCGATTAAAAACCATCACTTAATTAATAAATCTCTAACCTGTACTATTTTCCACTCTCCGCTCTCACTCTCTTTGTGTTTTACAAGATTTACATGTCAAATAACGGTTATTGTTAAGGTTTGTTTTTACATTGGTGTTTGAGAAACAATGTGTGTGTGTGTGTTTTGTTTACATTTTGCAAGAGGGAGAAAAGGTACCCTGAAGGAAACCTGTCTACAATTGTCTCCAAGTTACCACTTTGTCTAACATTTTGGTGACTTGTTGGCGACATACTCAACAAAGTCGGCACATGGTTTTTACGAAACAATGATTATTTCAAATTGTGTAGGCGATAGTGTGCCGGACTATCATTCAGAGGGTTGTGGGTTCGATTTCCGGCAAAGACTCTGGGTGTTTTCTAATTACTTTTTAATTAGGGAAATAAGTTAACCAGTGGTAAACTAAAATAATAACTATTGTTTAACTATTACTTGTTATTCTTATGTCAAACTAAGCATTGCGAATAAAGAATCATTAGTTAAGCCTTTATCATTAGCTAAATAAAGACTGTGAATTCGGCCATTGGTATTTTTTTTTTAATAAAACTCAAAATGTTAGCAAAAAATGCAGTTTCATTTTCTATTTCATAGACAAAAGTGGTCCCAAAAGAACTACTAATTGAGCTGACTAATTGAAGCAGTCTACTGGTAGATTTTCAATGACAACCTAATGTTAAATGTCAGATTAGATTACATTGGCTGTAAATAGTAAATCACTACAGTTTCACTATTGGCATTCCCTACAGGGTATGTTCAGGGTTTAGTCATAAACTGAACATACTTTTGCTTTATTACAAGGAAAATATGTACATATGGCATACGTTTGTTAAAAAAAAGAAAACTTTCAATGGTCATTTAGATTATTCAAGCTATTTTATTCAATATTTTCTTGTAGTTTTTTTTTTCAACAATTATCTTGAAGCAAACAATTGCCCAGGCATCAATCATTCAACACTTTAAAGTTTTAAAATATGTTTACAAGTTTTTTATTGTGGCATGATTAGTAAGTAATTGTTTTTTATTGCTGCTGCTGCTGCTGTTATTTAATATGATGCAACTTATCAACATTAATCTAAACACAAGAAAATATACTACAATTCAACTCTAATAGACTGGCTGACTGGCAGCCAATCAGGCAGGCAGAGTCCCAGTAGTAGTTGGTACCCAGCACAAAACAACAACAACAAAAATAATCTTTTTTACAGCAATTACATTTATTTATTAGAGAACCAAACGAGGAAATTACTCAATCCAATGAAAGAAATGTCAGTAAGTCTGTTTGTGCAGTTTTCAAGTAATAATCTTACTTGCATGCTGAGTATTAAGTTCATTTTTTTATTGTATTTTTATTTTATACGAATATAGCGCTTGAGCATTTAATTATTTAAAAAATATGAACAAAAAATATGCAATATTAAAGCTAAAGAAATAAAGATTAAGTAAACAGGCTACAGAGAAACATTTTGCCATTTTACAAACCCAATAAGCCAACAACTCTTGCTTATTGTAGCGTACATATTTTCGTATAAACTTTATCGCTAAACTAAACCATGGCAATTCTATAGAATAATGTAATGTAAAGTGGCTGGAAAAAAACACAATAAATTGTAGAACTAGCTGGTAACAAAATAACATATTGAAAGATACAATAAGTGTCACAATATTACAATTGAGAAATGATTTATGAAGCTAAAATAGCTACCACAAATACATGATAAACAAATAAAATTTATAATTTCAAAACTTTTTAATATAAAAAAGTTTCCTTGTATGTTGAATGTTGGCCAAAGTCAAAATTTATTAAATGTTCCTTTGTTAAGCTAATCAGGCCTAAACTTGTCCAATGTAATTAAAAACTTTTATTTTCATTTTTTCTCGACGTTTCGTAGATGTTTTGACTAATTTTTTAAGGGATCGTCTATTTAAGCAAAATAAGACAAATTTTAGAGAATTTAGAAAAACAATAGGTTTTTTAATTAATCTATTGTTTTTTAATTAATCGTTAAAATATTTAAAATTAATTCCATATTTAAACTATGTAATATTCTCATAAGATTTAAAAATTTTGCCAAATTTTTCCTTTAAACGAATATTTTTTCTAATGGTTTTCCGAATAATCATTAAAATTTAAATTTGCCAGCATGTTACAATTTGTTTTCTGACGGATTAATTAATAAGAAATGTTTTAGAATTTTTTTCCATCATTTATTTTTCCTGAATTAGAGTTTTTCTAGTAACGGTTATTCGGTTTTACGATTATTCGTTAAAATTTTGTAAAACAAAATCATAACATTTACAAATATTGTTATGGAATTTAAGAACTTAAAAAAATTTAAGATTAATCAAATATTTTTCTCAACGGTTTTCCGAATAATCGTTAAAATCTAGCCTTTCCTCTCAAATTAAAGTTGGTTTTTTTAGCTTAATTAATAATAATAAATTAATTAGCATTTTTTTCTTTCATTGGTTTTCCTTTAATCGATTATTTTTTGATACGATTTTTCGGTTTTCCGATTATTCGTTAAAATATTTTTTAAAAAATTCCATATTTTTACTAATTCTGTTTTATCACATAAGAATTTAAGAAAAAAATCCGTTTATTCGAATATTTTTCTCAACGGTTTTCCGAATAAACGTTAAAATTTTGATTTTCCAAACTATTTTCAAGTTTGTTATATGGCTCATTTATGATTAAGAAAGTTGTTAGCATATTTTTCTTTCATCCATTTTTTTTTCTAAATCGAGTTTTTTAGTAACGGTTACGGGTTTCCGATTATTCATTAACTAACTTTATTTTTAAACGAATATTTTTTCTACCAGTTTTCCGAATAATCATTAAAATCGAGCATTTTTTTAAAAACGAATTTATTCCAATTTAGTTTTTTCCATAAAACTTGTCTGATTCGAGTTTTGTTTGTTTTTTTTTTAAAGTTGTACTTCAAAATGTCTCCCAATTTGTAGATGATCAATGCCAAGTGTTGAAAAAAAAAACAGTTCAATATGAAAACAATTTGTTGTCTATCTAAAATCTTAAGAATGATGTGTTCAAGTGTTTTTAATGACTAGCCATATGTAGTCATATTCAGTCAGTAGTTTAAAACGGCTCATTTCGCACTCGGTGGGGCCGTTTATGAGTGATGCCGCCTCTAAATTGTCTGTACTGAATGTTTGTTGTTTTCTTTTTTTATAAAACTAAAGTGGTTTTTAATTGTAATACTTCATAGTTTTTTTTTGTTGTTTAATAGAGAAGAGTGTAAATACTATCATTTTTGTAGCCATCAATTATTGTGCTATAATTTTCAGTTCAAATTTCATGATCATTGCCATAGCAAACATCTACTCGTATGTTCGTTATAAGTATGATGTGTGGCAAAGACAACATGTGTTATTAAAAGGGGAGTTCTACAACAAAACAAAAAAAAAACGATAAGCAGAAAAAACTTAACGTTTTTTTACAAAAATTTTTTAAAGTTAAAATTTTGGGAAAATTATACAATATTCTTAGTAATTTTATTATGGCTTTTAAGAATTTGTAAAAATTTTTCTTTTAAACGAATATTTTTTTAATGGGTTTTAAAATAATCATTAGTTTAATTATTAATAAGAAATTAATTAGCATTTTTCCTTTTATGTTTTTTTTTGGTTATTCGGAAAACCGAATAACCGTTAAAAATAAAAGTTTATTCGGTTTTCCGATTAATCGGTTCAGTTTTGTTTTAAACATTACTTAATTTTACCATTTTGTTTTGGTATTCAAGAATTTACAAAAAATGTCCGTTGATTCAAATATTTTCTCCAACGGTCATACAAAAAATCGTTAAAATTTCCGGTTTCCAATAAATTTTAAGCTCTTATGGTTGTGTTATTAATAAAAAAAATGTATAAGAACTTTTTCTTTTCATCGATTTTTATGTACTCTATTATTTTGTGTTAATTAACCGGTTTTCCGAATATTCGTTCAAAAAAAATTTTTTTTTAATTCGAAATTTTAATTAATTTTATTGTAACTTTAAGAATTTTACAAATTTTTCCTTTTAATCGAATACTTTTTACAACGGTTTTCTGAATAATCGTTAAAATTAGCGATTTGCATTAAACTTTAAGTTTTATATGGCTGGGTTATTAATAAAAAATGTACATATGTAGGTATAAGAACTATTTCCTTTCAGTTGTCTTTTATTTTATTTTTTTTATTGAATTCTTAGTTGCTCTAAAATGTTCTAAAAAGTTGTTTAATTTTATTTGGACCTCCTTAATAATTTTTTGTTCGTGTTGTTTTAAGACAGGATGACATACATATATTTTTGTTCAAAATTCTTGTCTAATTAATAAATTAAAAATGTTTGTAATAAAGAAATGCTTTAAGTTTCATAATTAATATTTATTGTTTTAGATATTTTAAACAAAAAATGAAAAACACGCACGACTACATTCATTATAAATTGTGTAGAACATGTGTTTATGAATCATTTGCATTTTGTGTCATTCATTTTAATTTAACTGTAATTATTGTTGCTAGTGGTCAAACAACATGTGACACTCTATTTATCCTACTAATGAAATAAACACTGAGTAAACGACAGCGGCCATCAAAGAAAAAAAGAATAACCACCCAATTAATGTTAAAAAAATTACAAAAGAAATGTTATTTTCCTCATAAAATCACATAAAACTATCATAAATTATGATAACTAAGCATTAAGGTGCAAGCACGTACATATGTACATACATACTTATGTACATAAATGTTTAATAAAAGGTAAAAAAAACACACATAAACACAAACACGTGCGTTTGAATGATGTTGTTGTTTGTTGGTGTTACTGTTATGGCGTAGTGAGCGATTGAGTGAGTGAGCTATTGATACATAAACAAAGAGTTTCTCTCTGGATGTTTATTTGCGTCTTTTATTTACTTCCGCACCAGCGTTGTCAACTTGGTGCGTTTCGCACCATTTTTGGTGGCAAATTCAACACAACTTTTTGTTTCAGCGTGAGAAAAAATCTTTCTACAATATTCAAACTTACAGAGTCAATTGTTATCTATAGACAAATTTTTTTTTTGTGTATTTCGGTGCATTTTTTAATTTTTTCGAAAATGTGATGAAATCTTTATTTTTACTAATTTTTAATTGCAGTTTTTTTAATAATTCATAACTCATGAAATCTATAGTATACGATGAAAAAATGTATTTTAAATACGACTGTATGATAAATTTAAATTCTTCAAAAATCTTTGTTTGAAAATCAAATTAACATTTTAAACATGTAAATAAAAATTCTTGTATAGCCTGATGGCTTGGTCTACTGAACTGTAGACGAACAACCGGGGTTAGAGTACCAGTGGAATCCTAACAAATTTTATTGGAAAAAATCAAATAGAAGTATGTACTTTAACTAGAAAACAAAAATATATAAAAAAAAGTAGCAAATATGTACTGAAATTAACTTTTTTTTACCAATTAGTACTTTAGTTCCGAATATCATATTGTGAGTTAAATTTTGACTGGTTAAATGCTTATTTTATCTTTATTAGCTTATTTATTAAAAAAAGGCTTTTACATTATTACTTTTACTTTAATAATAAGTGATAAAAATTTGTTTATAGAATTTATGATATTAAAAAATTTCAAATTAATTCAATAAATATTTGAAACAAAAACGAAATTCTAAACCTGTTGCGTTTTTTTGTAAATGGTGTGCTTTTTTCTCCATTTTGGTGCGTTTTGAAATTTCAAAGTTGACAACGCTGTTCCGCACCTTTTGATAGCAAACAACAACAACAATACTAACAAAATTCTGTACACTATAAAAATTTAAAACACACTGCCGGAAAAAACTTTCTAAATTTGTGTATAAAACAATTTTGGCAATGTATATACATACATAGTACATACATAGTACATACATATGTATATTAATTATTTTAAATAATTGTTGTCATTTTTTATTAAACCAAAAAGGAATAGAAGAAACAACAACAAAAACAATGATTACTATTAAAAATAAATAAATTAATGTGTAACTAACTAAATTGCGTAAAAGAAAGTGTTGAAACTATAAAAAGGGCGTTTACCCTAGACAAATAATAAAAAACATATAAATTCATAAAACAACAGTTACAATTAAATGGCCAAATTGTTAAAAAAAAGCCAACAAAATCTTTTAAAGTTTTAGATTAAAATTTCCGTTTATTCCAATATTTTTTCCCAAGGTTTAACGAATAATCGTTAATTCTAGCGTTTCTTGTAATTTTCTGTTAGTTTTTTATTTTAAATATTAATAAGTATTTTATTAGCATTTTTCTTTTCATTGGTTTTTTGGATTCGGTATTAATTTTTAACGATTATTCGGTTTTCCGATGTTCGTTCAAATTTTGTTAAAAAAAATTGCATTTTCTTACTAATTTTGTTTTAACATTAAAATATAACATAAAAATTTGAAAAAAATTTCCAATTATTCGAATATAAACTACATATTCCAGCACTTAAACGAATAATTGTTAAAATTTTAAACTCAAATTTGCTTTTTAGCTTAATTATTACCAAGAAATTTATTAGAATTTTTTCCTTTAATTGTTTTTCTTTTATTCGAATATTTTTTTGCTACGATTATTCGGTTTTCCGATTATTCGTTAAAAATGTTTCGTAAAAACTCCATTTCTTAACTAATGTTGTTTTAAAATTTCGGAATTTAAAAAAAATTTTGATTATTCGCATATTTTTTCCAACGGTTTTCCGAATAACCGTTAAAGTCTAGGTTTTGCTATTAATTTTATGTTTGTTTTTCATCTCAATTACTAAGAAGAAACGTATTGGAAATTTGTTCCATCATCAGTTTTTTTATTCGATTATTATTTGTTACGATTATTCGGTTTTCAGATTATTCGTTAAAATTTCATTTTAAAAATTTCATATTTCTACAAATTTGGTTTACAATTTTGGAATTAAAAAAAATTAGATTATTCGCATATTTTTTTCCAACGGTTTTCCGAATAATCGTTAAAATTTTAACTTATCATTAAATTTTAAGTTTTTATTATGACTGAGTTGTTAATAGATTTTAGATTAGAACTTTTTGCTTTCATTGGTTTTTTGATTTTTAGTTTTTTTGTAACGATTATTCGGTTTTCCGATTATTCGTTAATTTTTTGAATTTCATTTTTTTTATCAATTTTCTTTTGACTTTTAAGAATTTATGAAAATTATTCTTTTAATAGGAAACTTTTTTTACGGTTTTCCGAATGACCGTTAAAATCTAGCGTTTCCTGTTAAAAATCTTATATTGTGTTTAATTCGACCTTTATAATGTACATATTAATAAAATAAAGATCTCGAGCACAAAAGAAAAAAAGTTATTTTATTAGTTTCCTTTTAAATTTATGTGTGTTTTTTTGCTCAATTATTAATAAGAAATTATTTAGAATTTTTTCGTTTCATTGTTTTTTTTTTTTTAATTCGGGTTTTATTTTTAATGATTATTCGGTTTTCCGATTATTCGTTAAATTTGTTTTTCTTAAATTCCATAGTTTTGCTTAAATTTAAGAGAAATTTTCAAATTTTGTATTTCTTCTCGATTAATCGTTTATTTATGACAACAATTAAACAAATAATGTTAAAGATTTTAATTTTTATGGAAAATTAAGTTTTTACATTCAGTTTTATATCCAATTTCCTTTGGGATTTCTTTAGTGTTAGCATTTGCTTTATATACCTAAATCTTTGAAATAAAACTGTAACTTGGACAATCAACGTTCGTTGGAACCATAAATCTTAAAACTGTTTACGTAAATGGTCCATAAGAAAAAACAAATATCAGCCGCCGTTATTTAACATTATTTTCAAATGTTTTTCTGTTCCCCAGCTGCAAGAAATTTTGTTTTTTTTTTTTTTTGGCCAAAATAAAACTGAAATTTTTCGCTTTATCATCATCATTATTTTATGTGTTTCCTCTTCCTTACCTCGTCGTCTTCGTCGCCCTTTAAGTTTAGCACACTCTTTGGCTCTTCACTTTGAACAAAATTTGAATGTTCATTTTAAGATTTCATTTGCGCCGTGCAAAAAAAAAACTTAAGAAACAGATTAAAGAAAATGAAATTGCACAAATTCAACAAACAATAAATAAACCAAAAAATAAAGCAAACTTTGCTGGATGCAGTAGAGACAAGAAAAAAACTAAACATACTTACATACATAATACATATTTGGTTGCAATGTTGAAAAGAGATTGTGTCCAAAAGCAAGAGTTAAGAAGTGAAGAAAAAGTTGATACAAAACCAGAACAATAATACCACAAAGTTGAATGAGAAGAGGATTTTGTACTTGTGGGTTCAGGATTTTTAAAATGGTTACCTTTGCCGCTCTCTTGCTTCCCTACTTTTCCCCCTTAACAACAAAGAGGCTTGCCAGAAACTTGTTCTTTTTTTACAAATTCTGTGTGTATTGTCCATTGAAATAGCTTTTTTTGTAGTGGGAAATTATTTCCACACACTTCTGCTTAACTCCAGTCAAACAAACATTTAACCAACCAACAACAATCATCTCTTTTAGTCATTCATGTTCATGCATGCAGAGCAGTAGTCTACCCCCAACCCCTCTCCAAAGCTGTTGTTTTCATACGTAAATCACGTTTTTCATAAGACTCAAGTATTAAATGTTTTGTGCTACAAAACAGCAAAACAAAATGTTCGCTTTTCGTAATGCAATAAAATGAAATTGTTCTTAGAGAACGTGGTATGTTGTCGTTTAAGATGATGTTGATGACTGAAAAAATATGTGAGCTATTCTTTCCAGGAAATATGTAGGATTGACTTTGTGTTAAGCATCATTAAAATTTAATTCAAGCAATTTACAAGTCGTGTTATTAAACTTATTTTCTTAATTCGTAAAGGAATTTCGATTTAAGAACATAAATAAGTCTGGCAATCAAATAGGAGGCCTAAAAAGTACCAAAAAGCCCTTTTTAAAAGGCAATAAATTTAATAGAAAAAAAAGAACTTAAAAATCCACATTATTTAACAAACTCTAAAAAAGAACATGCTAAAAAAGTATTTTTTAAATATCTAATTAATATCAAATTAAGTAATAATTGTGTAAAACTTAAAAAATTTTAAATTTTTAACAAATTTTGAAAAAGTACCAAAAAAAATACTTTTTTCAAAAAGTCTCAAATTAGGAAAAGAAGCTCAGAAAGACTAAAATTAGCCTTATATATACAAGATAACTTAAAAATCAAAATTTTTAACTAATTTTAAAGAAGTACAAAAATTAACATGTTTTTTATTTTTAAGTTAATTTTTTAACAGAAAAACACCTACATATAACAAGATAAATGTAAAGAAATTTAAGTAATAATTGAGTAGAACTTAAAAAATAAAATTTTTAACAAATTGTGAAAAAGTACGAAAATGGCACTTTTTCTAAAAAAAGTAAAAAATTAGGGAAAATTTTGTCAGAAAGGCTAAAATTAGCCTTCCAGAAAGTGTCAATATACAAGATACCTTTAAAATATAAATTTTTACAAAATGTTGAAAATGTACGAAAACAATACTTTTTAAGAGATCCAAAAAAAGTACTTCTTGATATACATAGTTAAATTTTTAGAGAAAAAAATCCTATAACAAGTTAAATTTAAAGAAAATTTGAATATAATTGAGTAAATTATAAAAAATCTACATTTTTAACAAATTTTGAAAAAGTACCAAAAAAGTCCTTTTTTAAATTTAATAAATTATAGGATATTTAAACAAATTAACCATTATGTTAAAAAACATAACTTGTAGGTGTCAGCTAACTAGCAAACTGCTTAACAAATGTCTACAAAACTAAAAATTTATGATAACAAAAATCTATCAGCTATAACTTACGATACCTGAGAGAACAGAGACAACGTTTTGTTTTAATTTTTTTTTCTTGTGAACATAAATATTTAATTTCTAACCCCAACAACAGCAGCATCCAATCTATAAAAATGTAAAATAATAATATTAAATTTAAACAAGCAATAAAATGATAATAAACGAGCAGTATGAGTAAAATTAAACTAACATATGAAATGTGATGCTGCAATCTAAAACAAGTAAGAAAGTATAGTCGGTCAAGCTCGGCCTTATAATACCCTACACCCAGTATATGTATAAAACAGTTTTTCAGAAATGGCCGTTATATGGGATATATAAGCTATTATGGACCGATATATCAAAAAATTTAGTGTCATGATGTCTGTGAATATAAATATTATATGTGTTAAACTTTATCTCGATATAAACACGTTTAAAAGATTTATGGAGCTTAAAGTGAATTACGGAGAGGGTCTTATATGGGAGTTTCGCCTAATTAAGAACCAATCATAACAAAAATGTAACGTATTATTTGCATACATATGAAATATATTTGCATTCAATATTAATTGGATACCAACATTTTTGAGAGAGTTATGCTCTTTAAAGTGATTTTCGAAAGAAGCTACGAGTAATTATGGACCAATCTGCACAAAATTTGTAGATGTGATTTGGCTTCATTTACCACTAATTTTTGATGAAATTTGTGTAGATACTTACATAATTCAAACATTTATGATCGGTAAACCCCAAATTCGGGAGGACATTTGCATGGGGGAAAGGTGAAATAATGGACCGATTTACACCAGTTTCAATCCCATCCATCCTTGGGACGAAAAAATATTATGTACCAAATTTTATCGAAATATCTTCAAAATTGCGACCTGTACTCTGCGCACAAGCTTTACAGCCAGCCAGACGGACATCGTTAAATCGACTCAGAAAGTGATTCTGAGTCGATTGGTATACTTAAAGGTGGGTGTTGGACCAATATTTCTGAGCGTTACAAAAATCAGCACAAATCCAATATACCCTCCCACTATGGTGGTGTAGGGTATAAAAACCCAGACAAAATTTTGTTTGTAAGATAAGAAAGAAAACGAAAACAAACTCCAAAAAAAAATCAAGTTAAAATTGTATTTATTAGAAACAAATAAAATACAAATTCATAAGCAGTGAAGGTAGACGTAACACAGGCCTTACGTTTACAAAGCAAACACAACATGCATGGCTGATGAATTACAATTAAGACGAATGGCTACTAAGCTCGGGTTAAACGTAAGTAAGCTTTTTTAAGTTAATGATATTAATGTGATCTAGTGGAGGTTATGTAAGCACAAAAAATTATACTATAAAAGTTTTTTTAAGTTTTAAGGCATTTTGAGTAAAATTAACTAAATGGTAACAAGGTACTTTTTTGGTACTTTATTGTAAATGTGTTAACAATGTGGATTTTTTAGTTATCTCTTTATACAGACTTCAAGAAAAAGCCTAATTTGCTGCTTTTCTATAAAAGTACTTACATATTTGGTACCTTTTCAAAAATTATTAAAAATGCAGATTTTTAAACTTCTAAACAAATATCACTTAATTTTCTTTAAATTTATTAAAGAAATTAAAGTTTCTATAAAAGTACTTGTTTCGTACTTTCCCAAATGTCTCAAAAATTTAAATTTTTGAACTTTATTTTATACTAGATTTTTTATTTTTCATTTTTGCTAATAGTTCTCGTTTCTAATATCTGTTTTTTTTCCTAAAATTGCAACTTTTTTATAAATGGCTAAAAAAATTTTTTTTTTTGAATACTTATAGAAGTAAGTGCTATTTTTATATTTCTTTCAAAAAAGTACTTTTTTTGTACTATTTCAAAATTTGTTCATTATATTAATGTTTTAAGTTCTAGTCAATATGGCTTAATTTTCGTTTGCATGAGGTTCTTATAGTATATATTCTCCTAAATTTTCTTCTTTTTAATAAGGTACTTTTTTTTGGTACTTTTTTAAAATTTGTTCATAATGTTAATTTTTTAAGTTCTAGTCAATTATAACTTAATTTTTCATTTCTAATTTATTAGCACTTTGTTTTTGTTCACTTTTTCTTTAAATTCAATACTTTAAAAAAAGTACTTTTTTTGTACTTTTTCAAAATGTGTTTATAATGATAACTTTTCAGCTCTAATGGGTTAGGACTTAATTTTTCTTGGCTTTCATTGAATATAAACCCTCTCTACGGAGCTAATTTTTGTTTTTCAATCACCCCTATCGTGAATAAAAATTCCACATGAAATTTGTTGCTTTTTATTTTTTTTAATATTGAATTTTAATAGGAAAAATGTGAAAAGGGAACAAATTTCATGTGGAATTTTTATTCACGATAGGGGTGAATGTTAATTTTCAATGCATTATATGGATTTATTTTATTTTATGTGGCTTAACGCTTTCATTGTGTTTTATCATTTTAAAGTGCCTAAATGAAGGTTAACTACCATTGAAAGTATTTTTATTAAAAAAAACCATAAATTCTTATTCCATTTCATATTTATTTCATATTAGTGCCATGTGTTAACAATATTTTTCTAATCTTTTATATATTCATTTTTTCCTTTCTTAATCCACAGGAATTTCAAAATACCTTTACATTTTGTAGGTAAAAACAAATCCAAGCTAAATACGAATACGTTAATGTTAATGAAATCAGACTCTTAGTCTGTGTTTAACAAAAAGGGAAGGGGCAGCAGGTAGTTTCTCTTTACTTTTAAAATTTTTTTTATTTATTCAGGCCCCATGTTGTTTTAATTGTAGGCGAGTGTTATAGAAAAAGGGGACACGTTTGTGTCTGTCTGTTTGTTTCGCTGTAATCAACGTTATTCAAAAACATTTCCATTCTTTTTGAAATCGTTGCTGTAGCAGACATATGTATGTATTTCTCAATTGCTGCATTTGTGTTTTCTGAAGGAGTTTATTTGTTGTTGGTTATTGTAGTGATGTTTATGTAGATGACGCTGATCTTTTGTTTTGAATGTTGTCTAAAGTAATTAACGTGAAAATGAGGTGTAAATTATTTTTTATAAAAACATAATCGTTTGACAGAGAGGAGATAAGGTTTGTTTAAGAGTTTTTCTTTTAATTTTTGAAATTAATGAGTGGTAAGATTTCTTTCTATGTAGAGAGATAAAATTCTAAATTAGATAATGTATAATTGTTTATTTATAGTTTTTGATATAATTATGAAACAATTAAGGATTAATTTGCTATAAAAAGACTGTTCAGATAATTTAAATGGTTGGACGTCTGGAATGTCAAGTTTTTTTTAATAAATAAACGTTAAATGTCTTTAATAAAAATTTAAATAAAAATAAAGACTTTTATAAAATTCTAGGAAAAACGTATTTTAAACCAATTTTTTTACTCTTATTTTAAAAAAGTACTTTTTTGATACTAAGAAAAACTTTCTAAAAAATAAGTTTTTTAAAATTGTTGGTGCTTTTTAAAAAAGTACTTTTTTGGTACTTTTCTAAAGAAATAATTTTTTTTTAACTTTTTATTCAATAAATATTTTAATATTAAAAAAACGTAAAAATAGGTTTTTAATACTTTTCAAAAATGTACTTTTTTTGGTACTTTTTACAAAAATCAATTTTCTAACATATTTTTTTTAAATTTTTGACAGAAGACAGAAGAATTTTCCAAGCAATCTACTAAACAATATTAATATTTCAAAAAAGTACTTTTTTGGTACTTTTTCAAATTTTGTTCATAATAGAGATTTTAAAGTTATTTTAAAATTAACCCATTCTAAATATCAAATTTTCACCTTTCTATGCTATTTCCTCAATTTTATTTTCTAATCAGTTATCACCTAATTTTCTTAGACTTTTTGCTCTCAAAAATTAAAATTTTATAAAAAAGTATTTCACAATTTGCTAATAATGCTGATTTTTTAAGTTATATTGTATATTACGATTTCTAGTAAGCTACATAATTATTGTTTTTCAGGGATATTTTTCTCAATTTGGTATTTTTTTAATGATACATATGTACGCCAAACCTCGATATAACGACCCTCACTATAACGAATTCAGCGATTTAACGAATTTTTTGAAATCCCCTACAACACACCATAAGATTTAATATAAAATAAACCTCTCTATTACGAATACATTTGTCAATAGCCTCGTTATAACGAAATTTCATTCACTGCAGACTAACGAAATAGAAAGAATTATTTACCTCTATTTAACGAATTTTGTCAACTTACACCCTTTTCATAACGATTTTTATCCATTAATCTAAATTATATGAAACAGATACACACAAAATTATGGTGTTTGCAACGACAACGTCTCCAGCAAACCAACATTCGTAGTCGACAGCAGCATGCATTAGACTAACGGCTGAAATATTCGAAGAACAATTTATTGTTGCTAAGAGCTTGTTGCAGCAGTTGTTTTGATTTATAAGCGAAAATCGTTCGCTATAACATGGCAGATGATGATTAATATACAAAATTTTTGATTACCTCGATATAACGAACCTCATTGTAACGAATTATTCAATATAAGGTTTTTTTCTAATCCCCTTAAGATTCGTTATACTACATTTTAAAAATTTGTTAAAATTTTATATTTTTAAATTATTTTGTACAGTAAAACTTCTAGTAAGCTAATTATTGTTTTTCAGGCTCATTTTCTCCAATTTGGTAATTTTTTAATAAAGTACTTTTTTGTCACTTTTTCAAAATTTGTTAAAAATTTAAATTTTTAAGTTACTTTGTATATTAAGACTAATTATTGATTTTCAGGTTTATTTCTCCTGTATTGAAAGCTGTTTTGAAAACATACTTCTTTGGTAGTTTTTGCAAAATTTGTTTAAAATTTAGTTTTTAAGTTCTATTTAATTGCGTTTTAAAATAAATTGTTTTTTATGACAAAATCAATTTATTATGACCCACAAACAAGTCATTGCCATCTAGTTACTTACTTCTATTTTTTTAAACAATCAAAATCATGTAGCAAAAAAGTATTTGGCAAATGTGATATAGATGAAAATTTTTATGTAATCCAATTGTTATTTGCCTTCATAATATATTGATCAATAAAAAACCCTGAAACCCCCTGTCCCCTCCCTATTTAATCTTCATATTTTACGTACAGTAATACTATAATCTGTATATGTATGCATGTGTATGGTCTGGTCTATAAAAAAGGCTGCAAAATATTCGTATGTAATATATTTAGTATATTCAACTGGTAGTCAAGGAAACCACCATAACAGCACAATAATTGATAACCCACCAAAAGCTAAGTACTACCCCAAACCTCTGGCCGCTCTCTTGGCAGCAGAGAGTAAACTCCCCTTTGAACAAGCTGTGTGGCATAAATAAATAAAAAGCCACCCTGTTAGTAAATATGTAGCTTTTACAACAATTCTAAAGTGTTCCATGGGTCATTATAGAGAGAAAATAAAAAAAATATATAAAAACACAAGCCGGTAGTTTGTGTTTTTAGCACGTAGATTCTTATACTTTTTTTGTACGACTAATAAAACTGCACCACCAAAAAGTTATGTATTCAATGGTGGAGCGGGAGGGGAGGTGTTATGAACACACATGATGATGACAACATCCAAAAAAAAACAACATACGATGGGAATTTGTTGATCCTTTTACATTTAAACAGAAAAAAGCTGCAGCAAACAGCAGCTACTATTAAAATAGTTTTTGTTTTAACCATTATTTTTTTTTTGATGTTTAAGGGTTGCTGGTTAGTTTCTATTAAGTTTTCTAGTTAGTTTAACAATAAAAAAAAACTAAAAGAAAATAAAATATTAAAGACTTTTTTATATTTTTGAAGTGAGTTGTGAATGAAAATGACATTTTGTGTTAAAGGTTTATAGGTTTTTCTTTTCAAAACAAATTATGAAAAGAAGGCTAAAGAAAATAACTAATAACAAAAACTACAAAAGACAAGAGTAATCGATAAAGTTAGTAAGTGTGTCTTACTAAAAATAATTTAGTTTTTATAAAAAATAAAACTAAAAACAAAATAACTTCTTGAAAGTTCAAAATATAGAACTTTTAAATTGTTTTTTACCTATTTTAATTCAATCAATAGACATTAAAATTGTAATATTATTAAGAAATGAATGAAAAATTACAAAAATTAGAAGGCTACGTTTAAAAAAGTTTTAAAAATTATTATAATTTTAAAATTAAAAAAAAGTACAAAAAGGTACTTTTCTAAAAAAAAGTAGTAAATTTAAGAAAAAATTTCCAAAAATAGTAAATTTTTTATGTTACAAGTCTCTGTATTAAATTTAGCATTAAAATTTGTTTTATTTAAAAATTTTAAAAAAGTACCAAAAAGTACTTTTTTAAAAAATTATAAAATTAAAAAAAAAATCCAAAAACAGTAATTTTTTATGTTGCAACTTTCTGTTTCTAATAAGGCTTTAAAAATTTTTATTATTTAAAATTTAAAAAAGTACAAAAAGTACTTTTTTTTAAAAAGTAGTAAATATATGAAAGATAGAACGAAAATTTGTTTTTGATCAGTGCTTGAGTTAAATAGAGCTTAAAACTAAGCTAAAATTTTGTTATACAGATGTTTTTGAAAATAATATTAGAAACACTACTTTTTTAAACTTTTTAAAAATTTTTACTGCTAAACATTCACCTGGGTTCTATATTTCTAAACTGAAGTGGAAGTGAAATTTTCATTATGTTTGTGTTTTCAATTTTGTGAAAATGATTTCAATAGTAAAATATCGTTTCCAGTTTGGCTCATCGTAAATTAAAGTTTCACTTGTTTTCTAGAATGCCGTAAAATAGTCTATGCGGAAGTGAAAACGATTTCAGTTTCACTTCGTAGTGGAATGGTTAACCTAGGCGATTGTCTTTCAGAATAATGAAAACCTCATCAAATTTTTTTTACTTTTCCACTCCACTTTTAATTAATTTCAACATAAAATTTGGTAATTTAGAACATTTTTAAAATAATAATAGATTTACTACTTTTTTAAAATTTAAAATTTCATTAATTTTAAACACATTTTGCATTAATAAACGATAATGCATACAAAAATTTTATATTTTTGAGATTTTTAAAAAGGTAGTATATATATTTACTACCTTTTTTCAAAATGTTTATTTTTATTATTTTTTGATGATTTTTTTTTTATATTTAATACATTTAATTTGTTTATGAGTAAAATTTGTTAATTTGTGACAATTTCTAAATAAAGTACATACTAATTCTACTACTTTTCTTTAATTTACTACTTTTAAAAAAAAAATATTATTTTTATTAATTTATCATGTTTTATTTTATAGTTTATCATTTTGCTTACATTTTGTTAAAAATTTTGGCTGTTTTCTAAAAGGTAGTAAATTTACTACTTTTCTAAAATGTGGTAAATTGCACTAACTTTTTGTTGCTTTGATTTCGGGTTTTTAGCACTTTTTAAAAAAGTAGTAAATTTACTATTTTTTTGAAAATTTTAATTTTTTGTATTTTCATATTTTGTTTATTTTCAAAATATGTATCAGCAACTAGATTTATTTGTTGTTTTTAAATTCGTTTTTATAACAAAATTTCTTAAAACATTGTCTCTTTTTTGTTATTTTTACTTTCTTTTGTTTATAAACAAACCAAATTTTGAATTTCAATTTATTTCTAATTACATTTAATTTAAAACTGATGATGTCAGACACTCAGTCTGTTGGCTATTATTTTGTTTGAAATAAATATAAGGAAAACCTAAAAGTTGAAATCAAGTGGCTTTTAATTAAGTATGCAAACTGTGAAATTTTCAAATATAAAAAAGAAATAAATGTGTATTAAGTTAACGACAACACAGTATTGTCATTCGCTGTAAAAAAAGTACAAAACAAAAAAACTTTTGAAATAAAAAGGGCTAAAGAGGAAGTTCAATTTAATTCAATAGAGAAACTAAGCAACATTTATGGAGATTCCCTGAGTTTGTTATGGAATTTTACAACATAAAAAAACTTTAAGTAATAAAATTTATTTGTAGGGAAATTATTTATAGCAAAAAGTCAAGTAGTTTGTTGTTGTTCATGATTAAATAAAGAGAATTTTGAAGCGGTTATCTGCTAAGTGAATAACAACAACTAACTGTCAGACAAACTAATATGAAGTAAATTGTTAAACATTTTTTTTAATTTAAGAGACAGATAAGGAAATTGAATGTATGACTAAGCTAAACTAATTTGTTTAAAATAATTTTTCAGAGAAATAAAAAAATGAGAAATGTAAATCAAAAATATATTGAGAACTGTTTAAAAACGAACTTTAAGTGACAACTTCTCATGACTTGATTCAAGTCATTCATGTCAGCTGTCATTGAGAGAAAAACAAAACAGGCTACTGGTTTTAAGAAATTATCAGCTAGACAGGTCTTTAATTTAAATTATTTTTATTCTCTTGTTTATAAACATTAACGATAACCTCTCACTTCAACAACTGATGGATGACCTTTTTTGTATTTATCAAAAAAAAAAAAAAAAAACACACACAGACACTGAGGGAGTTGGATTCATCTCAATTTTATTAATTTATATTTTTTGTATTGCTGAAATTATTTTTCGCTTTAATCCATATAATATATGAAAAAATTAAACAAAAAATCTTGTTTATTTTATAACATGCAATCAATGTGTTATTGAAAAATGTATGTATGTATGTATTTATTCATCATTGTTCGCAGACACACGTAATTGTACAGAAATATATCTATATAGGGAGAAATCAAATAAAACATTATGTTTCGTTCAGAAGACAACAAGCCAGAAACCATACATACGATCAACTAAACAAAAATGAAAACTTACAATCATGCAAATATTTAGAAAATGAAAATTTTCTTTTATATTGCTTGTTTTTCTTCAAATAAATAACTAATTAATACATATATAAAATTGACTTTAATTTGCGTTAATTATATTTAAAACTACATACCTGAATGTTACATGAGTTAGATGTATCATACACATAAAAACTATTTTTAAAGACCTAACACAAAACGCTCACGTCAAAAGAGATTTAAACAAATAAAAATAATATTTTTTTTTAAGTGAAACTAAAAAATAATAAAAACTAAAAGCTTATATTTTGGATTTTACCAAAATAGTAAATTTACTACCTTTTGAGAAACCAAAAAATCTTTAAAATTCTAATAAAAATTCAAGTTTAAACTCTAAAACAATTAAAACAACTAGATTTTCTAAAAATGCTGAAATCCCGAAATTTATCCTTAAATCTATAAAACAAAAATTATTAAAAATTTACAACATTTTAAAAGAGTTGTAAATTTACTACTTTTTTCAAAACTAATAAAATCTAAAAAATTTAACTTAAAACATGAAAAGAGAGTTAATCAAATAACCTTTTAGAAAATAGCCAAAATATTAAAATTTTTAACAAAGTAAATTACTACCTTTTTAAAAATCTCAAAAATATTAAATTTTTGTCTGTCGTATCATTTATTTATGCAAAATGTGTTCACAATTAATAAAAAAATTTAATCAAAAAAGTAGTAAATCTAATATTATTTTAAAAGATCTCTATATAGAAATTTAAGCTTGAAATCAAACCTATTTAGGATTTCATAAGTTTAAAGATAATTCTTTTGTAATAAACTCTTTGCCTCTCGAGCTTCGTGTATTTTCTCAGTCGAATAATGTATTTCGCCTAAAACTTTTGCGGTATATATTAAACTATTTAAGTCGTTTTATGCTAAATTTAGTTTCATGTTGTTTGCTACTACTTTTAGGAGTTTACAACTATGGTCATTTTTTTCTCCTCCCTTTCTTATTTTGGCTGGGGAGCCATTAACTAGAAGTATTGAGTATGAATTGAAATAACTTGTTTTTTTTTTAATTTTAGTTATCCTTATTCAGGAATAATTCTTGTAATATATGTTAATTGGCCTAGAAAGGCTTTTTTATATTATCTACTGTGAATAAATAAATAAAAATAAAAAATAAAAAAGTTTAATTTAAGAGCAAATTTTAAATTTAAAAAAAGTATAGCAAAATGTGATTTTAAGGAATACAATTTTTAATTTTAAAAAAGTATTAAATCTACTACTATTTGAAAAATTCTTTAAATAACAATTTTTATGTTAAATGAATTTAAATGTGGAATTCATAAATATAAAACAATTTTTTGTAGTAAAAAATTTGATTTCACAGAAAATTTTCAAATTTATAAAAGTAGTATTTCTACCACTATTTGAAAAATTCTACATTTAAAGTAATTGAAGCTTGAAATTAATTGCATTCGGTTTTCATTAATATGAAAGATATTTTTAGCAGTAAAAAATTTGATTTCACAGAAAATTTTCAAGTTTAAAAAAGTAGTATTTTTACTACTATTTGAAAAATTCCACATTTAAAGAAATTGAAGCTTGAAATTAATTGGATGCGGATTTCATTAATCTGAAAGCTATTTTTTGCAGTAAAAAAATTTGATTTCAGAGAAAACTTTAATGTATAAAAAAGTAGTAATTGTACTACTATTTCAAAATTCTCTGAATATGGAAATTTTACCTTAAAATTAATTGGAAAAGGTTTTCATTATTCTCAAAGATAATTTTTTGGTGGTAAAAAGTTTGATTTCAGAGAAATTTAAAAGGTCTAAAGAAGTAGCATTTCTACTACTACTTTAAATATTCTCTAAATAGCCAAATTTCAGCATAACAGTAATTAAATGAGGGTTTCATAATTATTGCGACAATGTTTTGGGATAAAAAAGTTAATTTCATAGACAATTTTAAGGTTTTAAAAAGGTAGGTATTTCTACTACTTTTTTATAACATGAAAAAATACTTAATTTTGGGCTTAGTTGCATGCATATAACTATTAAGTAAAGCCATTTATTTTTAACAAATATTGTATTTCTACTACTATTCTCAAAATTCTTTAAATAAACAGACTTTAACATGAAATTAATTAAGTATGTACCCTATCATTTTAAATACATTTTTTGGTAGTTGTGTTTGATTTTACAGAAAATTTTAAAGTTTTAAAAAGTTGTAAATCTACTACTATTTTAAAAATCTTTAAATTTAGAAAATTTTACTTAAAACTCATTATGTGAATTTTTTATAGACAAGAATTAAAAGTAATGTTTTATTTTATAGAAAATTTGAAGGTTGGTAAAAGGTAGTATTTCTACTACTTATTATAAGTTTGTCATTCCGTTTGTAATTTCTACAATATAATTTTCCGACCCTATAAAGTATATATATTCTAGATCCTTATCGATTTAGCCATGTCCGTCTGTCTGTCTGTCTGGATGTTGAAATCAGTTTTCTGAAGTCCGCAGATATCTTCGAGATCCAAATCTTCAATAATTCTGTCAGACTTGCTTTCGAGAAGTTTGCTATTTAAAATCAGCAAAATCGGTTTAGGCCAACCAGAGTTATGGACCGATATGTGAGACAACCTTCATAAAAATTTGATATTTTTTGTCCATTTTATTGCAATATTTTGAATTATATTGCAGATAATGCCATGCAATTTTGTATACATTGTTTTTATGATAATAGAAGAAAGTGTGCTGAAAATAGTATGAATCGGTTTATGATTTCTTATAGC